>CM056493.1:2520350-2602346 GCA_029783415.1 Anisodus acutangulus | reverse complement strand
AGTATCTATAGAACATATGCTATTGTCAAATACATACTCAATTATACAGGGTATCTATATTAAATTGTATTCACCACTAAAAATCATTTACAAAATTCATAAAAAAGGTACATCGTATCACCACTAAAAATTAAAATACAATATTCATATAAAAAGATTTATGTCTTAATAGTCTGCAAACAAAAAACAATTGTGGAATATGTTTGGGTTTTGATTTTTGTGTGGTAATATAATTTTCGAGTTGAGTGAATCTTGAAGAGTGACAATAGTCTTAACGCAAAAAACATTATTACAAATATTAAGTATGAACCCATAATTTTAATATTGAACGAATTCAATATTAAAACTTTTAAAATAATAAACCCATTAAATTTAAATCTTGAATCTGCCTCTGATAACAATCAAGTTGCAAAATTGTTATAATTGAAGTTATTCACGATAACATTAAGGAATTTAAGTCTTACTAACTCTTAGTAAAGTCTCAAAATTATATTTTATTTCATTAAAATAATTAAAGTATATTCACTAAACTTTACGGATTTAGTAGGTGAAATTTTATTATCTTACTTTTATAGTTGGTAAATTTTAGTATTTGATGTGACAAAAAATAGTTTAATTATTATATTGAAAAAGCTTAGTGATTTTGCTATGTAAAAATTAGTTTGTAATTTTATTATTATAATAATCATAGGTAAAATAATTTTTCTACTTTTTTTATCTCCCTAATACCTTTATTTTTGGACAATAAATCTACCAACGTATTATGTAAATATTTGAGTGGCAAAATACCTTATAAGAATATGGAACGGGTAAGAAGTCGCCCGTAAAATTGAGATATGTAAATATTTTTTCCCGAACAAATTTAAGGGGCAACTTAAGATAACCATTGCTAATTCTAGCTTTACTCACTTATTTTAGATTAAAAAGTTATCTCTAAGAGTCACAAATCAAAATTTTTAGAGTGGTAACTTTAACTTTTAATGTCATTTTATAGTTTTAAAGTTTTTTTTTCTGTTGATTTCCGATGATCTCTCGGAAACAATCGCTCTACCTACCAAGGTAGATAAAAGGTCTGCATACACATTATTCTCTCCAGACTTCCACGTTGTGGGATTTCACTGAGTATGTTGTTGTTGTTTTTGTTTATTTTCTAGTTGGTGTCTAATATTTATATTGGTCCTCCTGTTAATTTGAATTTGCGTTTTGTAAAGTCCATTTAAGGAGAACACGCTCCCTCACTTGATTTTTTACATACCCAAAGTTTGAATCTGAAATCTATAATTAAGAATGAAAAAATCATATTCATCTCACCACATTGGTCATTTTTATAGTTATTTGATTGCAAATAATGCGTTCCTAAAAAAGAATATTTCTTATTACTTCCTAACAATGACCAATATTCTTTTTAAACACTTGCCGACAAGGACCAGCAAGCTTTCACATGTACATGCCATTTTCAATTTGCGGTGTCACAGTAAAGTCATCAAGAAATAGAGTGATAGGGATTAGGTTTAATGATCTTTTTGATAAGTTGTTTCAACAGCTGAAGGATCTGTGCATCGGATGTTTGATCTGCTGCAATAAATATTTCAAGTATTCTTTCGAAACTTATATTGTCCAATCATCACCCATCCATAATTGTCATCACCTTGAAGTCATTGGGGCCAAAGCTTGAGCGACGCTGGATTGGCATGGCCCATAGACTTGAGCGACACTAGGTATAAATATCATTATACCTATAATAAAAAAATATAATTTGTAGGAAAAATATTTTTAACAACAAACATTAAATTTAACACACGGGGGCGTACGCTTTTATGTCTGGAGCTTACACTTTTGCACTTAGGACTTACGTCTCAAACTCTAGGGTGTATGCCTATAGATCTACGTCTTTCATTTGCGCCCTGGATCGTTTTTCATACGCCCCGCCCCCGGACTCGCCCAAATAAATGTCGTTGAAAATACTATTTGAGACTTGGTTAGCAAGTAGTAACCTCGTGTAATATTGTCTTGTAAATATAATTATGTTAGCATTTTTAAATTTGAATTTAAATTAAAAAAATTATTAAAAATATTTTTTTAAGAAGATATGGGTTGACCGGCTAGGCCCGCAACCTACATAATGATGGATTAGGTTACTTGTTTTAAGGGCTATAAAAATGGGTCAGCTCATCAAATTTCAAAGACCAACCCGTTTTGACAGCTCTAACTAAAAGTAAGCGAAGTGACTTTTATTTATTTACATCTTTCAAATAAAAAATCATATTTCTATCATTGTAATTGTCCTTAAATTTCACTTGTTATTGATAAAAAGTAAAACTTTCCACTTTGATTTCAATAACATGATTTTATAATCACAAAAGTACCCTATTCAATTGAACAAGTTCACATAAAATGAAATCAAGGGACAAGAGTATATTTATTGATTGAATATTTATTAATTTAATATAATAAAGTGTTTACAATTATGATACAAGGACGATTTATCCAAAAGAATGATACAAGGACGATTTACTAGGAAAAAAATTATATAAGAACGAGCTCATTACTCATTGAATTTGAGATCGCTCTAAAGAATTATTATTCATTATAATTAAAAAAATATGCAGGGGTCAAGGGAGGGAAGGACAAAAGACATAATGACATCATATATACTCACCACCAAGGACTGTAGTGGTCGGTGAGATTAATAAGATTTTTCATCCTTAATTAATGATTTTTGGTTCAAGTCTTGAATATGAAAAAAATATTATTAGTATGGATCATTTTTTCCTTAGATAAACCTTACGAATTCAAACTAATAAAAATTCTAATACAAACACCGAACATCAAATAAAAAATATTATTATGCTCAATTGCCTCCAAGTGCACACATCCTACAAAAGTTCCCAAACACACCGTAAACACAAATCAAACCAAAGCCAACCCTTTTAGACAAATTGAATTATGCCACCAAATCAAGAATCACACACAAATTAGTGAATTACTCCCACATAAAAAAACCTTAACCTTCTCTTTCCTTATAATCCAAAATCCAACAACAATCCATCATCCGCATTACCACCATGTACATAACATAATGTATAGGGTCAATATAAACTCATAATTTTCTAGTCTTACATTATTTACCTTCGAAAATTTATCGATTATTAAGAGAAAATATTTAGGGGTCTGACTAAAGGGATGAAGTTTCGAACTATACGTTACTTACCCTAAAGTATATCAATTATTAAAAAAAGGTCTAAACATCTTGATACAAGGATCGAATTTCAAACCCGTGCATTACTAGCCTTAAAAAAAATATGAAATTTAGAAAGAATATAAATAAAGGCGCATACACGGGAAAGGGCCCCCACTACTTCTTCATTCAGGGGGGAGGGGGGATTCTACTTCTCTTTGGCGCGGATCATGTCCCTCGAGCCTCTGTAAGCTGCGGGTTGAAAAGAAGGCTTTTACCTTATTTCAGGTGGGTTAGTGTGTATCTGTTCGGGCGGAGGCGAAAAGAGTCTATTTACCTTTACATATAATATTTCGGAATGTATCATGTCTCTATCTATTCAAACAAAAAAGAAATAATTTATTTTAACTACATACATCCCTACAAAAGTTCCCAAACACACCACCAACGACAATAACATAATCAGTGTATTTTTACAAGTGGGGTATGGGAGTGTTTGAATGTACAAAGGATTCTCCTATCTCGTGGAGTTAAAGAGGTTGTTTTCGAGAGACTCTTAGCTCAAGTAACGCATATTAAAGTAGTTTGAAAAGAAATTATGAAAATATTTAGGAGTATGGCTAAAGAGGTGGAGTTTCAAACGGTACGCTATTATTAAAAAAAATACCTAAACATATGTATAGAATTGAATTTTGAACCGTACATTAATGACCCTCGAAAATTTGTGGATTATTAACATAGGGAAGAAAAATGACAAAATCATATGTCAATTTCTTCCGACTACACAAATCCCTACAAAAGTTCCCAAACACAAAACAAATCAAACCAAAGCCACCCCTTTTTTAGAAACAAATTGAATTATGCCACCAAATCAAGAAACACACACCCACAAATTCACATAAAAAAAACTTCCATGAATGACTTAATCAAATTTCAACAACCCATCAACCCCATTAGGCCATTACCACCATGTCCACAGCACAATCAGAAAAACAAGCTCTTTTCATTACATCAATCATAATCTTTTGGTACTCATCCAACATTGGTGTCCTTCTCCTTAACAAACTTTTACTTTCCAATTATGGTTTCTCTTTCCCAATTTTCCTTACTATGTGTCATATGTCAGCTTGTGCTGTTCTTAGTAATGTCTCAATTGTTTTCTTAAAGATTGTACCTTTTCAAAGGATCAAATCAAAATCCCAATTTTTTAGAATTTCCACACTTAGCATTGTCTTTTGTGGGTCTGTGGTTGGTGGTAATATTTCTTTAAGGTACTTGCCTGTTTCATTCAATCAAGCTGTTGGTGCTACCACACCATTTTTCACTGCTTTGTTTGCTTATCTCATTACCCTGAAGAGAGAAGCTTGGCTTACTTATGGTTGTCTTGTCCCTGTGGTTGTTGGTGTTGTGATTGCAAGTGGGGTATGTTCATAAATTTCTAATCTTTTTTTTCTTGATATTTGTCTTGGATCAAGTGTTAATGTTTGTGTTAGTTTTGTATTTTCTTTGATTTGATCTGTTTGTGTTTAGCTTTTCCCCATACCCCACTCTGTAGGATCACAGTGGGTATGTTGTTGTTATTTTTAGCTTCTTGGAGAAAGAGAAATCTAATTATGAGGTTTTTGGGATCTTGAGAAATCTATAGTTGTTTAGCATTTGGAAAAAAAAAAAATTGAAGGTTAACTTTTGCTAGTATAAATTTGCCTTTCTTTGGTTTTTCACTTGGTGTCCGGTATATGAATTGGAGCCCCGACTAATATGGATTCATGTCGTGTAAGGCTCATTTAGGGGGGGGGGGTGCGCTTTGTTGTCATTTTTTCGACTCGGGGTTCGAACCCGAGACCTCTAATTAAGGGAGGTAATGTAAAGTTATCAGACCTCTAATTATATTTGCTTATCTCATTACACTGAGAAGGAAGCTTGGCTTACTTATGGTTGTCTTGTTCCTGTGGTTGCTGGGGTTGTGATTGCAAGTGGGGTATGTTTACAAAATTCTGATCTTTTTAATTCTTGAATTTCTTGTTTGTTGATATTTGTCTTGGATCTAGTGTTAATGTTTGTGTTAGTTTTGTGTTTTCTTTGATTTGATCTGTTTGTGATTTAGCTTTTCCCCAGACCCCACTTGTGGGATCGCACTGAGTATGTTGTTGTTATTTTTAGCTTCTGGTAGAAAGAGAAATCTAATTATGAGTTTTTTGGGATCTTGAGAAATCCTATGTTACTCGGACTCTTCAAAAATGTCGACGGGTACGTGTCGGATCCTCCAAAAGTAGTGCAATTTTGGAGGATTCGACACGGGTGCAACAACCATTTTGGAGAATCCGAGCAACTTAGGTTCAGAAATCTATAGTTGTTTAACATTTGGAAAAAAAAAATTTGAAGGTTAACTTTTGCTAGTATAAATTTGCCTTTTTTGGTTTTCCACCTGGTGTATGTTACATAAATTGGAGCCCGGCTAATCTGGATTTGTGGTGCGTAATACCCATTTAAAAGGAAAAGCGCTATTTATTGGGATTTTTGTTCATACTAAGAACTCGAACCCGAGATCTCTCTAAGTAAGGCTGGCAGTGTAAAATTGTCAGACTTCTAATTATATTTGCTTATCCTCATTACCCTGAAGAGGGGAACTTGGCTTACCTATGGTTGTTTTATCCCTGGGTTGCTGGTGTTGTGATTGCAAGTAGGGGTATGTTTATAAATTTCTAATATCTAGATTTTCCAAGATTTTTGAGATCTTGAGAATCCGTAGTTATTTAACATTTGGGAAAGATCTTTGAAGGTTAACTCTTGCTAGTGTAAATTTGTCTTTTTCTTTTTTGCGTTCCTCCTGGTGTCTCGTACCCGCATTGGAGTAAGAAGCGCTCCTTACCAAGATCTTTTCATACCCATGGCTTGAATCCAAGAGCTCTTATTAAGGGTGGGGAGATCCTATCCATCCCATTAACCCTCCCTAATCCGGGGTTGGGACCAGCAATATGAGTTTGAAGAACTGCTAGTGGTCCAAACATATGCCCACTAGGGAAGAAGTGAAATATTGTGCCACCATAATGGTTGCATACAAGTACTTACTCTGCTTTATATGTTGGTCCAATTTTATCCATTATGGCGAAGTGTTGATACGACCTTCTAAGTCCTTACCTATCATAGAAGTCAGTTGTGGCATCACGTTGAACAAATTTCAACTGCTTTTATGATTTAAATTTTGGAAACTACTTAATATAACTTTTTATTAGCAACTTATGTACATGCTCAGCTTATCTAATGGACTGACAAGTGTGTCGATTGATGGCAGGGCGAACCTAGTTTCCATCTGTATGGATTCATCATGTGCATAGGTGCAACTGCTGCTAGGGCGTTTAAGTCAGTTCTTCAGGGCGTCCTGCTTTCCTCTGAAGGGTAAGTATTTTGCTTTTCTAGACATCTGTGCCAATGTCGCTCTTTCGAAATAGAACTGCAAGGATAAGAAACAGTGTATGATGGCAAGTTGCATCCGTTTTCCTTCTCGTATTGGTCATTTCTTTGTTTCCTTACTGCACATTCTTTTATGTTTTCGGTTGGGGTTGGTTGATAATTCTAGAAATATAAACCAACATTTTAACAATCAGTAATCCTCTTTAACTTTTTCCACTTGTACTTGGCTTCTTCAAGTTTTGTCATTTTTTGTTTCAATTGTGAACTTGTGAGTTGGCAAACGATAGTATTGAAGAGGTCTTGTGCTTCGGTCTTGTGGTAAGAGTGCAGTATGTGGTGCGTAATTGTTGATAAAGTTAGGCTCAATAAATTCCTGGTTTTTATGTGGAGAAGGCTAGAAAGGCGGGTCCACTATCCACCAGTTTCGGACCGTAGCCATTGAAACCTCGGGGATTTCTCGGTTGTCAAAAAAAGAAAAGATGGTATTGAAGAGAATACAGATTTTTGTATTCCTGTCTGATTATAGACTGGGATTCCTCTTCTGCTCCAAAACTTTACCAGTCATCTCGCAGGCGTTAAAATATTTAGGCATGTGTATTTGGTTGATGAAGTATATCTCATTCATTTGTTTCACTAATACTTTTTACCAACTCTTTTTAACCTGCCTTCTCTTTTCAGGGAAAGGTTGAACTCAATGAATCTGCTGCTTTACATGTCACCAATTGCCGTTCTAGTTTTATTGCCCGCGACACTCGTGATGGAGCCCAATGTGCTAGATGTCACCGCGACACTTGCAACAGAACATAGATACCTCTGCCTACTTATTTTGGTTAATTCTGCAATGGCATATGGAGCCAATTTGTTGAATTTTTTGGTGACTAAGCATACTAGTGCATTGACACTCCAGGTTTGCTCTCTGTTTCTCCACCACCACCCCACACACCCAAACGAGAATACATGGTAACATGATAATTAATGTATACGGCAATTATGTTGCTCGGACTATCCAAAAATGTTCTTGCGCCCGTATCAGATTCTCCAAAATGCACTACTTTTGGAGGATCCGGCACGCACTCATCGGCATTTTTGAGGAGTCCGAGCAACATAGATAGATGACAAATGAATATGACATACTTTACTTGACAAATGTATATGAAGACACCAAGATGTAGTTGCTCCTTTTTTATTTGTTAAACAGCAGCTACAATTATTTGATGAACTTTATTACACACATTCATATTTTTTTGTATTATTGATACGTATACAATAACATAGGAGTTTAATATTAGGTCGCAACAAACTAATTTTCTGAAATTGTTGTAACACGAGAAGTTGTTTCTCAGAAATTATTCATGCAATCTCACCTCAATATCACAGTAAATTGTGGTATCCATTGCTTTTCTATTCGTCCTAAACATCTTCATGCTCTGTCAACTTCTGTAGGTCCTAGGAAATGCAAAAGGTGCTGTAGCTGTTGTTATATCGATACTTCTTTTCCGAAACCCTGTAACTTTTATTGGAATCGCGGGCTATACAATGACTGTGATGGGGGTTGTTGCTTACGGAGAAGCCAAAAGAAGATACAAATGAGCTGAGCATTCGGCCTTTGTTTCATTTTCTTGAAGTTTAGAGAGACATATTGTAGACTTAAGACAATCAGATCCCACTGCTATGTTGTAGGTTGTAGCACATAGACAGAGAGGAAATAGAAAAGGGGCAGCTGATAAAAATCATTGTTTTAGACAACGCATATGTAGAAAGCCAATTTGGTTATATTAGCTAGGGAATTGTTCCCATCCATCAGTTGTATTATTTACATCAAGAGGATAGGATGTATGCATTTGTATCCGACTCTGATGGTGTTACATTAATTAAAGTAATTTAATGTCTTATTCGATATTGTTTTGCACTTGTTCTATGTTAATTACATGTTTTTTCTCGAAATTTCTGTTGATGATGAGATTGTTAGGCTTGCATTTATGCTTGAAAGATTGAAGGAACTTTGAAGACGTTGTCTTAACATGTTAACTAACTTTTAGGTTAAAATAATACCCTATAGGACTTTATTTTATGATTGAGAAATTCCTGAAAACTTTCTCTACTTAAATATACCGAAAACAACCTCTCTACCTTTCAAGGTAGGATTAAGGTGTGCGTATACTCTACCTTTCCCACACTCCACTGTGTGGATTTCACTGGGTATGTTGTTGTTTCCCTACTTAAATATCATGATTTTGTCTATGGCAAAGTTTGAACTTGTGACTTTCACTTAATCCACATATATTAGACGTTTCTCTCTTACCATTATAGTAGATGATCCTTCAAAACGTGTATAATGCCAATGCCCAATTCTAAGTAGTTTAAGTCTAGCAATATCTCGCTGATGCTTCTGATAGTATTTAAACAATGATTTTTAAGTATGGCAAACTATTTTTCATTTATGTTGAAAGACATTTAGTTAAGAGGACTTCATTGAAGGTGTTATTAAAACAATTATATAATAGATGATGTTTAATTTTTTGGCCAATTTTGTAGACTATTTCGAAGCAAATACACAATTAACTGAGACATCATAAAATAAAGTACAATTACACTAGACATTAATAATAAACATTAAAAACTTTACACTGACATTACTTTTACATTGAGTAATAGGCGTTACTTAAACATTTTTAATCAAAGTTTTTTGGTGGTACAACAAATAGGTCAATGTGAAGATAACGTGCAAATTTTGAAATCTGTAAGCAGGAAAAATGTTTTTCATTTCTTCAAAAGAAAACGAAAACATGAGATCTTGACATTTAGGCCTTCGACTTTACAAGGACTTTAAGAAGTTGGATTAACAACAATAGGAAAATGGTGGTTGAGATATCTCAATACATCATAGATCTCAAGTTCACGTTATGATAATGAATAACAATTCGATAAATGAGCGTTTTACTCCCCTTGTAAGCATATTCAACGCAAATGCACATTAGTCGTTTCAATAGGTTTCTAATACCGTATGGTTTAGCCAGAAAGAACATCTATTGGTTAACGAAGGAAATGAATTCCAACCATTTTTTAATCTAAAATAATTAGTGCCGGGAATAGAGAAAGTCCAGATAGAGAGCACTTTTCCTTTATTGAGCATAACAATGGGAATCTAGATTAGTTGGGCGAGGAGGCCAGATACCGGATTGTCAACCAAAAAGATAAAACTAAAAGCCTACTCGCAATGTTCCAAAACGGGGTTCAGCAAAAACGAAAATCTATAGGAAATGCATACCTAACCATATTCAAATCTCAAGCAGTTCGAGCCCTGGGAATGGAAAAATCCTGATAGGGAGCACTTTCCCCTTTAATGAGCACAACATAATGGGAATCCGTTAGTCATGACAAGTGGTACTAGATACTGGATTGGGAACATTAAGTGGAATACAAAGTAATGTATTATAGAAAGTTTGGGGATGAAAAATAGAAGAGAAACAAATGTTAAAACTGAGTAAAAATTTGTGAAAATATAACAGTACAAAGGGAATGATGGGATTACGACATTCCTTAGATTTCAATTGTTCCATCCAGTAAACACTTCCAGAGCATTCAGTAACCAAAGCAAAAGTTCAAAATCTGGTCTTCTCATGAAAATTTTCTTCACAAACCAAAAAGAAAGAAAATGAGCTTTTCCATCAAACAAGTAATGAAGTCCGAAACACGTCTCAAGCACCTGTTCACAAAGAGAGACAAGAATAGGCGAAGAAATTTCAAGTAGAACTTGGAGGTTAGATGGTGAAATTAGCTGTTTTTTAGTCTTCATTTTGTATTTTCTTTCCATTTGTTTTGTTTTCCTTCTCACCTCAAAAAGGCCTCGTAGTATTCGAAAATGGACAAAGCAAACGATCTTTTCCAAGCAAGATTTTCTCGTGTATTTGATTACCTCACTCTTAGGCAAGTTCTGGACCACGTGGGAGCAGATCATAACCATCATGGTGCTTAGGAGTCTCCCTTTCGACAGGGATCAACTTCAAAATAACAGCAACGATCAAGCTTGCAGCGCCAATTAAGACACTGGTCAGCCATAGTTGCCAGCTAAGTGGTGTGGTGCTGGCAAAAGTGCCCAAGAACTGGACGATGACAACTTGGAAAACAACTGTAGCAAGCATGACGCCTATGAAAACCCAACTGCCAAAAATGCCACGGAAAATGTTTATCTTCTCCATGTCACGGCTGTTTATTTCATTGAAGACCTGCATGGAACCACCAACTGGTTAGTGAAGGTCCTTCAGTATAGAAAATGTAAATCCAATTCAACTAATGTTTAGTTCAGTTAAAAAGGACTATGACAGCCGACAGGTTACACAGTGTGGCACACAAGACACAAGCTGCCTTGCCAGGATAATAAACTGAATTTAAAAGACATACCTGACAAAACACAAAGGTGTTAAAAATGAACGTATTCAGAACCGTTGTAGAATCTGAACCTTCAAGTCCCAAAATCTGCTTCCCCGCGAAGTTGAAGGCTAAGAGTACAGCCAGCTGGTAGATACTATGTCCTATTATATTTCTCCACATTGTCTTTGTAATGAAACTCACATCCCTTCCAACAGGAGGCCTATTCATTAGTCCTTCATGAGGTGGTTCAGTGGCCAGTGCCAGTGCACCTAAAGTATCCATGATAAGGTTGACCCAAAGCAGCTGTACAGCAGTAAGAGGAGCAGATCCTGAAAGTTATTGCAGCAGATAAATATCATCAGAGTTAATACTCCCATTGTTGTCACGATTGATGAACTCTTCTCTCTCTCTCTGAAAGCGTGTGAGTATTGATTCTTTGATACACAGATCACTAGCAGAAAATTGAATCAACTCAATCGAAGCAATGAGTACCTGAGGCGCATGCAGAAATAAAATTGATCATCAGAGCCACAACATTGACAGTCAACTGGAACTGCACGAATTTTTGAATGTTTATATATACAGAACGGCCCCATTTAGCCACATTCACAATTGTGCTAAAGTTGTCATCAAGCACTATAACATCAGCACTTTCTTTTGCAACCTGTAATGTCATTTTGTAAAAAGAAGTGAAGATTAGAAACAGTTTATAAAATGCAATATCTACCAAGTAAAAATCAAGGTAAGATCTAACAAAAAACCATGATAAACTAAATTATATACAGCTTATGAATAGTTCAGGCTGGAACTGAATGGATATTAGTGTTACAAACATGTAAAACTTTTTCAGGAGAAACAAAAATGCAAAAATGTCTAGGGACAAAATGTAGAATTTCCCCAGCAAATGTCGACGAAACTAACATATACAGGAAAAACCGAGTTCTGCTTATATGTTGGAAGTCGATGTCTTCTGAGTGATTTATTAAATGCTTAAGCCTAATATTTTGAAATGACAAAGAAAAGAAAGATGAAAAGGGATATTCAAGCATTGATGAGGTAGTTAGTATATCACAAACATTTAGTATATAGACTATAACAGAGACTGCAATTGGTAAGAAAGTTTTGTGGCAATATTGAGAACTGAAAAAATAAAAAAACTTGCCAATTGGAGCCTGCACGAAGAAAATGGTATACATATATGACCATATCAACCTAGAGCAGGAGCAAATTCACAAACCTCAGTTCCTGCTATACCCATAGCAAGTCCAATATCTGACTCATGCAAGGCAGGGGCATCATTTGTGCCATCACCAGTAACTGCAACAACTTCTTTAAACATGCCTCTTAAATTCTTTACCAGCACATGCTTGTCCGTAGGGGATGATCGAGCCATAACCTGCATTCAATATAAAATCATTTTCAGCAAAATGTATTCAAGCCACAGATCTACAAGGATGAGATAAAACAATCAAAAGCACACCTGAATTCTAGGAATTATTCGTCTCATTTCATCAGGACTTTTGTTGCGAAATTCTGGGCCTTCAATGGCCAAACCATCAGCTGTTAGTATACCACATTCTTTAGCAATGGCTTTGGCCGTATTAATATTGTCCCCTGTGACCATCCTTACAGTAATTCCAGCAGCTAAACAAGACTCAACTGCTTCTTTAACCCCAGGGCGAACTGGATCTTTGATTCCAACTACTGCAACCAATATATAGCCACTTTCAGGAATATTATTTTCTTGATAACCATCTTCAACGTCCTTGAAAGCCAAACAAAGAGTACGCAAGGCTTCACATGCAAACTCATTAATCACATCCATGATGCTTGTAACCTGTTCTTCTGACATATCGACAACTTCACCATTAGAATCAATAAACCTGTCACACATTTTTAAGACTATCTCAGATGCACCCTTGCAGAAAGCACGGGTGTTGCTATCAGGAAGAGCAACAAGCACTGACATTCTTTTCTTTGCTGAATTGAAAGGTTCAACCTTCAGCACTTTACAATCCTTCTTTTTATCCTCAATATCACCAAGAAGTAATCCATAATCTAATATTGCAGATTCTGTGGGTGTACCCAGAACAGATTTCTTTCCATCCTTGTCTTTAACCACCTCAGCTGCTGTATTATGAAATATTGCCTGCAATAGAAAGTCCCGTGCATTTTCTGATAAATCTGTTATTGCATCTGCACCTCCACAATTTTCTACCTTTTTAGCCTTTTCACAAATCCATATTTTATCTACTACCATACAGTTTGTTGTTAGTGTTCCTGTCTTATCAGTGCAGATGCAAGTAGCTGAACCCATTGTCTCACAAGCAGAAAGATGCCTCACCAATGCTTTATTGTTCATTAACTTTTTCATTGCAAATGCAAGGCTTAATGTGACAGCCAGAGGTAGTCCTTCTGGAACTGCAACAACGATTATAGTAACAGCTGTGGCAAAGTAATTTAGAAGAGTTAATGCATCACTGGAAGACCATTTGGTGAATTGATGGTGAGTAGCTTTATCCACCAGAAATCTGACTATTAACACAAGAAATGTCACCACAGCAAATCCCAGTCCTATCTTTCCAATAATAGTGGCAACACCATTCAGTTTAACTTGCAGAGGAGTCTCGTCTTCTCCTCCCTCGCTAAGAGTCTCCATCAGCTTACCCCATTCAGTCCTCATACCAACAGTGCTCACTAGCATCTTAGCTGAACCGTCTTGTACTTTGGTTCCCGATAGAAGAAAAGGTCTTTTTTCAGATATGCTTACTGGTACACTCTCACCAGACAAGCTCGATTGATCAATTAGCAAGCTATATCCTGATATGAATATTCCATCAGCTGGAACCAGATCTCCAATAGATAAGTGGACTACATCACCAACCACCAAGTCATAAATGGAAACCTTCTGCCTTGATCCATCTCTTGTGACCTGGATAGATATCTTTTTCTTCTCCTTATCCAAATCTCTGAACTGCAACGACTGCCTATAGTCACTAATTGCAGTAACCATGACTACCAATATTATGCTGAGTAGAATTCCTAAACCATCATAAGTTCCTTTTGGCCACCCTTCAGTAGCAAGTCCCACACCAATAGAAACAACAGCACAAACTATCAGGATGACGAGAGTTAAATCATGCAGAGCGTCCCACACAAATCTCCAAAAACTTCTAAACGGTTTCTCGGTAAATTTGTTTGATCCATATATATTTTTTCTGACGGGTATATCACTCGATTTGACTCCTTCATTTGATGAGACTCTCAACTTACCTGCAAGCCCTTCAACACCTCCAAGTTTCTTTAAGGTATTTATATCATAGGAACCAACTATAGATGCAAGTTTATCTGGGTTAATTCCAAAACCAGCTTCTCGAGCTTCTTCCGGCAAGCCTTTTGCCAGTTCAGCCCCTATATCATCCCTGACCTTTTCGGATGTCCTACCATGATCACCAGCTGTAAAGAAATATAATATGAAATAAGAAAAAGCAGAAAGAAGCTGACAGACCTATATGTTTAATGGGTCAAACGGAAAACTCAAGATCTGAGAAAATTATACCATTAATGAACTTGAGTGCTGCCATATAAGCCATGAAACCAACTCGAATCTTTTCCTGGAAATTGCATGTGGTAAAAAGTGTAGCTTGACTCAGTATACAAGATTATAAACGTTATATTAGTCAGCAACTCAGTCCTCCATAGTATGGTTAACAAAATCCATAACCAAACCGATGCTTTCCGATTATATACTAGTTCCATCCAGTGTTATTAAAAGCGAAAAGCGCAAAAAGGCTCTAAGGTAGGTTGGGGCTTTAAGCGCAAATAAAGCATGGGTTTTAATGAAAAAAGGCACAATGGTGCAAATACACAAATATATATATATATATATATATATATATATATATATATATATGTTTAGTCCAAGACTATTAATAATAAGCATGAATTACAAATATATAGACAAAGAAATTGTAAAACATTACGATAAAGTGAAATATCAATTATATAGCGTCATCTCTTCAAGAGAGGCGGCAAGGAAAAGTATGTCTTAGAGCCTTGATGATGACATTGAAGCGCACATAAAGCGAGGCGAAGCGATACTCACTCCGTTTTAATTTGTTTGTCAGATTTTGACTTGGCACGGAGTTTAAGAAAGCAAAAAAGACTTCTAAATCTTGTGACCTTAAACTAAAGAATGTAGAATGTACCAAAATTGTCTTTAACTTTGTAGTCTTAAACAGACATGTGGAGAGTTGGAATTAAAGAGTTGCCAAAAAGGAAAGAGACATTCTTTTTTAAAATGACTAAAAAGGGAAGTAAGACAAACAAATTAAAACTGAGGGAGTAACTAAGTAACGATCAGTGCTGGTGTCATAGATTATGTACAATGTAAAAAATCGACTAGATTTATTTAACAGATAGTTTGTAAATGAACATGGCATAAGTGAGAACTAGATAATTAACACTTTATGACTAGATACTAATGCTTCTTGAACTGACAAATCAAAAGGTAAACAACAAAATAACTACAGCAGCTGATAGTTGAAGTATTGCAGATAACAAGGTCAAAGTCACTAGCATAAGTTCATATTATGGGTGAGGGAAGAAAAACATCATCGTTCAGTAAGCAGGCTGCCAGAGGGATCTGGTTTTTGCCAGTATAGGACTATGTCAAAGAACTGAAAAATCAACTTATATGGGAAAAAACAGCAGTATAGGGAAATCACCACCTAGATTGAATAATTCCTTTTTCCTCTCTCTTTCAATTCTTTCCAAGTAAAGAGACTTTTTTAGTTGTGTTATGTTGATTAAAACTGTGACAAGCATAACTATTTGATTTCCCCTTGTTTGTAACAATAACATGCCAACCCTGTATTTTTTGTTCTGTCTCGTTGCAGGATGTATAGTAGCTTTGCATGCAAAGGTATTGTATAATTTACAAAAAGCGTGAACTTTAATAGATAAAACATGATACTTTGTTGAGCATTTTATTCAAAGCATAAAGCATTTACATGTCAGCTACTGTGTATTTTTTATACGTGACTGTCCACGATATATTAACCTATTTCTAGTTTCGCTCATCAACCTTACTGTACCCTCAAAGAAATGAAAAAGAAACTCCCAAATAAACACGAAGACAGAAGTTTGTAGTTTCATGATTTTAGCATTCTTTCAAAGCATGCATATAAGCAAGCAATATTTCCTGCAAGAGGTTTCTTGTTTCCTCTTTCTTACTTTGCGTTATTAAACGGCTTTGCGACATTGATTTATTAAAATAAACCCAAAGTTGTAAAATTTGATTAGATGGTCGAGAAGTAAAATAATCCAGGCAGGGAATAGGTATATGTCAAAAGCGTACGATTTACAGTCACACACACCAAGATATATAAAAAGAGGGAATTTTTTGTATAAGATAAATACGAGAAGTGGGAATTGATATTCCATGTGGCAACCAAAGATAAGGCAAAAAAACACTTCTGGTGGGACAAACAAATTAATGACAAAAACACAAAAGATAATTTTTTTCCAGTCACCCGTCCCCTTCTGTACTTCTTTGTACTACCCACTTGTGCTAGAAGAAATGTCAATATCACCAAGGAAGTTTCATGGAAATTTCGATGCTGATTACGTGTTTATATTAGCTATACTGGACCCTTTTGGGCTTTGGCACTACATCAACAACCACGTACTCCGTACTTAGAAAGGGTGCAGAACATAAGTATGATCATGAAGGCACCTAAAAGATCTCAACTTTTATTACGTATTAGAAGACAAATTAACATTAGTCTTTGGACAATTTCTAAATGCAGATGGAGATTTAAATGTTGACCATTGTAGATGCTTACTTAATCCTAACTTAAATAAGCAATCTTCCGCTTTACAACCGGAATAAATAACCTTAGAATTCACCCTTGTTAAGCTAATTTAATGACAATGACGTTAAGGAATACTAAAGCACAAACATCAATGGAGAAAGATAACATGACATATACCTAAACAAAACTCAAAAAGGGTTCCCCCAAAAAAAAGAAAAAAGAAAAACTTCACTTGTCTTTTCACTGAACTACGGTGATTTTTTAGATTTTCTTGATGGTCAAACTACCAATGCATTATCCTATTTTAGGCAGCCCACAGCACCAGAAACAGTACCCAACGGGTTGGTATAGATATTAAAATATCGAGGGATTGGATCACTTATTTGGGTCTAGAATACAATCCACAACTGGCTAGGGCCTTAGTTTTCCTCTTAAAATAAAAATTCATAGCAAATAGCAGTTGTAGCAGGAAATCTTTATCACGTCCCTATTAATAAAGCACTTACTAGTTCATCAATAGAAAATAAATATGGTGTTTGACTAGCCGACCATCTGGTTTGAATACAAGTTGTATCATCTACTATTAAATACGCCATAAAGATAGAAAATGTCTGTAATAATCCATTAATTAAGACAATTATACATTAACCAGATCTGGTTTCTTACTGACACCAATGTTTTTTCATAAGTTCTCATAAATGTAATTTTTTAATAAGTTTAACAAATAATATAAGGAAAAGTTTAGAATTTTTTTTTTGGAGGTTTTACAAATAGTTATGGGAATTAAGACACCATATACTTATGTGTTATTTATTTGTTTTGTATTGTGATATCTTGGTGTCTTATTTTCTTTGAATTCCCGTATTGACTATGTTTTTTTAGCCGAGGGTCTATTGGAACAGTTTCTCTACCCCACAAATGTAGAGGTAAGATCTGTGTACATCGTACCCTCCTCAAAGCCACTTGTGGATTACAAGGGGTATATTGTTGTTTGTTGTTATGGGAATTAAGACACCATGTGGAGATCGGGTAAAAGACGGATCCGAAATTAAATAAGTCTTCAAAATTTTATTTATATCTGACACATTTTCCCCACATGAAAGATCCATAATTTTGTCTCTATTTATTTGAACAACATGGTCCTCCATATTAAGCAATTTGCTAGCAAGTGGAAGATGGTCCAGCAAAGAACCAAACAAAAAAAAGGACCATGAATTTTTCTAACTTATCGCATCCGAAAAGTCAAACAAGAATATGTCATTGTATGAAAAGGAAATATTATAAGAGTATCAAATAGGGAAGTGCTAAAGCACCACTAATGGTGGATATCATATGATCTTTTACCATATATTCCCACTCAGCTTATTTATTGTAGAAAAAACGAATTTTTTGACAAATAAAAAGCTAGTCTTTTAGGATCTGTGATAAATTTTCTATAGGTGAACATATTGTAAATATATTTTTGGACGTCAAAATTATGAAATTTATAGAGTAGGAGATATTAGCTATTGAGGAACAATTTGGGTTAATTGATTTTGTAGCCTTTACAATTTTAATTTTAGCTTTATGTCCTTTTTACAAGAGATTTTTATTTTTACACATTAAAGTTTTGAACAATCTATCGTAAACAACTTCCACCTGTCAAGATAGGGATAAGATCTGCGTACACTCTATCGTATATTATTGTTTTTGTTGTTTATTAGAGATATGAACAATTCATTTTCTTCTCTTCAAATTGGATGTGACAATAGGAGACCTTTTTCCTCGAACAATTTTGATGTTTTCCGTCTATGTACGTGTATTTTAGCACAAGGTACCATAATTATTAACCGTGAATTAATGTTCTAGCAAAAATATCTAATTATCCATTTGGCAGTAAAAAAAACAAAAGAAAAATTCAAACAAAACGAGATTTCAAAGCCGAAAAGTCTTCGCTAATCCAAAGGAAAAAAAACATAAAAGTTTCAAAAACAAAAAGTAAATCTTCTCCACAGACCATAATTATAACTCACTTTCTGGCTTATTTCTGGAAAAACAAAAATAAAAGAGAAGCTCTGTTATTATGTATTTTTTTAGATCTTTTATATGTAAAAAATAAAAATCTCTCATAAAAAGATCATAAAATTAAAAAAAAAATTGTAAAGGGCTAAAATATCATTTTTTCCTAAACATTTTAGATTCTTTCCATTAATGTACAACTATATCAGCGTAAAGTACCACAAGTTAAAATATGTATTATTGTTGTAGCAACTATCTCTAGCAATTAATTAGCAGTAAGAAGAACAGATTTCAAAACCGTAAAGTTCTACAATAATAATAAAAGAAAATTAGTACTCTAGATTATTTTTCCAGTTATAAAACGTACAAGTATCAAAGCACATTGTACCTCACTTGTAAGCATCATAGTCCAATGATTCACACTTACAGGAATATGAAAGGACTTAAACATTTCCAGTATCTCTTCAATGTTCTTCGATCAATAACCGTACCAAACATATTAAGCATGAATTTTACTGGTCTAGCAACAATACTCTAATCATCTATTTAGCACTAATACTACAACAACATACACGGTATAATCAAACAAATGGAGTCTGTGGAGGATATAGTATACATAGATCTTACCCTTACTTTGGGAGGTAAAGAGACCGTTTCCGATAGACCATCGGCTCTATTTAGCACTAATAAAACGAGATTTCAAAATGGAAAACAACAATATTATCCTCGTCGAAAAAAAAAGTAGAAAAATATTCAAAAGGTTGTAAATATTCTTCACTTTTCTCGCGATTTTCTTATTCATTTTCCTTTTCCTACACACTTTCCGACGCATTTTCCGGCTTATTTTCTCTTTCAGATAAAACGTATAACTATTAAAGCACATTGTACATCACTTGTAAGGCAGCAGATTTAACATCTCCAGACTCTCTTCTATCCTCTTTGATTAAACGTACATGAATTTATGCATAACGTACCAAACATATGAAGCATAGATTTCCTATTTCTAGCAACAATACTCTAATCATCTATTTAGCAATAATAATGAATTATTGCTGTTTCTACCAATTTTACTATTTATTTTCCTTTTCCGACTCATTTTCCGATGTAGTTTCACGGAAAACAAAAAAAATTATAAAAGCAATAACAATCTCTAGTCATCTATTTAACAGTAATAAAATTAATAAAAACTGAAAAAACTAGATTTTAAAATCGGAAAAATGTAAAAAAATATTCAAAAAATAGTTAAAAAGTGAGTAGTATATCTTCGTTACTGTTCTCGCGTCATTTTCTTTTTCCGGCACAATTTCCGACTCATTTACAGGCGTATTTTCACGTAAAACAAACAAAAATAATTATAAAAGCAATAACAATCTCTAATCATATGTTTAACAGTAATAAAAATAATAAAAAATGTAGAAAAATATTCAAATATAGTAAATCTTCTTCACTTTTCTCGCAATTTTCCTATTCATTTTCCCGCGTATTTTCACGGAAAACAAAAAAAATTGTAAAAGCAATAACAATCTCTAATAATCTATTTAACAGTAATAAAATGAATAAAAATGAACAAAATCGAAAAAAATGTAGAAAAATCAAAAAATAATAAATCATGTTAACTTTTCTCGCAATTTCCTAATCATTTCCAGGCATAATTTCACAAAAATAAAATGAGATTTGAAAATACTAAAAATAACAATAAAAAAACAGTAATAAACCAAAAACACGATATTTCAATGAGATGAACAAGTAAGAGCAAAGCAATAACGTACTCTAGTTTTCTCCATGAGCTCTTTAGCTTCTTCACGTTTTTCGAGATTTGGAGAATATCGGAACCGTCGCCGGCGATTCCTAACGAGAGAAACAGCATCTCTCCACCTCCTCTGAGCTTCTTCCGACGGACGTTTCGCCGGCAAATCGAACGTCTCCGGCTCCAAAAAACTATCCATTAACAATTTTTACGCCGTAGATTCGTAGATCAGTGTAGTAATATACACACAGTAAAGAGAAAGAAAAAAAAGTTAAGTCGGAGATTATGAAATAAAAAAAGGAAAATATTTATTTGGGGTTTTATTGAATTAAAAATTTCAATGGCTATTGGTTATTACTTATATTTATTCTGTTTGTCTAAAAATAGATTAGAAGACGCGTTGATTTAGGATGAAATGGTTTTAGACTTTTAGTCCGTTTACATTGCTGGTTTGACCCTTCAATTTTGACTTTTTCTACAGGGGAAAAAGGTTAAGGGTGTGTTCGTGCGGATGAAAATGTTTTCCTAAAAAAATGAGTTCTTGATAAATAAGTGAACTTCTTTCTTATTTTTTTGTGTGTTTGATTAGTGAAAAATAACTGAATTTTTTACTTATTTTTTCATGTTCGATTTGTTACTTGAAAATATATTTTGAAAAATACTCACTCAAACCTCCCACCCCAACCACCCATCACTTACCCTATCACCACCCTAGAACCCATTTCATCTTCACTCACCCCTACCCCACAGTCCCACACCATCACACCCACCCCAATCTCACACCACCCCACACCGACCGTAACACCAAACACCCCCTCCCAATTTTCTATTTGATATATATTTATTTTATTTCTTATAAAAAAAATTGGAAAATTTTCTTACCCACACCAAAATTTTCATTTTTTATAAAAAAAATAAAATATATGAACTAAAAAATTCGGGAGTGTGTAGGAATGGGATTGGGGGGAGGGGGAAGGTGGTTGGTGGGTGGTGTAGAAAACAAAAAAATTAAAAACTCATTTTTTTTAAAAAAAATTACATTTTTTGGAGGGGATGGTGGAGTCGTGGCGGGAGCGCAAGGGGGTAGAAAAGGTAGGGTGGGTGGGGGTTGGTGGGGAAGTGGTTTAAAAAAACAAAAAATAATAAAAACGTTTGGGGGGAGGGGGGAAATGGTTTAGAAAACCAAAAAAAATATGGGTGGGTGGGAGTGGGATGCACCCCCGTGCATAGGGTAGTGGGAGTGGTAGGGGTTTGGTGGAGTTGGTGGATTGGGTGGTGGTAGGATAGGTTGAATGCCACTTGTGAGACTCATTTTTTCTACTTTTATTAGGGAAGTCATTTTTTTATTTTTAAAGAATTTATTTTTCTAAAAAAATATTTTAAAAATTTTTTGGCAAAACAAACATGAAAAAATTGAAAAATATTTTCCTCAATTAGCGAACACACCCTAAGACCGTGCTCAATAATGGCACCTTTATTTTTATATGTATTTAAACTAAGCATTGTTAAAATACTTTATTTGCTACAATTTTGTAAAAGGGGTAGCCCGGTGCACATCCCGTGTTAGCCGGGTTCGAGAAAGTGTTGCACCTTAAAGGGTGTGAGATGGTCTATCATAATGCAAGCATTAGTGGATGCTTCCATGACTCGAACACGTGACATATAGATCACACGAAGAAAACTTTATTGTTGCTCTAAGGCTACGATTTTGTAAGAGGTAAAATTCACAATAATCATTTTTTCCGCCGTTGTGATTGAAAGAATATCCATTACCATGAAGTTTTAAAATTCACGGATGAAATTCCATGATATTGTTATGTAGTTTGAGCTTGTGAAAATTAAACATTAACAAAAATGATTGGACTTAAGACATATAAAACTTCATATACCACATGTGTGAAGTTATTTCGAAGTGAATAAATTTGTAGATTTTTACTCACCGCAGGTGTTGCTTAAATTGTGATCACAAAATCGAGTATTTGTGCACTTTCATCGGCAAAAATAATATTTTTCCTTATCAACAGGGTTAACATAACCTAGTATCTAAATGATGACAAAGTTGCTCAATTTCAAATAGTGCATGAGAGTTTAACCCTTGTCCCTTAAATTTTAAGTTATATGTGTGGGAATTATGTATATATTAAGTCTTGATTGATAATGGAAAGACAGTTTCTTTATGGATTCTTTTTCTTTCACTTCTCTTTTATCCTTCATGAATGCAAAATGTCCCTAGTTGATGGTGGAAAGTCTTTTTTTTCACTTTATAATGAAAAATCTTTTATTGGGTTAGTAAATGAACTAGAATAATGGAGTGACCTCGCGCACATGAGAATTGGGTTTCGTAGTTAAAATGGGTTGATTTGTCCCCTCCCCTGCTCGCGGAATATACGTGAGGCTCAATTCAAATCTATCCCTAATTTATTAGCTGACATTATTTTCTCTATTAATCATAATTAATTGGCTGATATTATTTCTTTAATCAATTCAATTGAACGTGTGGCCGTTTCTGATCTTGGTCTTTACTATCCAAACGCTGTCATCCACCTATATGTATATGTTGAGATTTCTTTTGTGAAATCATCCAAAAAAATCCGCTTCTCCTCTTCTTCGAATAGTTTCTGGGCAACCTTGGGGAGCGACCAGCTACAACGATTTGCATTTCTATCGGGCTGAAATCATTTTCAACCCACTGACTTGTCACTAGTCACGACACGGTTTGATGATAATTTATTTACTGTTTATTAACTTTCTACTTTGGATCAATATTGTACTATTTTTTACTAACAATATGCACCATTGGTGTAACTTATTTTTTAAATTATCTACTATAATAAATAAAAATAACTTGTTAATGAAGAAAGAAAATAAAGCTAATGTATATATATATCTTAAAACTCTTTCCTTTATTGATAAAAAGTAGGAGTAAGGAGTATGGAGAGCATTTCTAATTAAAATAGAAAAAGTAAATAAAGATTTGAGATTTTAGGATCTGATACTTTTGGAGTCATTACTTCAAAAGTTAAGAGATCTCATGATACTTTTTGAAAAGTTTCCATAATACCTTTTTCCTTTTTTTAGAGAATATTTAATTGGTAATGTATTTCCTTTAAAATTTTCTTAACTTTATATATGATGAAATAAATCAGCCACTGTTTATTTCTCAAGTTTTTATGGTAAATCTCAATTTACTATGGCTAAAAGGGATTTGAAAATTTTCATTCCTTCGTTTCAATTTTAAATTTGATGAATTGTTTTAGTATAACCATATATTATTCTGTACAGATTGACCTTATTAATCTCAATTTGATTCTCAAATATCCCATTTATGGAATATTCACAACGAGATCAAGACATTAAATATTGTCTTTCTCAAAGCTGAAGTGGTCAAGGAATGTTCTTCCTCAAGATCAACTCGAAATGTTGCCCCGACATTCTTGGAGATCAAACACATCTCAAGGAGGTCCAAATCATCCTATGTTTGAGAAATACACCACTAACTATCTTCGAATCACGAAAAAAATTAAAATAGAAGAATCAAGATAATACATAGGATTGTACTCACAATCTTGATAAATAAAATCACGTTCTTTAAAAAAATCACGATTTGAAAATTAGTATGGCCCAAAAGTATTAGTACTTCTTTTTGAAACAAAAAGAAAATATTGCCTCAGAAAATTTATCGATTGCTCAACTGAACTCTAAATTTCAGTCAACGGCCATTTGAGTACTCAAACTTCCATTTGATTTGTATCTGATCCCCCAAAAGACTCAATTTCATGGCCAAACATAGGTCAATTGGTAATCTTATTTGGGGGAAACTAGTAAGAACAACAAACAACTTTATTTAAGTGTCCAAATATCTTCTATAGAATATTTGTCTCTGATGTTGTTACTCATAGGGGAAAAGGTTAAATTTATCTCTTTCCTATTCAAAACTTGAATAATTCTATCTTCCTTTAAATTTTTGATCTAATATAATCATTGTGGTAAGGCAAAAGCTCCATTATTATCCTTGAACTCTAATGGAACTCCAAGATGATGATTGTATACGGTAAAAACGGGCACGACACGTGACAAGGTTTTAGTGTAAAATTCGAAGTCGAGGGTAGAGTTATAAACCGGATACGAGTAGCATCGGGGTAAATCGAAAGTCGGGACGAGACCAAACACGACCGAGTCAGTTGACACCGGATGAAGAACCGATGGCGTTCAATGGGTATCCATTCTAGATATGACGTCATCCGTTATTCCTCTATCATTAAGGAGGCGTTATTAGTTTTAATTGCATTTAATTTGAGAGGAAATATCAGGTATTAATGTCTTATTCCATAGTTATAAAAGGAGCTCAACCTTCATGTTGGAGGGCCATCCAATTCTCATTATTCATACTTGTACGCTCAATCTGATAGAAAATACACTCACTAGCTCTCAATTTTGGATCGTAACTGAAGCAATTTACCCAAGGCCCGGACCAATCTTGCTGAAAAGATTTATCCAAGTTTACAATATTTCAAGCTAATTTACTTACTTGTTTATTTCATTTTCTTACTTGTTGTTAATTGATTATCGTCCTATATTGCAAATCAATACATGTATCCTTAAAACCACTTATAAATTCAACTGTACTTTTTTGGAGGTAAAATGTTTGGCGCCCACCGTGGGACTAAGGATAATTGTGGTGATTTGTTCAAACTCAAATTTCACTTATTTCTTTTGAGGTTTTGTAAAGCAGATCAATCCAAACACTTGCAATATGATTAGTGAAATCCATGTTGAGGTTAGCAACAACAATAACAACAACGACGGTGATAACGGTAATACCAATATCAATAACAACAACAACGTCCCGCTCGTCGACCCAATAACTGGTGAGCATAATAATAACCATGTGATTTCACCTTGGGCGTCTAGAAGAAGTGGTGAGAAAACACCAAATGATGATGACGGAGCAGACGACGGAGTGCAGATACCGAGTTGGATTTGGCTCAAATTTTTACCATGCTGGAGAAACAGCAGGAGGCGATTACTTAGCTGCAGAAGAAGAGCAGCGGAGCAAGTGCGGCAGATGAAGCTCGTCCTGTCCGTAACGAAGATCCGGGCCGGGAGGAAGATCGAGTTGGTGTAAATAGCAATGGATCGAGTTCAAGTCTCGTTCGAACCTTTCCTTGGCAGCCTCCTACTCAACAGATCACTCCGCGTCAATTGCAGTAAGCTCGATGGTAAGGCATTCGATCTCGGCATTAAGGAAGTCTTCCTTCTGCGCTTGGTAATGCCGAACCTCTTATTGTTCTTCAAGTTCATGGGTAAGGATCTGGAGGTCGGTGTAGAAATCATCATTTTCCTTAGTCAATGACTTATTTTCCTCGTTGATAAGTTCCAGGTAGTTCATGGACCGAAGGTAATTGCCCCATATTCGGTCCAACTCTGCCCTAACAATAGGCAGGTCACTGGCTATTTGTGCATCCTTTTGCAGGAGGAGTTCCTTGAGGTGTTGGATTTCTCTGTCTTGGGTACCCATTTGGCCATTAAGATCTTCATTTTCTCTCGAGGCAACGGATGAAGCCTTCTCCAACTAAAACGGATGACTGCAAGACAATATATTGAATTCGAGTTAGAATGTGTTAGAAGGAAAAAAATAGTATAAATACAAGTAAGAAAAGGTTTGACAAATGTACCCGGTTCGATGCATGCATGCCTTCATTGAAGAGGCACTGCCATGAAACGTTCTTCATCTTCTCTTTATCAGACTCTGATATCAGAGGCCTAAGGTAGTTTGCGACCCTGACTGGACGATATAAGAAGTTCGTGTCTTCGAGAAAGGAGAGGGTGGTAGTCCTCATCTTTTTTGGATCCACACTCGGGCCGAGAATACTTCTACGAGCTTGGATCAGGAGATTGCATGATTCTTTGATGGGCGAGATGACTTGGAAAGCCTATGAGAAATTGATAGGTGTCCAAATCCGGAGGTGTTCATCGGTGGTGCCGAATTTGCAGAGGTTCCAACGTCGCTAAAAAATGGTCAAAGTCCTCTTGACCGAAGGTGACTGCCAGATTTGATGATGATTCGGGCAGAGGAGTTGAAGTCCTCTGCCTCTTCGCCAACGGTTCGTTGCTTCATCGTCATCTTCAATGATGACGGGCATTTGTTCAGCAGGTAGTGGCACGGTGGTAGAAGTTGGCATGGTGTTAAAGGGAGGCATGATGGCTTCTGCAGTTGCGGTTCCGAAAGAACAGTCTTATTCCGTAGTTGTTGTGTTCTTTGCTTCGAATGAGCCACCTACTTTTGGAGTTCTTTTCCTCTTTGAAGAAGTCGAGGGAGACTTCGGAGGTTTGAAAGATTTCTTTTTCTTCGATACTTCGACGATGTAGTGAGTGGATGTAGTTAGATCGAGTAACAGGTTGGAAAGAATTGGTGCGGCCACAGCAGACCTCGGGAGTTAGGTGCCTTTTGGCAGACCTAGTTATAAAAACAAAAATGGTGAAGATATATACAAAGAAATGATAGTAAAAAGGAGTTCAGAAGATGCTAACCAAGATTTTGAGCTTTTCATCGGGTTTTTGAAAGTATTTTTCACGTCCGATCTTTTTGTGGACAATCGCTTATGATTTTTTTGACCCAAGCGTGAAGGGTCTCGATACATGCCAGGGTCCAACGGGTAGCTGAAGAGGTGATGAATTGAATTTTAGGCTAAATCATCAAGTGAAGGTATTATACAAAAGTAAAAGGCTTTGATACTTACGGTTTAAATTCCATTTCTCTGGGAAGGACATGAACCTATCCGGAATGATCTCAGTGGTAGGAACCGCTACAAAATGCTCCATCCAACTTTGGTCTCGATCTTTACCGATACTGGAAAGGCTGAGAAATTTTTCTTGTTTGGAGATCTGGATGATCTCGTCACGGAAGAACCTTAGGATGTATAATCGGATCAAATGATCCAAGGTAAAAATTTCATCGACCTCCTTGGCCAGAAATCAGAGGCAAGTAACGACCCTCCAGACGGACGGACCAATTTTTACAAGACACAAATTGTATGTCCTGCACATTTCGAGGATCACGTCATCGATCAGATGATCAATCTTGGAGGTGAAGTGGTATGTATAAACATTGGAGTACCCGGACTTATAGATGGTGACATCGTCAGTAGGGCTAGGTATAATAATCTCGGAGAGACCAGTCCAGCGGCAGTCGTTCCGAATTATGTCAAGAACGAAAGGGTTTATGGAGGTCGGATAATTCTTAGCCATTTCACCTCGGTCAGACTTCGAAGTGACAGCATGAACGGTGAACTCATTGTCAAAATGAAAAGTAAATGGGATCATGTTAAAGGCTCTAGGCTCAGGGTCAGCCTAATCCTCGGGAGAATCACTGGCGTCGGTGGCTTCAGCGGTGGCCGGCGGAGATGATGATGATAGTGAGGATTGTATTTAAGAAGGACGGGCGTTATTTTTTGCCATAATGATGAAGAAAGAAGAAGTGTGTGGTGGTTGTTTTGAACGGAAGAAGATTTGAAGTCTTGAAGGTTTGAAGGTATAAAGGTATGACAATTTGAAGATTTGAATAGGAAAAGGGTATAGCAGAAGGAGATTTTGTAGAAGGTTGGAATGAAGAAGAAGATGGGGTTTTTATAATGCCTCAGTCATCACTGCGAGAAGTTTTGGTATACGAACCGAAGAGACGGTTCAATCAGGAGGTGACACGTGTCTGAATGTGCAGTAAGATGGGACGTGAGTTAGATTTTGGAGAAGAAGAAACGTTCATTTTCCCGCCTATTTCAGAGTAATTTGAAAAGAAGAACTTACAAGAGAAGACAACGGAGGAATCATTTCCACTTCCTGTCACTTCGGTAAACTTTGATTTGGAAAGTGTGGAGACTATCTGTATACAGTGAAAACCGGCATGACACGTGACAAGGTTTTAATGTGAAGTTCGAAGTGGACGGTAAAGTTCTAAACCGGATACGAGTAGCTTCAGGGTAAATTAAAAGTCGGAACGAGACCGGACGACGACCGAGTCAGTTGACACCGAATGAAGAACTGGTGGCGTTCAACGAATATCCGTTTCGGATATGACGTTAGTCGTTACTCCTCTATCATTAAGGAGGCGTTATTAACTTTAATTATATTTAATTTGAGAGGAAATCTCGGGTATTAATATCTTATTCCATTGTTATAAAAGGACTGCCCAACCTTCATGTTGGAGGAGCATCCAATTCTCATTATTCATACTTGTACGCTCAATCTGATAGAAAATACACTCTCTAGCTCTCACTTTTGGATCGTAACCGAAGCAATTTAGCTAAGCCCTGGACCAATCTTGATGAGAAGATTCATCCAAGTTTACAACATTTCAGCCTAATTTACTTACTTGTTTATTTCATTTGCTTAGTTGTTGTTAATTGATTATCGTCCTATATTGCAAATCAATTCACGTATTCTTAAAACATTTACAAATTCAATTGTACATTTTTGGGGTAAACAAGAATAATTTTAAAATAGTCAAAAGTTAAGGTATAAATATATTTTTTTAAAATTTGGACATACAAAGTTCTCATATTTTACCTTGAGCTCGGTTAATAGCATAGGCAAATATGATACAATATGCCAGCGGTGAAATTATGAATTGTCCCAAATTATTACAGATGATAAATTTGAACAATTTCAAATAATGTAGAGACAAATTAAAACCTTTACGATGGCTAAATTTGAATCTCGTTAGTTTTAAAAAATAATCTAAGTGCAACTCAATATCAAAATTATTACGAATTTGAGGCATAGTAATTGTGTTGATTCAATTGTATCTTCCCCCTTTCTTTAAAAGAAAAAAAAAACTCAATATGAAAGGGTGGTATGCCAAATCTCCCGTTCTACCAAAATGAACACATTTGGTAAAACAAACTTAAATGTGTGTTCATGAAACTTATGTCATATTTGATGATTTAGGTAAACGAATAGTAAGGGGACATTTTAGAACGTTTCGCTACCATCAAGAATTGTAGTGGGATGAGTGAATTTTATTTACTCTCAATCATAGGTTTCGAATTTGAGTTTTGAGAATGAAAAATTATTGAATTTTAAAGTGTGAATGTGATTGAGAAATTGCACAAAAAAAAAAATTAAAACTGCACCTCTCCACCTCCCCCTTCATACTCTATAAATCCGAGATCTCGCCTTAGATTTTACACACTGAAATCTGAACTCTTTCTCCCTTCTAAAATGTTCTCTTTGTTTTCAAAATAAAAATATGGTGGAGTCATGTGATTTTCTCTGTTTGTTGAGTTCGCCAAATTTCTGTAATTTGAATAACCGCTATTATAGAATAGTATATATTCTATCCCGGGAGAAATTAATCTAAAACTTTGGGCAACGGTGGGAGGATTAAATTTCTTAAGGACACAAAAGAAACTTGTGGGTTCGGAATTCTATTTTATGTTAATAATTTATGTACTCGTCTTACTTTCTATTTTTGAAAAATTAAAATCTTAGTGATTTTCTACTTTCGTTTTTAAAATTAAAATCTTTATGATTTTCTACTCTTGTTTGTTATTCGATTTGAAGATAAAAAACTTCATCGAGTAAATTCTTTTATTTTGTATTCGATTTGAAGATATAAAATTTTCGTTGTTTATTAAATCTGGTTAAGGAAATAGGAAGAAAACAAAAACTTTATGTTAAGGAGTGTCTACCCCTTAGTGGGTCTATTCGACGCGAATCTAAATTAATCGGACCAGTAAGCTGCATTTGAACTTGGGAGTGAAAAACTTTGTGGTAAGGATCGTTCTACCCCTTAGTGGTCCTATCCGATGTGAATTTGAACTAATCGAACCAGTGTGCTACTTTGAGCCTGAAAACATGAAACTTCTCGACAGGGAGCGTCCTACCTCCTTAGTGGGCCTATCCGGCACAAATTTAAATTAATCAAGCTACTGGGCTGCATTCAAGTGTGGAAATGCGAAACTTCTTGGCAGGAAGTGTGTTACTCCTTACAACGGCGATAGATAGATAGATATTGCTTATAAATATAAAAAAAGTTGGATGACTAGATTACTTATGCAAGATAAATTTTAAGAAAATTAACATATTTATTAGGGGTGGGCAAAAAATCCGGGGAACCGAAAAAACCGAACCGAACCGAAATTCGGTTCGGTTTTTTCTCGGTTTTTAAAAAAAAAACGATTTTTCAAAAAATCGAACCGAATCAGGATTTAGTGATTCAGTTCGGTTTTTTTATTTTGGATACAAACCGAACCGAAAAACCAGAATTTTAATATTTTTTTTTATTTTTTTTATTTTTATTTTATTTTAGGCTACTACTATCTCTTGAATCATAGTTATTGAAGCTAATCTATGTTATGAAAGTCGCATGTGGTATGAACTTGATTAACATATCACGGAAACATTGACATAAAATGTATGGAGAAAAAATAGTTGTAAATTGATAAAACTTTAAATGGTCATAACTATGTGCTCGAATGTCCGTTTTACCCGATTTTTTTTTATTTTGCGTATTTTTTCGAGACGGGGCCGGTCAAATCGCCTTATGGCGGTTTGGCACAGCCAATTTTTAGAAATACGTATGTTTTTCCAATCAATTTGTGTTTTCCCCCAAATCGATTTCTAATTTTCTTTTTTCTTTAGTAAAAATCTCACGATACACAATAGATTTCAACGTAGAAATTTCATGATAGTGTAGGTGTGAATGTAAATTTCAGTTTTGGAAATTCAATTTTTTTTAAAAAAAACAAAAACGACCCGGCCCGGCCCACTAGAAAAAACCGATACAAACCGATACATCCGGCAATATAAACCGATATATCGGTTTTTTTTTAAAAAAAAGTTGTATTCGGTTTTTTTTTTAAAAAACCGATTTTTATTCGGTTCATATTTTTCGGATACAAAACCGATATAAACCGATATACGCCCACCCCTAATATTTATTACAGTAGTATTCCTTTTTTAGCACTATTGTATCGTTGAAGTTGGAATGAAGAACCATTTTAATTTCCACAACAACTTCGTCTTGACTATTGGTCAATCAGAAAAATACGTATTAATTTTATACCCAGATTTATTGCAGCATTGACTTTGAAAGAAACATTTCCCTTTTTCATTGAAATTTCTTGGAATTAATTACATGATGATGTCCATAAGAAAAGACACTTCAACAATGTCTTGTATAATTGACCAATAATTTTTTGTTTAAAAAAAAAGAAAAGAAAGGAAAATCAGGTAAAGAAGACTTGGGATCCGTTTGTTTTTTGTCACTTTATTTGAAAATCAGCGTTTGGCCATGAAAATTCAAATATAACATAAATTGTATTTGAAATTTGAAAAATACCTAAAAATATATTTTCACTTTTTTTATTTTAAATACATTCAAACAACTAAATATTCTTTGTAAAAATTATAAATAAACAAAATTTCAACTTCAAAATTTCAAATAAAGTAAAAAATATTTTATTTTCATGATGAAAGGTATATTTAAATTTTGTAATAGGCACCTTACATACGCTTGACTTTAACCTATCATGTGTTTGGTACATTTCAGAACGATTCTAGCACTTAAGATACGGATGGGGCTGTGACGTGTGGAAAATGACTTTGCCGGTCAGGTCAGGGAAGTTGTTTTCAAGATTTTTAAGGAAAAAATATAACAATAAAAATAACAATATATTCAATGAAATCCCACAACGTGGGTCTAGAAAGGGTAGAGCGTATGTAGACCTTATCTCTACCTTGGTAGGTAGAACGGATGTTTCCGAGAGACCCCAAGCTCAAGACAGAGCATAAACACAAGCAAAGCAAAGCAAAACAAGAGAAACAGTCAGACCTGGTCAGAAAAAAATTAAAACAGTATGAAAATGTTGATATCAAAAGTGAATAAACCATGATAGCGCATTCAGAAAAAAGTAAGCAATAACTAGCGCATGTAAATAAGTTAAACAAAGTACACTAAAATACACATAGCAGCCGAAATCAAACTACATGTTACTATAAAGCAATATTGCGCCTATTAGTATGATAGGCTAAGCGGGACTATAATACTAATACTACAACTACCAGTTTGCAAGCATAAATAGGACTACGCTCGACTACCTACTACCCTTCTACCCTAATCTGTATCCTCTACGACCCCCTATCTAAGGTCATGTCCTCAGTAAGTTGCACTTGCTCTATATCCCGTCTAATCACCTCTCCCCAATACTTCTTCGGCCTACCTTTACCCCTCCTACACTCGTCCATAGCCAACCTCTCACACCTCCGCACTGGGACATTTGTGTCTCTCCTCTGCACATGCCCAACCCATCTCAACCTCGCTTCGCGCATTTTATCCTCCACCGAGGCTACTCCCACTTTGTCCAGGATATCATCATTTCTAATTCTATCTCTCCTTGTATGCTCGCACATCCATCTCAGCATCCTCATCTCCGCAACATTCATCTTTTAGATGTGCGAAGTCTTAACTGACCAACACTCCACCCCATACAACATAGTCGGTCTAACCACCGCCCTATAGAACTTGCTTTTAAGTTTTGGTGGCACCTTTTTGTCGCATAAGACTTCAGATGTGAGCCTCCATTTCATCCACCCTGCCCCAATACGATGTGTGATATCGTCATCAATCTCTCCATCCCCTTAGATAATAGACCCGAGGTACTTGAAGCTTCCTTTCTTTGGAATGACATGAGTACCAAGCCTCACATCCATGCATGTCTCAAGGTCGCTCCCGTTACTGAACTTGCACTTCAAGTATTCTGTCTTGGTCCTACTCAGTCTGAACCCTTTAGATTCCAGAGTCTTTCTCCAAAGCTCCAACTTAGCATTCACTCTGCTGCGAGTCTCATCAATCAGGACTATGTCATCTGCAAATAACATACACAATGGCACCTCTCCTTGGATTTGTCGCATCAGTTCATCCATCACCAAGGCAAATAAGAATGGGCTAAAAGTTAATCCCTGGTGCAGCCCCATCATCATTGAAAAGTGCTCCGAGTCTCCTCCCACTATATGTACCCTGATCTTGGTTCCATTACACATATCCTTGATCGCCCTAGTGTACGCCACATGTACATCTCTAACCTCCAAACATCTCCATTGAACCTCCTTAGGAACTTTGTCGTATGTCTTCTCGAGGTCGATGAAAACCATATGTAAGTCTCTTTTCCTCTCCCTATACTGCTCCACCAACCTCCTAATACGATGAATGACTTTTGTGGTCGAATGCCCCTACATGAATCAAAACTGGTTCTCAGAAATAGACATGTCTCTTCTCACCCTTTCCCAAACTTTTATAGTGTGATTTAGCAGCTTGATACCCCTATAGTTGTTGCAACTCTGGATATCACATTTGTTCTTGTACAAAGGGATCATTGTACTCCACCTCCATTCTTCGGGCATTCTCGCCGTCTTAAAAATGACGTTAAACAACTCAGTCAGCCACTCCAACTCAGTCAAGAAAAAATAGTCTTAGGAAAAATATTTTCTCAAATAATTCATCCAATCAAACACGAGTAAATCTAAAAACTATTTTTCAGCAAAAAAAAAGTGTTCCTCCAGACCAATCACACCCTATATCGTAGTTATAGCTTATTATACACTAATGAGTTGTGTTGGTAGAGTGTATAAGAATAATTTTGAACAGGGTGTATCAGAAATGCTGGTAATATTAGTTATGCTGTAATTATTTTTTATTCACTGTATGGTTTTGTCTATCAGAAATAGCATGCATTGCATAATTTCTAAACAAAATTAGTTGTTTAAAAGAATACATTATACTATACTATGTGAGAGATTTTAGGGACAATTATGTCTTTAACTACGCTTTTGCATGTATTAAAAATTCTTGCATTGCTAGTACCATGGCTTGTTATGTAGTAGTTATACACATGATAATATCAAATAGGGTGTATTATTAGTTATGCATAGATTTAAAAAGAATACCAAATAAAATATTAATAATATACAAAGCTAATGCATATATTATTTTCTCTAATACATCCTACCAAACGACTCCTAAAAAGAAAAATGTTATAAATGGATATGTGAAGTGTGATTACAACTTATTTTTCACTTTTATTTTATTTAGTATTATCATGATAGAAATGAACTTAAATGAAAAAGTGGAAATTCACATGACCAACCCCAACTTATTTGGGACTGAGACATAGTTATTGTGGTGGAGCAATACATAACTTCACTAAATGATTAAATTTGTTAAAGTAATCTCAAAACATCAAGTGCCCCTTCCTCTTTCAACAAAATAATGTAGAGGTCCACTCAACTTACAATTGTTGAACCTTTTTAGATAATTCCATTGTGCCTGGCGTTTAAATCAGATCTCTATTTCAGTATTAACGAGAAGGGGTTTACTATAAAACAAAACATACAAAAACCAGCAAAAATTGCAAGTTAACCAATATATGTTTTTCCCTCCAGCATTGAGCATTGTCGGCGTCATTCACTTGGTGTTACAATAGCTTGCAATTTGTGCAACCACTCGACGTATTGACCTTGCTCCTTTTTGTGTAGGTGGAGTAAAAGCGAATCCGCGAAACTTTTACAAACTCCTCTTGCTTCTAGATATTTGTAGAGCTCTTCTTGAAGTTTCTGATCTGATGAGCTGAAAAAACTGAGAAAGGGCCACAATAAAAGGAACTCATAAAGGTTCATACATATTTGAACAGAAATATGATGCAAGAAACTTAATAGGCAATTGTTGAAGTAAATGCAACCAGTGAACCCTGAGATCATCACGAAATAAGCCAAGAAGTATCCTTCTATTGGAGCCACAAAAGGCACGGACAAACATCAAAAACATCTCAAGAAACAGAAAAGAAAATTGCTAAACAGGAACAACGAGAGCAAAAGGAAGTAACACGGAAAACATTGTACTTGAAAAAAATGTAAAGATAAAGGATTACAAAGCTTCTTAATTCGAGCAAATAAATACTATACAAAACTTTTAGCCGTGAAGTTCAGCAGCTTCTTTTTCCTGAGAATGCGATTTTAAGTGTTTTATAAAAAACTCCGAGGGATGACCTTCATGACTTGGGTGCTCAAACTAGAGGTACAAATTTAGAATCCAAAAACTCCAATGAATAGATTCAAGGCTACCTTAAGAATTTTTAAGCATTTAAATGAAATGCTCAGATGACAGACCATCAAGACTTGGGTGCTCAAGGTGGACCAAGATACGAAAGCAAACCTTCTAACACTGAAATTGAATACCAGATTTGGAATATTTAAAAAACTCAAACTAAGATTTCCAAGAATAATCTCAAGACTTCCTTTCACCAACACTGCAAACGAGGCAAGTATGCAACATTCTTCTGACTATTTCTCCTAATCTTGTGAAAGACGAGGTACATTTCAACCATATAGTTGACACATTACTCACCAATGAAGTGAAATCTACTTTTGGGCAAGTAGGATGAAAGATATTTAGCAAATGTCACCACCTTTAACATCTTCAGAAAAATAAGCTAAATCTCTTCGTATCAGTTTAACTAGATATATAAACTAAGAAAAGCATTTATTGTATCCCTAGCTGAAAAGATTAACAGTTGAATACCATATGTGATAACAGTGACAGATGCAAGAATGCTCCAGCAATTTCAGCCATACTTGTGTGAGCTTAGAAATAAAATTAAGTTGGTTATGTATTTGATAGAAAAGTGTGCTATTTCAGTATACTGTACCCAAAGTTGTCGGGGACAACTCTAGAAGTTCTAAAAATTTAAAAGGATTGAGCTATCTTAAGTCCTCACAGCTCAGGTTATGCAATGATTATAATGTGTTGATAGCTTTGCGGTGAATAATATTATGTAATTGTTATATTGAGACCCCATGTAGGGGTAAGGTCTGCGTACACTCTACTCTCCCTGAACCCCACGTTGTGGGATTTCCCTGGGTATGTTGTTGTTATTGTTGTTATATTGAGAACAATAAAACCGAGATCGCTATATGGTAAATAATAATATTTTTTTAATAAAGTAATAATTTTGTTAAAGAGACTGGGCACCAGAAATGCCTCTATACAAGTATACCAAAAAGTAGAAAACCTACAAAAAGATATGGTTTTCTACGAACAATACACAATTCATGTAAAGAATAATACATGAATTATTATGTAAGATTGACTACTTTAAGGGCAATCTTATTTTTAGATACTCTTATACCGTCATTGCTAATATACATATCCTTATTCCACATTGTGTCTCACATAAAATAATATTATTATGCCGGAAGTGTTTTCCAAATACCGAAAACCAGACAACCCAGCAACGCATTGAGACTGGAACTCCCTGTGAACTTCTGAGTCCAAAGCTGAGCTCCCACTCTCCCCAAAACCCAAAGTTATTCTTAATTGCTTTGAAAGAAGATGAAAGTACCTGACAGATGGACCTTTGCAGGCTGAAGAATCCAGGTCTGGTGATGGAATATAGTTCACATTATGAACTTCAAAGTCACAACCATCACCAAGTCGAGAAGTTGCCACACAATCAAACTGTAGCATGGATCTCAACCCAGGCTTCTTCACGCCTACTTTCATGAAAGCTTCCCTGGGAAATTTAACATTTTCATTAGAGCCCTCAACACCCAATAAAGCAGAAACAGCAACTTCCTCCCCTGACTCGCATCTCTTGCGTAGAACCACGTCTTGGGATTGTGGTGAATCCCAGTCTACGACAAAATCTCCAAAGCTTCTACTTTCATCATTCTGCTTTAATCAGACAAAGAAAAGAAAACGTAAAAAGTGCTCAGAAGGTCTTCCCAAAAAGAATTATAGATTGCAGCATTAGTTACCCATAACACGGTGGATGAGACCATAATAAAAGTGAGTCCAAAATTTCAGATTCAATAGACTGAACTAGTTTGCCTTTGAAGCGGAAAAAGTCAACAGAGAAACAGATGAAACAAATTTTGTATGAGACATCTGGTGAATGCAGCCATCATTAACACTTCTACCCCAAATTGAATTCATATCTGCTTTTAATGTTCTACAGAGTTGTGGTTAGACCGACGCTGTTGTATGGGGCGGAGTGTTGCCCGGTCAAGAACTCTCATGTCCAGAAGATGAAAGTTGCGGAAATGAGGATGTTGAGGTGAATGTGTGGGCTTACTAGGAGACATATGGTCAGAAATGAAGAAATTTGGGGCAAGGTGGGAGTGGCCTCCGTGGCAGACAAGATGCGGGAGGCGAGGCTGAGATGGTTTGGACATGTCCAAAGGAGAGGCACAGACGCTCCGGTGAGGAGGTGTGAGAGGTTGGTGATGCCTGATGGAGGGCTGGAAGAGAGGTAGAGGCATGCTGAAAAAGTATTGGGGAGAGGTGATCAGGCAGGATATGGCGAGTCTTCAGCTTACCGAGGACATGACCCTAGATAGGAGAGCGTGGAGGTCGAGGATTAGGGTAGAGGGCTAGTATTAGGATTAGTATTATTTTCCTTTAGTGTAGGATCAATATTATTTCCGTCATTTTATTTTAGTATTCTCATATTTCTTATTCTTTGTTTTCTATTCCTACCTGCTTGTTTCTTTCACTTCGTTATCTTATTTTCTCCTGTTATTACTGCTTATTATTACCGTTGTTTTTCGCTTCTACTTGAGTCGGGGTCTTATCAGAAACAACCTCTCTATCCATCAAAGGTAGGGGTCCCAGACCTGTTGGGATTATACTGGGTATGTTGTTGTTGTTGTTCCGTCTCTCCAACAAAGGAAACCTTTTATACCTGGCTCAAGGAACACCTCTGACATACTTTAGACAACTTTGTGGAATACTTAAGAGAGTCGTCTCTATGATATAGGCTTTGGTTTCCTAGTGTTTTACTGCTCTTTGTATAGCTGTTGCTTTTTTTCACCGTTTTGCTTGCTTTAACTTGATAGCATCTTGAAGTCTTTTTATTAACAAGTTTTCTTTACCCAGTTTAATAATGGATATTTGAATGAGCTACTTCATTACTTATGATAAAGAGCATGCTAAAACTATTGCATCAAATGCATATTAATACTAAGAGTATGATAAACTATAAAATAAAACATTACCACTTGGGTAACCTGATCACCTAAAAATATCAATTTCAATCAATAAAATCAATCAATCAACTAATGCTCAATCCCGAACTAGTGAAAATCGAATATATGAAACCTTTGTCTCCTTATAAATATAATCTCAGAGGATTCATCATAATGAGACTATATTTATGCCACCCATTGACCTACTGCAACCGACATCCTTAAACTCATGTAGGCAGATTTAATGTCTCAAAATATCACTTTCAACTTAAGAATCTTAAGGCCTTCATTAGGAGATAAATCAAACTAAACAACCAGAGAAAAGGAGCGGACAACTTTCTAGACATATCGTAGTTGTCTACTTTCTTGATTAATCAAAACAAACAGTGGAAGAGGTACCCTAGATACTTGTCAATGAGATGCTGATACATTTTTCCTTCTGGGACGATGGAGAGTGGTTCTCTTCTCCTACCCCTACAATTTTGGTAGTTATTCTTGATTGACAAAGACTGAAGCTATTACACTGTGATTCAACGGAGTAATCTCTAGTTTGTGACAGCAAAATTCATATTGTTTTACCAGTCGGAATTCAACAACATCAACAACTATAGCTTAGTTCCAAACTAGTAGAACTGAGACCAATCGAAATTCAGGTAAGCAATTTATAAGAAGGAACAAAGTTGAGAGATCTAAAATATGCGCATATGACAGACTAGAACTCTCCATTCAGCCTCTATTTTCTGGAATTTAGAAACAACTGTAGAAATCATCATGTATCTGGCTAGGAAACATGTTTAGTTCAAAACACAACTCTATATCAGAACAAACCAAACCACACACATTTTGGTCAAATCTGACATGGAAAATAAATCCCAAAACGAAAAAAAGATAAGGAAAAAACACAACTCTATGTCAGAACAAACCAAAACACACGCATTGTGGTCAAATCTGGACATGAAAATTTTACCACAAAATGAAAAAAGATAAGGAAAACAAAAAGGGTCAGCTGATATTACATATGATTAGCAAAGAGCAGTTAGTATAGAATTATTCTTTACAATAACACACATATGAACAACTACTTAATGTAATATTAGCTTCCACTACCCACCTCCAAACCACCAAAGAGAATAAGCCACAATGTGTAAAAAATAACAAAGAAATACCTCCACAATGTAGAATACTCAATAATATTAACACAATAACAACTCCTACTACTATGTTTCAGTCCCAAGGAAGTTGATATCTGCCATATGAATCCTCACTGACCATGTTACTGCATCTACAACAGCAACAACTACAACAATAACTACGCCTCAGTCACAAGCAAGTTAGGGTCGGTTATAGGATCCCCACTTCTTCACTTAAGCTCATTTCATATACTCATCATTTAAGCACATTTCATATCCTCGTCATGTGTGAGTTCACTCACATTGCCGGTCCCAAGACCGGGTAAAGGATGAGGGATGAGGTAGGCTGAAATCAGCGTAAAACTTGTCACATCATGATGAATCCTCATGTTACTCCATCTAAACAATACAATTATTCCAACACCTCCATATCTCTCCTGTGTTCAAAAAATACCATTTAACCCTATACATATCAAATTCAAGTAACACCAAAATTTGGGTGAAAAAGTATCAACATAATTTCCATAAAATGGACCAAAATACTAGTAGAAACGTAACGGTAGAACTCCACAATGACAGAATACTCAAAAAAAACAAATTTTACTGTAACAATACAATGATTTCCACAACCCCACATCTTCTTTTTGTTCAAAAATTGTTGTAATATAGAGAAGACTAAATCATATAAAAAATACCATCAAACCCTTTTCACATAAACTTCATATGATACCAAAAATTGGTGAAAAAAAGAAAATGAACGTAGTTTCCAAATATGTTCCTGGACTTCCATTTGTTCAAAAAATACATTTAACCCTATTCATATCAAATTCAAGTACAACAACATATCCAGTGTAATCCCACAAAGTGGAGTTTGGAGAGGGTAGGATGTACACATACCTTACCTCTACCTTTGTGGGGGGTATAGAGGTTGCTTTCGGCAGACCCTCGACTCATCATATCAAATTCAAGTAACACCAAAATTTGGGTGAAAAACAATCAATGTAACTTCTATAAAATGGACCAAAAATACCAGGAAACAAGTAATAGTATAACTCCACACTCAAAGAATACTGAAACAACACAATTATTTCTACAACCCCACATCTTCTTTTTATTCAAGAATTGTTATAATATAGAGCAAACCAAATCATATCAAAAATACCATCCTAACCCTTTTTGCATAAACTTCATAAGACACAAAAAATTGGGTCAAAAAAAGAAAATGAACATTATATCCAAATAATTGACCAAAAATACCAAGAAAAAGGGGATCTTTTTTGAGAAAAAAAAATAATGTTACCTGAAAAGGTTTAGTGGAAAGTTCATGGTTGATTTCAGATTGCACGATTTTGAGCAAATCCAAGTCCCCAATAGCTTTACGAGCTTGCCGCAATATGGCTGGCACTTTCCTCATTCTTGTGAATACAAGAAACAGCTCAAAGTTCAGGTTCTTGAAGAACTAATTGTTTTGGTGGGGGAAACTGGAAATTGCACAGATAGCTTATTTCAGGACCTCCATTTAAGGTATAGCCGCAGTTTTAAATTTTTGGAAATTTAGCAGCTTTCAAATGTGAGGTAAGGCTATAGATCTTGTGCTCTTTTCCTCTGGCATAGCGGGACTTAGTGTATTGGGCTCCTTTTTTTTAGCAGCTTTCAAATAACTTTGTATACGTGAGTAAGGGTGGTCATGGTATGGTACATACCCATTACCAATCCTAAATTGAAATTTTTTATACCGCGATTTTAGTATTATGATATTTGATACGATATATGATATGTATTTTTAAAAAGTTTGGTATACGATATGGTATTTGATATTTATAAAAAAAAATGAAATATCGAATACTATACTGAAGTATATGTTATATATACAATTCATATATATTAATATTATAATATAAATAAATAATGTTATATAAACTAGTATTAGTACAAAGTTAATTGTTTAGACGTTTGAATTTTGACTAATCTATCCTAATTGAAATGCTCTTTTTGTGTAATTGATTTACGAAAGAAATTGTTTGTGCTCCCTCCCTCCATTCACTTTTACTTGTTCACTATTGGCTTTGCACTTGACTCAGCATTAACAAGACAAATGTCAGACACATGCCTCTGACATTTCGCTCGGGAGGCCGGTGTTGACTTCACCTTGGACCACCTGATTCGTCTTTATTCTCCCCGCAACTTTTGTGACAAGTCATCAATCTGTACTACCGAAGAAGCAAAACTCTTTTTGCCAGTCTCGATGATGACCGTGACCGAGGCGGGATGAAAATATATGTCATTATTTCTACTACCGATCTCCTTCCCCCGACAACTGTACAATCCCGGAGTGATGGAACCACCACCATAAGTTTTCTTATATACTATGATGCCTTTTTTCCAAGCGGTCTGTTCTACTTTTGACCGAGTTTAATTCTTTTCTTTAGCCACCATATGGGAGCCTACAGACATAGAGGACATTGGGACTTGGGTTCAGAAGATCCTCAACGTGTCCACCCCGAAACTTCGAACGTGGAAAAAGCTTGCTCTAAAGAAGAACTGGGTACCCTGCAACCATGGTATACACCATAATTCTTATTCGGTACTCTTCTACTTGTTTCTTGATCTTTCAACAAAATTGTTCTTCTTTTTGTTAGATCTTTCCAAATCAACGGACACCGCTCCTCCTGAAGAGGAAATCACATACCCGGAAGCGGCTGCTCTCATGATTCAACAGGTCCGTGAATGAAAAAGGCTACGAGATAAATCTTCTGTTGGCCCCCAGTCGGGACAAAAACATTTGAAGAAGAAAATCCTTGATCATTCTGACCGAACTCCTCCCAATGCCTCCAGTAACGCTGGTTTAACGGTTGGTTCTTCCCCCGTGGTGGAACTGAACGATAAAGGTCCCAAGGAAGAACAACCTTTAGAGAGAATGAGAAATGAAACCCCTCTACTTTTTGCAGAAATGGAAGTTGCCAGTCACGGAATCGGTTATATCAGCGCCTTCTTTGCCCCAGTAAGCATTGTTGCATACCAGCCCCTGCATACGCCAACCATCGCCTCTCTACCACCGGTTGCTGAAGATCTCGGGTCTCCGGTCATGCCGATCTTGGTTAAAAAAGAAGACCATGAAATTTCGTCTTTCCCAGATCGGATTTCCTCTTCGTATATGAACGATGACTGCCACATTTGATCTAAGCCCATCGAAGTGGCTAACTATATGAAGCATGTGGCTTCATACAAATACATGAGTAAGGATCGCCGGGTGTCCTTTGAATGCATCAATAATGAGGGGATGCATGATGCAGCCAAGATATCATCATTTTCTGATTTGTTCATACTTTTCTTATCTCCATATAACTTCTCTGATAATCATGAACGTTTTCCAGGCCAACTTCTTATGTTACGAATGTCTCCAACGAATGATCGAAGAAAAAGCCGCATTACATACCAAAATGGACAACGTCGTTCACCGTATGACAGTTGCAAAGGTGAAGTTTGCCAAATTCAAGAACTATTTTAGGGGTATGTTAGAATCAGTTGTTGGCAGTCGGTTTAGTTAAATTCAAGAACTATTTTAGATGAGGCCTTAATTCAAGAACCTAGTAGGCGTTCGTAAATTATAAAACTACCATATTCGGATTTAGAGTGTCTGATTTAAGGTTGTTCTATACTAAATTGGTAAGTTTGAATTACTTTTGGAAATTTGCCTTTGATGGGGTTGCGTCTACCCATCTTTAATGACTTAAACACTCGGGTTACGCATGTTGGAGTCTTTGGTTCTTCACACGTGCATAATCTACTAAGTGAGTAGATGACCGTAGGGCCAAGGATCGTCAAATTTCATTAAGAAATGAAAGATATATTGGTCCACTAAGTAAGGTGTTGGAGGCATGAAAATATGGTGTGGACAAATCTACCACATCGGTGGGAAAAGGAAGAATTGTTCTTTTTATAAGCCTCAAAAATGGATAAGGGTTTGGGACCCCAAGGGGTAACCCATGTGTTTGAGGGAGGGAGGACCTAGGTGTGCTTGGGTTCTAGGCTAGCCCCACACGAGCGCCGCCGCCGCCTGTCCGGGCTCGGGTCTCGTGGGTCGTGGGCTCCGGGTTTCAGGAATGATGCCAGAAAGCCAACAGTTTTATGACATTAACCATCTGAAATGTTTTGCACTTACTACAAAGCATTTCTGGCCATGACTACACCTCTCCTCCTCCTTTTGCACTTACTACAAAATATTTCTGGCCATGACTACACCTCTTAACACCTCTCCTCCTCCTAAACACTCTATATTGAGACCTGAAACATATTTGAGGGAGAAGGAGAAAAGAACACAGAAAACGAGAATAAGAGCAAAAAGATAAGAGAGCAGACAGAAACAGTGGAGAGAAAGAAAAGAACAGAAACTCTTTCTTTTTCTCTAAATTTTCCATTCTTCAGCAAGTCGATTCATGTTTGTTTTCTTCGTCGTCAGAATCAACCTATTTGCTTTGTAGTGTTGATTAGTTGTTGTTTTATCTTGGGAGACTATTGCCCGCTAACGTAAAAGCATATATACGGGGCAATCTTGTCTTAAAGACAGAGAGCCATCTCTCGACTCAGCCACAGTTGTAACAATCCAGATTTAGTATTTCTTGATTTCAGGTTATCAAGATTCAAGACTCAACAAACTTGCGGCAATTATAATCTTGGCTGTTAGTTTATCATTTCGAACACTTGTAATATTTATTTACTTCTGTACTGCTTTGATTCCAACAATTATATTCAACATTACTTTGCTCCTTCAACAGTTACTTTAGATCCCTATTTCAGTTAAGTTGCATTAGTTTCCTTGTTGGTTGAACAATGGTATATGTTATGTTTGCTTGAATATATGTTTGAGTTCATATTGACGCGAATAATCCAATATCACTCGACACCACCTTTAATAGATTTCTTTTTTCTAGTTTTAGAAACATGTTAGTATGTATATATGGATGTTTACGTTATCTTTCCATTCACTAAGAGCAGCATGCTTCAAAATGGGTTTGAGATGTTTGTTTGTAGTTTTCTTCAATAAGCTTTATTTGTTTTAAATTTAGATGTGTTAGCTTTGTGTTAATCCCCTGTAGTTTCCAGCAATATATTAGTATGAAAGAAGTATTAAACTTGTTTAGTTGACATACTTATTGCTAATTAACTTATTGAAATGTGAAAATACTTATTGCTAATTGAAAGGGTGGTGATTTCCATACTTATTGAAAGGGTGGTGATTTTGTTAAAATTCTCACAAGTTAAAATACTTATTGCTAATTAACTTAGAGATTTTTATATCTTTTGAGTTATAAGCGAAAAACGTTAATTAACGGATTAAGAGGTTGGGTTATATATATAATTCAAAATCTTAATAAACCGTACCGATTCTGAAGAGATTAATTCCTTCATTATTAGCTAAATTATGAGTTAATTCACTTGATGAAGTAATTGAAACGTTAAAAATAATTTTCAAAAAATAAAACACTCCCTAAATCTCATTTTCCAAATGAAATATACCTTCTTTTCTAATTAATTAGCCATGAACAAACTTCTTTCAAGCTTTATACATATAACTCCTTAAAACACATTTTTACAAACAAGTTATACAATATTTAGCCATAAAATGTTAGATCCGTAGGTAAACCGCATTGGCGGATCCTTAATACCGAGGTGCCTACCACCTTCCTCGGTGGATCACCTAAACCCTTACTCAAACTTTGGTATTTTTAGAAAGGTTTTCAAAATTAACTTTTCAAATTGGTTTTCTAATTCCCATTCAATAAATTAGGTGGTGACTCTGTTTGTTCATGACGAATACCAAATTACGAAATAGCTTTTATACGCGAGTGTAAAAGTGAACTGTAACAGCTGGCAGAGGTCTGACAATATCCATCCCCCACTTTATGAACGACCACAGGGATACGACCGGATGCAGTTCTTCTCCAGGTTGGTGTAACAGTTGTGCATGGCGCTAACACTTATCATGTTTCCTTACAAATGCCTTTGTATCCTTCTCGATCCGGGGCCAATAGTAACCGACCCTCATGAGCTTCTTCATTAAGGATTCTGCTCTCGAATGATTTTCACAAATGCCCTCATGGACTTCCCTTGTCACATAATCATCTTCGTCGGGGTCTATGCACCAGGCTAGGGGACCATAAAAACACCTACAATAAAGCCTTCCGTCTACGACACAGTACCTAACAACTTTGATCCTCAGAGCTCTGGATTTCTCCAGTCCCAAGTCAGACTTATTGAATTTATTTCATCATATCCGATGGGATCCAACGTCGAATGCAACAATTGAACAATCGACTCAGTTTTAGAACCTTCAGCCTCCTTGTTGGGGTCTAAGTTTGCGAGTGCATCCACTTCTATGTTTTCTTTCCGGGGTATATGTACCACCGTCTATTCTTGGAAATAAGACAAAAGTTTCAAAGCATTTTCAAGGTATCTTTACATGCGTTCTTCTTTGTCTTTGAACACTCCGTGAATTTGGTTCACCGCCACCAGCGAGTCACACTTGACCTCAATAATTTGCGAGCCTAACCCTTGGGCTAGTTCCAAACCTACAACCAAAGCCTCATACTCCGCTTCATTGTTAGTCAACGGTACACTATGTATTGCTTGCCTTAAAACTTCACCGGTGGAAGTTTGTAATACAACTCACAGACCGGTCCCCTTGACGTTGGAGGAACCATCTGTATAAAGTATCCAGATTCTAATAGTAGTCCTCGAGACTAGGATAGTCTCCCTTTCCGCATGGGGGTTACTCCCGGACTGAAATCGGCCACAAAGTCTGCAAGGTCTGGGGTCTGTATTCAGTGTCAAATTCACTTAATTCCACCTCCCATTTAGCCAAGCGCTCAGAAAGTTCATGCTTATGCAACACATTTTTAAGAGGAAATGTAGTTACTACAGTAATTGGTGGCATCTGATTCATCTGGTACCTGAAAGTATATAGGTACTTGGTCCCAGTCCGAAAACTCCTCCTCCAGATAGGCTACTACTATTTCTACCGACGAAACCATGTGAATATGTTCTGACGCCAGCTCCGCTTCCTGTAATTGCTATTTAGGATCTTTCACCGTCTTTGGCTTTTCTATGGCGTACATTTCCCTGTCTGCTGGCTGTTCACCTTGAATTTGCTGAATCCCTTCTGACATTGGGAATTTCACCAACAGATGCAATGTTGAAGGGACCACTTTCATATCATGTATCAACAACCTTTCAAATATTGCATTATACCTCATATCCCGTAGAATGGTATAGTTGAATTTGTATACGTGGTCAAGAACACGTGGATCTCAAGTGACACGTTAGATATGAATTCTAGTTGCCATTATACTGAAAACAAAGTATTAACAAGACAAAGTAATAATTAGTCTGAGCCTTGTGTCAGCTTCTGAGCAAAGTGATAGTAACATGTATGAAAGCACATAAATCAAGGGAATATCATAAAGTATTTTGTAATAGCCATAATCTGATCGGTTACAATGGAATGACATGTCTTATTTATACATGAGCTACACAACCCACGAAATATGATCTAATTAATACAGGAGAATAAATATTGTAATAATTGGATAATTAATATCTCAATAAATGTCATTAAAGTTTTATTGAAAGACGTGTGACCGATTTGGTAACGGCTGCCCGTTATAATTCAAATGGTTTTCATTCTTCTATATTACTGGTACCGGTTACGCTTGTGTCACTTCTGGTACCATTTGAATGCTACCAGTTAGTTGTCCAATTATTTTTTCTCAATATATCATAATTTATAATCAATTTAGAATGATAGATAGAATAAACAATACTAATAAATTTTGCTCACCCGTAGCAATTTGTAAGTAATTGAATACTATATTATAACTCTTATCTATAAAGCAAAATTTGCGGTCAATTAAACACATTCACTATCTCTGCTTTATATCCTTATGTTCTGTTTCATAGACAAAATTAATTTTACCTTCAAGACCTCTTGATTATTTTCATTAATGAAAATATATATATACATGATATACAAACTCTAATTAAGGAAATTAAATCTATATTTTCCTAATACAGGTCTAATAACTTTTCATAGTACAAGACTACTATCATAATTATACATGTACAAGAATTCTACTAATTATGGTAACATATATATAAAATATACTATGTGATATACACGGTCAAACTGGCATGTATATCGTGGTCTTTCACATCCCTTCAATCATAGCGGACGATTGTCGTACGATGAGACTGTCCCTAAAATTTTCAAACAGAACTAAGGGAAGACCCTTAGTGAAGATGTCAGTAATTTGGTACCGTGAAAGGACATGCAAGACACATATTTGTCCACGAGCTACCTTTTCGCGAACAAAGTGAATATCAATTTCAATATATTTGGTGCGCTGATGTTGACTCGGATTCCCTGAGAGACAGACCGCACTAACATTATCGTAGTAGACCAAGGTAACTTTCTGAATAGGAAACTGAAGCTCTAATAAAAGATTACGCAGCCAACAGGACTCAGACAACACATTGACTACCCCTCGATACTCGGCCTCCGCACTGGATCGTGATAAAGTAGCCTGACATTTTGCCAACCAAGAGACCAAGTTATCACCAAGAAATATGCAATAACCAGATGTCGAACGTCTGGTCTAGATATCCACCCCAATCAACATCTGTATAATACACGAGAGTAAAGATGGATGATGGATATAAATGCAAACCATAATCAAGAGTGCCATGTGTGTAACACATAATACGTTTAAGAGCATGCATGTGCTCGTCCCTCAAATCATGCATAAATAAACACACATGTTGCACTGCATATATAATATCGGGCCTCGTGAAAGTAAGATACTGAAGAGCCCCTGTAAGAGTGCGATAGTGGGAATAATCCTCGTAAGGTGTGCTAGAAGTAACACACAGCTTCGGTTTAGTATCCATCGGAGTAGGAGAGGACTTACATGATGACATGTCAGCCCGTTCAATAATATCAGCCGTATACTTTCGCTGGGATAAAAATAGACCACCTGCATGACGAGCTACATCTATACCCAAAAAATAACTCAAAGGCCCCAAGTCTTTCATAGCAAATTCAGAACTGAGAAGGAACATGATAGACTTGCGCAATTTGTCAGAAGAGGCCGTCAATATACTATTATCCACATATAACAGAATGTATGCCAGAGAAGTACCACGACGATAGATGAACAGAGAATGATCAGACATGCTGTGAGAAAACCCAATACTAGACACATAATATGCAAACCTCTTATACTTGGCATGTTTAAGCCCATACAAGGACTTCTTGAGCAAACATACATGATTAGGATGATCGGGGTCCCTAAAACCCAAGAGCTGATGCATGTATATTGTCTCCTTGAGATCACCGTGTAAGAAAACATTTTTCACATCCAGTTGATGAATGGACCATGCTTTCGAGAGAGCAAGACTGAGAACGGTGCGAATGGTTGCCAGTTTGACCACCAGACTAAATGTATCTCCATAATCCATGCCAACCTATTGTGTTTTTCCATCACCTACAAGACGGGTGTTATGTCTTTCAAAACAACCATAAGATTTTTCTTTATGAGTAAAAATCCACATAGAACGAATAACATTGACATCAGAAGGGTGAGGCACCAATTCCCACGTCTTATTTTCAATAAGAGCATTATATTCATCATTCATGGTCATTTTCTAAATCGGGTCATGAAGGGCAGACATTGGGTTACGTGGTAGGGGTGATTTAGTGACATTAGAATTGAGATTAAAATGTCGTTTCAGTTTAAAAATACCTCATTGGCTACGAGTAACGGGCCCTTGACTCGGAATAGAAGTGGATTGGACTTAGGAAGGTGTCGGGTTATCTCGGGACTGGTCAGCAGGAAGTGGGCCTACTGGCCGAGACTTTGAATTAGGAGGACAAGTTATTGGGCCAGCAGACAGTGAGCCTTCTAGCCGAGAAATATGAACCAGGCAGTGTGCAGTTGGGCGGCAAGGCGGTGTGCGATTGGGCGGCGAGCGGTGTGCTGATTGGGCGGCAGGCGATGGGCCGGCGAGTAAAATCACGGGATTGTTGGGCATTGTTGGATGATATACGGTGAGAGCCCATCATCCAAAAAATTATAAGAACTAGACATGAAATTATACAATTTAGCAAACGGAAATTGAGCTTTATCAAAAATAGCATGGCGACTAATTATGATTTTATTCAAGGATAAATCAAAATATTTGTAACCACGATGATTAGATGGATAGCCCAAAAACACACAAGCGGTAGAACAGGCTTGAAGTTTATTAATTGTAGTGAATGAAAAAAGTGGATAGCACAAACACCAAAACACCCTAGATGAGAATACGAAGGATCTTTATGATAAAGAATTTTTAGGGGATATTGATATGCTAATACTTTGATAGAGAGTATGTTAAGGAGGTAAGTAGTCATTTGTAATGCACGATGCCAAAAAGAAGGGGGTAATGAAGCATGGGCTAGTAACGTTCGAACAATATTATTAATGGTATGAATTTTCTTTCGACTTTTCCATTTTGTGAGGACGTATGAGGACAATAAAAATAAAAAGATATGCCGTTAGTGTTACAAAACTCCCGAAATGGACCATTGTCAAATTCACTTCCATTATCACATTATGTTTTTAATTTTCCATTCAAATTAAGTATGGATGAATGCTCTAAACGTTAGGAATGTGGAAAAAACATGAGACTTTTTAGATAAAGGAAAGGTCCACAAACAATTAGAATAATCATAAAAAAATAACACATAATAACGGTGGCCCAAAGAGCTTAAAATGGGAGATGACCACAAATTACTATGAATAATATCAAAAGACAACAAAGTACTAGAATTTGAGGCTACAAACGATAATTTAACATGTTTTCCAAGCGTACAAGAAGGACAAATATTAGTACTACGCGTACTATTACATTTAATAAAAGTATTGTTTTTAAGAGAAGAAAGAATAGACGCCCCCGGATGACACAAACGTGCATGCCACAAGCAAGGTACTAGAGCTGCAAACGTTGATGGTGTGGCTTGATTCGTGAAAGTGGTGGTGGTGGTAATTGGATAAAGCTCGCCCCGATTATTACATCTCATTAGAGGTATCCCCGTCATGAAATCCTTCATAAAAAAGCCAAAAGGGACAAAGTCAACAAAAACCCAATTATCAGTTGTGAATTTACGAACAAACACCAAATTTTTAATTAAGTGAGGAGCATGAAATATATTTTTCAAGGCTAAAGGTGGGTTCGGGGGAGATAAATTTGTGTGACCATAACCATGAATAAGAATTGAATTGCCATTACCAACAATAATGCCATTAATTTTGCTCAAATTGAAATAAGACAAGAGATTACATGGCACAGACGTCATATGAGAAGTGGTACCGGTGTCCATGTACCAATTTGCGTCCGAAGGATTTAATCCAAGTGTGTGCATCACTGCCTCGATATCCGTAGAAGTCATAACCATCGATGAGCCCATAGCAGCGAAGGCCTGCTGAGGCCCAAGCAGGCCAGCCTGCTACCAGGGCCCAATCAGTGACTGCTGGGGGGTAATTGGGCATGACCCAATTGGCATGAAAAATAGAAAATTATGGCATGGGCCACTACCCACTGGCCCAACCCCATGACCACTGTGCACTGACCCATGGCTGCGGCCCAGCCGGCTATCCACTACCACCACATCCCCCGTCACTGCCACCACAACCACGTCCTCCGCCACTGCCACCGCCGCGGTTCTTGCCACCATTTTTTCAATTTTGCCCTTTTTCCTGCCTCTGTTGTTACGGTTTTGGCTAGAATTATCCGAGAATGAGTGAGGGTCATTGGACGTGGCCATCATCATGGCGGAGTGTGCGCTGGTTGCCGCCTTTTTAGCCAAGCCGGCCTCTTCTAATGTGAGCATGAAACGTGTTTGGTAGAACGACATGAGAGGATTACTTTGATGAAGAAGCATCCCAACACCATTATAAGCCTCGGAGAGGCCTGCAACCATCTGAAGAACAAGACGATCAATCGTGAAGGGCCCGCCAACGTTCCTGAGTTGATTCGATAACTCCTTGAGCATTTTACAATAGGCGGAGACATTCAGAAAATCCTTCATGTTGATGTGGGAGAATTCTTGCTCAAGGGTCACAACACGAGAATTTTCGTTATATCACACAAAAATTCACTGTCGTGGCGTCGGGTTCAATAATAGTCTGCAAGAGGTCTGTAGGTATAAGTGGAATAAATCCATTGTAGTACCGTAGCATCAAGAGTTGCTCACAACTCTATTTCATCATCGGTGGTAGGCACCTTCTCCTTGCCTGTTGCCGAGGGGATGTTGTGATGGAGGACTCGATGAGACCGTGCGTGAACTTTAAATAGTTTTGCCCACGTCGCGTATTGAACATTTTCCATCTCAAGAACAATAGGGATGTTGTTCTTGATGTTGGAGACTGCAAGAGTAGGATGAAATGTGTTCTTTGTGGTAGACATGAGGAAAGAACAAGAGAAGAATTAGGGTTTTGAAAAAAATTTGAAGGGAGGATGGAGTATGGCCGACTGCCACTAGTCGAGCACGGCGGCGGAAGGAGGATTATTTGGAGAAGGAAAAGTTTGCCCTAGACTGCTGATACCATGAAAAAGAATAATCCTTTGATTATTTTCATTAATGAAAAGGTATATCTACATAATGTACAAATTCTAATTAAGAAAATTAAATCTACCTTTTCCTAATACAAGTCTAATTGTCTTTCCTATTACAAGACTAGTACCATAATTATACACGTACAAAGAATTCTACTAATTATGGTAACATATATACAAAATATACTATGTGATAATAATACACGGTCAAACTGCCGTGTATATCGTGGTCTTTCAATATATTATTAAAAAGATGATAGTTTGCCCTAGGATTGTGATAAGTGGAAGCATAAGATTATGATAAGTGGTAGTTTTAGGATAAAAATTAGTTAATTAGTTAATAATTAGTTTTTATTAAAAATAATTAAAAAATTTAAAAACTTATAAGCAGTTTCAATATGTGGACTCGTTTGGAGCAGTTGCAAAAGCAATTGAAATATAAGCAATTAATTGAGCAAGCCCTCTTTGTTGATGTTAGCAGTTGATGCTTTTCTTTTCTTCTGGAAAAGGAAGAATCCTGTTTTTTTTTTTTACCCTTTTAGATACTCTTCTTGATGAAACTTTTCAATTATAGTTAAGTTGATTATGCAAATGCAAAAGTGAAATGAGAAAGCTTTAGGTGTATTTAGCTGTTGCTTATCAGTTTATGTGCCTAGATTTACCAATTGACCATTGTATTTGACACTTTGCTTGATATTTGAAGAATATGCTTATGGTGTTTCATATGCATTAGGGCTCAAATCACATGTGCAGTATTTCCTAATTGAAAATGATTTATAAACTTAAAATTTTTTGGGGACAAAAGTACATTCATTTAGAGAAATATGTCTTATATATTGGCTATGATTATTAGAAGAATAACAATCAGATTTTTCTTTTGAATGTCGCTATATTCTCATTCATTTATTATCTTGCCATTGATATGAAAGTTTATAAAGTTGAATCGAGTCTGATTTTTCTTTATGTTATATATTTACTTATATATTATATTCAGGTATATGCAATGGTTCCTTCTATTTGTTGTTACAATAAAATAAAGCTTTCATGATGACTTCGTGTTGATTTTTGTATCTTTTCCCTTCTCTATTTAGTAGTATTACATTTTTCTTCTACTTTTTTTTTAGGTTAGCAGTTGAATTTTTTGGATACTACAATAACAATAACAATATATTAAGTGAAATCATACCACGTGGGGTTCGGAGAGAGTAGATTGTACGCATATCTTACCTCTACCTTGATAGATTGTTTCCGAAAGATACTCGGCACAAGACACAACATAAACACAAGTAAAGTAAGAGATTGAATTTTCTGAATAATGAAGATAAAAATAAAATTAAAATACATGTATTACAATCACGCGGCAATAACTTGCTGTGATTTCATAGAGCTTGCATCGAGAAGATATTATGTTAACGTCAAATTCTCTAGGATATAAATATACTTTCAAGTTTATGTTCATGATACTAAGTTTCATGGCCAATCATATCCTTTGAATGCTGACTTTGCTAGAATGTGCAATGATTTTATTTAGAATTTTTATTTTATTGTATGTCTTCAATGATGGTCGTAAGAGCATGCCATGTAAAAGGATCCTTGTGTTCTTCATTTCTTTTGTTCGTTTTGAGCTTCAATTTCTTATTTTGTCAACCCGATTTTACTACAGGTTATTTATTTTGCCTGCTAAAGTTTGTTGCTTCTATCTCTCAAAACATGGAGGTAAGAATCAAAAGAACTATTTTCTTGGAAATAGATGATTACGATTTCAAAAGCAAATATCAGTTGTCATGCAAGAGCAACTGTAATTCTTTGTATTGACAGTATAATATATGCAAATTTGGTAGACATCTCAGAATTAATTATTGGGTGCTTAGCTGTGTATATTTCCCTTTGTGATAAAATTATACTAAGCAAATAGGGTAATGGGCAGATTTTTTTTTTTAAATTGTATAAACCCAGAAATTTGCTTGGAAATGGGTTGAGTTAAGGGTCACCTTTAGGATTTAATTTATTCTTCTTTTTTACTGTGATTATCAATTAATTTACTGATGGTCAACAAGCGAATGCTGATAGTAAAGGTAAATAGTATTCATCATTGACATCAGGAAGATGCAATGCCACTGAATTCATCAAAGCCATTTAAGTCAAGAAATAAGCCTTTTTGGGTTGCTGATATGACTCAACATTTGAGAATTGTGAGTATCAAGCAGAGCCACTATCAAAAAGTCAGGATATTGGTGGAAAAAACCTGAAAAGTGTACTGATTTTTGAAATTTTGAAAAATTTATTTTGTTTACATGCAGGCCAGTCACCTCATGGATCTCTTTGTTAAAACAGTTTGTACAACAAGAAGGATGTTTTTCTTAGGGAGCATATCAAGTAAGTATTATTAGCTAACTTTCTCAGTCAATTTGTGCTCACTGAACATACAACACAAGGAAAAAATGATACTTGGTGGAAACTATGTGTCCGAACCCTTTGACAGTGAGAAGTTGCCAGTGATTTTGTGCTCGTTGTACATTCAACACAAGGAAGAAATGATACTTGGTGGAAACTATGTGTCGGAGCCCTTTGACAGTGAGAAGTTGCCAGTGACTTTGTGCTCATTGTACATTCAACACAAGGAAGAAATGATACTTGGTGGAAACTATGTGTCCGAACCCTTTGACAATGAGAAGTTGCCAGTGATTTTGTGCTCGTTGTACATTCAACACAAGGAAGAAATGATACTTGGTGGAAACTATGTGTCGGAGCCCTTTGACAGTGAGAAGTTGACAGTGAGAAGTTGCCAGTGACTTTATGCTCATTGTACATTCAACACAAGAAAGAAATGATACTTGGTGGAAACTATGTGTCCGAACCCTTTGATAGTGAGAAGTTGCCAATGACTTTGTGCTCATTGTACATTCAACACAAGGAAGAAATGATACTTGGTGGAAACTATGTGTCGGATCCCTTTGACAGTGAGAAGTTGCCAGTGACTTTGTGCTCATTGTACATTCAACACTAGGAAGAAATGATACTTAGTGGAAACTATGTGTCCGAACACTTTGACAGTGAGAAGTTGCCAGTGACTTTGTGCTCATTGTACATTCAACACAAGGAAGAAATGATACTTGGTGGAAACTATGTGTCCGAACCCTTTGACAGTGAGAAGTTGCCAATGATTTTGTGCTCGTTGTACATTCAACACAAGGAAGAAATGATACTTGGTGGAAACTATGTGTCGGAGCCCTTTGACAGTGAGAAGTTGCCAGTGACTTTGTGCTCATTGTACATTCAACACAAGGAAGAAATGATACTTGGTGGAAACTATGTGTCCAAACCCTTTGACAGTGAGAAGTTGCCAGTGATTTTGTGCTCGTTGTACATTCAACACAAGGAAGAAATGATACTTGGTGGAAACTATGTGTCGGAGCCCTTTGACAGTGAGAAGTTGCCAGTGACTTTATGCTCATTGTACATTCAACACAAGAAAGAAATGATACTTGGTGGAAACTATGTGTCCGAACCCTTTGACAGTGAGAAGTTGCCAGTGACTTTGGTTTAAGAGACTCAAAGATTATACATAATTCTGATATGATAAGTCCCATAGTTTTAAAATAGATGACTGGTAAGTTGTGGATTTGATGAGATCATTAACTATGTTTATCTCTCCATCGCCAACTAAGGTAAATAGCTTAGGTGCCAAACTTAGTGGTCTGAGTTTTTAGAAGTGTTTATTTGATCTGTTTTTGAAAGAGAATAATCACTTCATTATTTTCATTATTCTCATATATACACAGTTTTCCTTCTTACCATAGGAGAAAACGTGTATATTGAGTCCAATATACACAATATATTCTATCAGTTTTTTTCCCAGAAAGATTAATTTTTTAATATTCTCAAAAAATATTCATCAGTTGCCAGTCATGTTCCAAATTATGGGTGAGTTAAACATTACCAAGATGGCTAAGTTATGTATATGTGTACTTTCACGTAGTTTCTCTCAATGAAGTTAGCTTATCTGAATCCAAGAATGCACTTCAACATGGATGATTTCTCTCCAAAGATGCAATCAATCAAACATATGACATTAGTGATAAGCTATTGGGAATATACTATACTAAATAAATTAGTACTAAACTTATTCCTATATCAATGTGAAAAAACCGTTTTATATGTCATAATAACTTATTGCCTCCTCTACAGTGGCTTTATAAGTGAATTTTACTTTCCACTTCGTCTGTAGCATGTCGTACTCATATATTCATATTGTTCTTTAATATCCACTCTTTTTAATATGATATTTTTGCAATCCCCGTTTATTTTTAACATTTCGATGATTTAGAGTATCGACTATCACATTTGTATTGCTTATCCTAGCATCTGCTTATACAGTTCTTGATTGGTAATTGAGACCATAAGACGTGTTTAATCTATCTTTTTCCAGAATATGTTAATGTACATGTAATTCATCTAAATTTTATTTCAAATAAAAAAAATTATATTTGTCATTTAATAAATTAATTATAGTGTATATATATAGGGAAACTTAAATCTTTTGATCCCGATTAAATTTATAATAGTATCAATTTTATATAAAACTACTCATGTCGTACTATCACAGATAAATTTACAACAATATCAACATAAAGTACCTTTTTCATATAGGAAATTGTAATAATTTTAAAAAAACGTCAAAAAATTATATTGAAATAAAAGAGAAGGTAATTAGTTTGATTATTGCATATAATATAAAAACTACAACTAAGAATATCGGTTGATATTATAACAAAATAATATAAGTACTTCTCTACCTTAAAAAATGAAATTTAGTATTGAATATGACATTATTTCTATTATAACTTAAATTCTTCATGGGAAAAATTAATTAAAATATCATAATAGAAGAAATGTATAAAGATCGAGTGGTGGGTTATTTATATTTTCAATAATTTAAAAATACACTAAAGTATGTAATTAATATTAGTAGAATTATTATTGAGAAATTTGTGGCCAAACTTAATAAAATTTAGGGATAATTCAGATACCTCCGTCCAGATTGGACTTTATAACACTAATCTCATTTTTTATCGTATTGCACATAACACGAAATTTTATCATAATTTTAAGATGGAGAAAATAATTTTCCTTCTCTACTGCCCAATGAATAACAAAAAATTTATCCACGTTGTTTTCATAAACGGGAAGGGTAAAACTTTCTAATGGTAGCTAAAAATTCAAGAACAGTTTTAGAGGCTATTTTTTGTAAATCGTCAACTAATTACTTACCCGCTTCTAGAGAATCAAATATATAAGAAACTCTCAAATTAGGGCTTTTTTTAAGTTCAGTAGCACAACGCAAAAAAAAAAAAAAACTCAAAAGCAAACAACAATGGCGAACGATTTAGACATGAGTGGTTGGAGTGAGCTTCTACATTCTTCTTCGAAGCTTCTAGAACAAGCCGCTCCTTCTGCTCAGTTCCCTCCTCTTCAGGTTCCATTTAAAATGTGTTAATTGAACTTTTATTGTAGTTTTGTGAGTTTAAATGACGGAGTAATATTTTTTTTGTTGGGATTTTAGAGGAATTTGGATCAGTTGGAAGCATTAACGAAGAAATTGAAGGCTAAAACGCTAAGAACTGAAGCTCCTACTCAATCTATTGCAGCTACCAGGTACATTTTCTTCGTATGCAGTACTAGTAGTAGTGTTCCGAGGGTCTATCGGAAACAGCCTCCCTCCCTACAAAGGTAGTGGTAAGTTCTGCGTACACTTTAGCCTCCCCAGACCTCTTCATGTTGTAGGATTTCACTGGGTATGTTGTTGTTGCGGTACTAGTAGTGTTACGATCCTCTTTTTTTGTTGTTGTAAGTGATATTTCAGTATGAACTTTAGCTATATTCATCTGGGGTTTTGGTACAATAAAGTTGCAAGTTGTGGTACTTTTGTATATCAGCATTTTGTAAAAATTGATTCACGTTCAATTTAGCTTTAGATAATTATTACAACAACAACAACAATATACCCGGTGTAATCCCACAAGTGGGGTATGAGTAAGGTAGAGTGTATGCGACCTTTACTCTACCTTTGTGGGGTAGAGAGGCTGTTTTTTTATAGACCCTCAACTCAAAAGAAAAGTAGTAAGTACAGATTGTAAGAAAAATAAGACAACAAAATATCAAGATACAAAACAACTGAAGCAACACATCTACGCGATACCTAGTAAAGCTTCGGATAATGGTTATCGTAACAACAACATACCCGGTGAGATCCCACAATGTGGGGTCTGAGGAGGGTAGAGTGTACGCATACCTTACCTATACATTGGTGAGTAGATAGACTGTTTCTGAAAGACCTTCGGCTCAAGAAAAAAAAAGCATTAGCAAGAAAAAACGTCATACCCGGATAAGAAATTTAAAGCAGTATGAAAATGAGAGTAACAAAAGCGAATAAGCCATGATAAAGCATTCTGAAAAAAGAAGCAGTAACTAACGCAAGTAAATAAGATAAACAAAGTAAACGAAAGAACACATATCAACAGAAATCAAACTACATGGGACTATAAAGCAATACTGTGTCTATTACTATGATAGGCTAAGCGGGCCTATAATACTAACACTACAACTACCAGTTTGCAAGCGTAAGTAGGACTACGCTCGACTACCTATTACCCTAATCCGTGTCCTCCACAACCCCCTATCTAAGCTCATGTCCTCAGTAAGTTGCACATGCGCCATATCCCGCCTAATCACCTCTCCTCAATACTTCTTCGGCCTACCTCTACCCCTCCTGAATCTGTCCAAAGCCAACCTCTCACACCTCCGCACTGGGTCATTTGTGTCTCTCCTCTACACATGCCCAAACTATCTCAATCTCGCTTCTCGCATCTTATCGTCCACCGAGGTCACTCTCACTCTGTCCCGGATATCATCATTTCTAATCCTATCCCTCCTTGTGTGCTCATATATCCATCTCAGCATCCTCATCTCCGCAACTTTCATATTTTGGATGTGCGAAGTCTTGACTGGTCAATACTCCGCTCCATACAACATAGTTAGTCTAACCACCGCCCTTTAGAACTTGCCTTTATGTTTTGGTGACACCTTTCACCCTGCCCCAATACGAGGTGTGACATCGTCATCAATCTCTCCATTCTCTTGGATGATAGACCCGAGGTACTTGAAGCTTTCTTTCTTTTGGAATGACCTGAATATCAAGCCTCACCTTCATGCTTGTCTCATGGTCGCTCCCGTTGCTGAACTTGCACTCCAAGTATTCCGTCTTGGTCCTATTCAACCTGAACTCTTTATACTCCAGAGTCTGTTTCCAAACATCCAGCTTAACGTTCACTCCGCTATGAGTATCATCAATCAGGACTATGTCTTCTGCGAATAACATACATCGTGACACCTCCTCTTGAATTTGTCGAGTCAGTCCATCCATCATTAAGGCAAATAAGAATGGGCTAAGAGTTTATCCCTGGTGCAACCCCATCATCACTGGAAAGTGCCCCGAGGCTCCTCCTACTGCCCGTACCCTGAGTCCATTATTTAAGTGGAGATGGGTAGAGGGGTGGCCCACCATCCTCGAGTTTCTAAGGTTCAGTTAGCCCAAAGGGTTGATTCTTGACAGATTTCTCAGGCATCAAGAAAACCTTATTTCTCTCCCTTATCTCCTTATTTTACCTTCCTTTCAGTAGTTTCGAAACATATGTTTGTTTCATACTCCCACATGTTCTTTCAAAACATTTTTGAAGTTTAGTTACTCCCTCCGTCTCAAATTATCTATCGTGGTTACTAAAAATAATTATCTCGAATTATTTGTTATTTTAGAAGTTCAAGACACCAGACCCCACTTTGTGGGATTACACTGAGTATGTTTTATTTGTTAGAAGTTCAAGGCAGAATTAGTTATTTTCCCCCATTTATGACATTAATGGAGTGACACATAAATAGAGTAAACGTTTAATATTTCTTAAGGGGCGTGAAAAATGAAAAAAGCGACAAATCATTTCGGAGTGAGTATTTATTTTTGATCGGTATTTGCATACATTTTAGATGAAGGGTTAGTGGTGGGAATATGAATACTAAGAACAAATGGAAATGTAGGTTGTATATTGTCTGATTGTTTGTTTCATTTGCTTTGAAAGGCTACTAGCTCGTGAAGGCATCAACGCGGAGCAGCTTGCTCGTGATCTTAAGTCATTTGAGTTAAAGGTACAGTTTTCCTTCTCATTTAGAGCTTTGCCAAGGTACTTATTTATTTTTGATAGTGCTCCACTGAGAGAATTTATACATATACAATGGATGATTAAGTATGAATGGTTTTGAGGTAATGGATGAAAAAGTCAAAGGTTTGGTAGATGTTTTACTGATGATGATGTTTATCCAACAACATCAAAGTGAGTATTTGGTCTTGCATATAAATCTTACTTTAGATGTAAAACCAGCATTAAGAAGGTGCTGATGAGAAGTACATACAAAAGAAAACTATTACAACATGTCGACAATCGCCTCCGGCTCTAAATCGAGACTCGGGGCTTTGTTGAACCCAAAACTAAGCAAGCATATACACTTAAGTTTAAGATTAATGATGTTCTCCTTTTTGTCTTCAAAAACTCGCGTTTCTCTCTCTCTCTCTCTCTCTCTCTCTCTTTGACCCACCAAATCACTGCAGGGATTGTCTTCCCAATGCTCCTGGATGATTTGGATATATCTAGCTTATGCCTAGATAACAAGAAGTCTACGGTGTTTGTCATATAAGTCTTACTTTAAGTTGTGCCAGATGTTTGTCAGATGGTGTTTGTGCTAAAGAAAAAGCTATGAGAAGGATGCTAATATTATGCATGACTACAATCCTTGTGTTGCATTTGTCCATCATTTAACTGAGTTAACTCATAGTAATGGGTTACAAATTGGAAATATGATTCGTAGTTCTAAATATAAGAATTAAAAATAAGGGTTTCTCCTTTTTCTTTTTCTTGAATAAGCATATAAAGGACCATTTTTTGCCACTGATGCTCTAAATTAGTTCTGGTGAGAAACTGTGTTAGAAAATTCTCCCTGACAGTTTTATCTGATTGTAGCGTTTGTTAATTTTCTTTCCATTCCTCTGTTCCTTCCTCACCAGACAACATTTGAAGATGTTTTTCCTGCGGAGGCAACAACTGTTGAAGAGTATTTGCAACAGGTATTTTTATCTTTTAATGTTCAGATAACATTTTTTGTAAGTGCTACTATCATCATGCATTTATTGTTATGTCATTTGGGTTGCTTATTCACATAACGTATATGAAACAAATGATGTGTCAACTCGATCTGTCCATCTTCTTGGAGATTGGTCATTGTAATATTGGTAAAACAGTTAGGAGTAACATGAGCAGATTCAAGTAGGGTGACTTGACTGGCAAGGTAATGTCTAGAGGTAAAATGTTGAAGCATCATGAATAAGTAAGTGGTGTTCAACATGAAAGACCATCAGCTGCAGTAGGATTTAGATTTTTATCGGTAATTAGATCACTTCATGCTCACTTTTTGTTCCAATTTTATCGGGTGTTCCCAAAGGGCAGCCGAAGATTTTAGTATATCAGGACCATTTGGCACCAATATGACAAGCATAAAAAAACAATGGGCTGGTTAGCCAACCAATATAATCTTAGGGGTCGTTTGGTACGAAGGATAAGCAAATGGGCCGGTAATTCCAGGCTAACTAATCCCAACATAATTAATCCCATCATAACTTATCCCAGCGTAATTTGTTTTCGAACCAAACGACCCCTTAGTGGTAGTGAGCGTTGTCGCTCTTCAATGCACTTGAATATCCCAGCCGTGTTTCTTTTGATCTGTTTTTTCTTTAACTAACACAACTTAAAGCCAAATTGAAGGATCTATGATATTCAAAGGATGAGTGCTTGTCAGAGATGTTCTGTTTTTTGTCTTTCCTTGTTTCAATGCATGTTACTTTTCTCTCTCAAGGGCATATATTTGATATTGATGTGTTTTAGTCTCCGATGTGCGTTGTGCTATATTTTGCTAATTAAAAGTGTTTTTTGATGAATCTGCACGAAGTACCTTTACCCATGTCATGCAGTTTGACATGCGTAGATTAAGGTAAATGAAGAGTCAATGTTGAATAGAGATGCCATGGTTGTTTGAGGAGGGGTGATCAAAGAGTCACATTTGCCATAATGTTTAGGAGGTTGTTATAGGATTGGAATAGAGTGATTGAAGGGTAGTATAGGATGAGGAAAAAAATCCTTTAGAGTGAGCTCATTTTATAGAGAATTATCTGAATTTGGTGAGGGGAAGGCGGGAAAGAAAGTGAAGGATACCATAGCAAGAAGGTGGCCTTTTCTTGTGGTGTATGGTGCGGACTACAACCCTAACAATGTACAACTTGAATCTTTTAATGAAGCAAAGTAATTTCATTAAAAGGGGAAAACTTATATATAACTAGTATACCAAAAGGTAGAGAAACTAGATAAAGATGTCTCCCTACGAATTGTACTTGATTGTCTATATTAGTAAGATCATGGATTCACCAAAAGATACTACCAACAAAAAGCTAATTCTCATGTGTACAAATATTTTTAGCACCATCAAAAACTCTCCTATTCCTCTCGTTCATAAGTGAATCGCAGCGATTGGCATCAGCGTACTCCTGGAAAATAGGAGGTTATGGTGAATTAGTGTAGTTTATGCCAGTAATACGAGAGGATACCACTGACATGCTATTACATCGCAGTTTCACACTTTCACGACACAACTTCGGAATCTTGCACTTTCTTTGTTCATGCTAATTTGGATATGCCGACAACGTGGCTAAGACTATCAACAACTGGATATGGTGGAGTGGCAATGAGACGAAGATATGACAATCTGGAGGATCATGCCTCTATGTATTAATTGGGCTATCTGAAATGAGAGAAATTGAAGATTATTCCTGAAGATTGAGAGGGATAGTAGCAAATAGCAGTATTGAGAGGTCATTTCTATTTCATAGTTTATTTTGGTGTAAGGAGAAAATACCAGTTTGGTTAGATGCTTGGGGGCAACTTGTTAGAAGTTGATGGTTGGGCCACTTATTCACATTGCACTTTTCAGGCACTGCCTTGGTGTGCTATCAATGGTAAAAAATTGATTTATCAAAAAATATAACACTCGTCTCCAATCAGGACTTCCCACAACCAAAGAGAGATTGTTCGTATGGTTTTGATTTTCTTAATTGTGGATTGTAGGACTCGTAAGACACTTGTAAAAGCCACAAATTGCTCGTGTGTGTTTTGCAAGATCTTTCAGATGTTTTTATGCATAGTGTAGCAGTTGTACTCTTACTCCAATTTAAATTCTTTCAAATGTGGATATTCTCTACCTGCTGCTGTTTTCTCTTCCTCCCAGCAATGAGTAAAGGATTTTCTTTTAGCATTTTCGACATGTTACCTTTTGTATTGCTTGAAATGCATCATCGTCTCAAGATATTTCATTTCCTTTTCTGCAATTTTTCTTTTCTTTTCTTTGTAGTTTGATTGCCTAATTTTGACACTTCTGTAATAGCCAACTGCATCAGCATATTCACTTCATAGCGTAAAGGTTAATAATGCTTGTTTTTTTTAAACGTTGGAATGCTGCAAAACAGATCCATGAAATGGCAATGGTTTCTGCGGTTCAAGAAGCTCAGAAGGATAACCTAAAAAATTTCAACGATTACATGATGAAAGTTTTGGAGGTTAGTTTTCCTAGCTGCTTTTCATGTGATGATCTTTGTGGTGTGAGTTGCTAACATCCTCTGATTAATTAATAAATCATTGGCTGCCTAAGTTCGACTTGAAAACTTAAAGCAGTGTAACACCTTTGTTATACCTATAGGCCATCAATTACTTCTATTATATTTCTTTCAATCTTAATATTTGATAAGTTATCCTATTTGGTTCTGTTGTTTATTACCATGCTAATTTTAAATGCTTGGCGCACTGTGAAATTCGTTGTTACAGAACGACTGGAAGAAAGAAAAAAGAGACTTCCTTCAGAGCCTAAGCCGAATTTCAACTTTACCCAGGACAAACATCAGTGCATCAAGCCCTTTAGGTGGTCGTCAGGGGCAAATAGCATCTTTGACATACAGCCCTCAGGTTTCATCTGGTCCAGCTAGCGTGGAGCCTTTAGCATTAGCTAACAGGCCCATTGTTGAGAAAAAGGCTGCTGCATATGGAGAAGTTATCAAGAATCTCACCAGTGCAAGAGAGCGTGGTTTACCCTTTAAAGTAAGTTCTGCATGTTGGTTCTTCACAGCTTGATTCATCCTTCCTGTGAAGCCAATGAGATTTTTCTATTTAGTTTTGGTGATTATATCTGTTATTGCTTCAATAAGTAATTTTTGAGACTAAAACGCCAGTTCTTACGTTATGCCTATAAAAGAACATGAATATTGTGATGTGGGGGACTCATAAGGAAATGCTTACAAAGTACTTAAATTCTAGGAATTCTATCCATTCATCTAAACAAAGGTCAAAGGGAAATATATACTTGAATCGCTTATGTTGTAGTTTTCTTGGTCACATAATAGTGTATTAGAAAAGAAGCACGCAAGAAGGGTGGAGAACACAGGCAAAAGTGAAATACCGTGATATGCAGAATGCTATGTTATACTATACCTGTCCTACTTCATATGATGCGATTATTATTTGAAGAATCACACAGCTTTTCCAAACAGTTCAAAGTATTTTCAAATATAGCAAATGTTATTTCGTGGTATTAGTATGTTATTTCTAAATAGATTTATCTTATCCTTAAAAAATACTAAGGAATTGATGTTCAAGCGTACATCAGAAATTTGATGTTTCGACCGTCGTGCATCATACCCCGTCATTCCTTTTTGGACGGGGGGAATATTTTTGTATTGCTGTTGGATAACCAAGCAATCCCTAACTAGATAAAGTTTAATATTGATGGGTCAAATTAAGAATTTACACATATTATCACTTTGACCTCTTATTTGGTAGCCTCCTTTTTTGGTGTCCATTTGTTGTTTCACTATGATGATTTTATTGATTGGTGGATGGTCTTGTTGGCTGCTTTAAAGAATTTTCATACTATACAATGTTGATTAATTAGTTGTGATTATTGTTAGCCTGCTACAGCTTTTAATCGTGCTCTTGAAAGTTTGGGTCTTAATGCATCTGGTGGGAAGTCAGTTGGCATTCAGAAGATCTGGCATCTAATGTCGGTATGGTGTCAAACTTGACTTTTGTAATCTTTGAATCTTATGCTGTTAACATTTTCTATGTGAACTAGTTATCAATTTAACAAATTTGTAACAGGCTCTGATGGGTGAAGATTCAGTTGTCCAACATAATGTTTCAAAGAAAATGTCTTTAGTAATTGGAGCTAGACGCCACCTAGAATGGGGTCACGAGAAGTACATCATGGAGACAATTCAAGCCCATCCTGCTCAGGTAATGAATTATGGCCGATGTTGTCATTTGATGAGCATTGCTATGATTTACTCCGTCACACGTTCTATTTCATTTCAAACTTGTACTGTTCAGTGTACTGTTAATTTGGGTCTTCAAATTGACTAAAGGATAGCTTGTTGATTTCAACATTAATGAAGTCTTTTTTGGTCCTTTTCATATTCTGTCTTCTTATTTTTGATGAAGATTTTGTCTTCTTTTTATTCGCCGATAAAGAAAAGGAAAAATTCCGTCTTATTGGTTTTTCTTCTTTTTTGTGGGCTGCGGTGAGGGTGAATGTCAGGAGAGCAAATTTGATTAAATTGACATTATTGATAACTGATAGTCCTGCTGACTATTGTAGGCGGCACTTGGTGGTGCTGTTGGTAATTTGCAGAAAATCCGCGCCTTCCTCAGGGTTAGTTTGGCATCTTTATAAAATTTAATTATTAATCTGCAATCTTCATTTTTGGAGGCAGCGTATATCATTTTCCATGATTATAGAACTTCTGCTGATTACTTTTCAGTTTCCATGACTGATTTGCCTGATTGTTGTTCCTTATCTCAGATCCGTCTAAGAGACTATGGGGTTCTTGATTTTGATGCGGTTGATGCCCGTAGACAGCCTCCTGTTGATACCACCTGGCAGCAGGTTTGAATGCTTCACTCTGATTACACAAACTATCACTATGCAGGCTATTGCATTTTGCTATGAACTGTTAGATGTTTCCGTTAAGTTTTTCTGATACGTGATGTTTCACTCATGGTTTTAGATCAATCTATTCATGTGCAAGTTATGACTCCAGTCTTGTTTGTTCTTGTATTTTAGGAATTGCCATTCCTTTTGTAAAACTTTCAGGTTGTGTATTCATGTAGTAACATATATCAAACTAGATCACCTCCTTGTGATTTGGAAAGAAAATTGACCAGATCTGTTCTTTTTATAAGCATATTGGGCTATATTTTGTGCAATATGTAGTAGTTTCACTTTCTTGTTTTGTTGTGGGTGGTTGGTCTTATGATCCTTCAAGATCTTAGTGTTGTTTGAGATTTAAATTTCTCTTAACAATTTGTTGAATTAACAAGCGATCTTTTCTTTTCTCTTATCTTGTTTTTAAAAAATAACCGTTTTTGTCATCGGGTGCTTTTCCTCCAATTTTTGCTGGCTTATGCTTATATCTTAAATTCATAATTGGTTCCTTTATTTGTTGTACTCTTGCTTTGACCAGCACAAAAAGTTTTCAGAGTCTCTCATCTCTAATCTTGTGCTATTTTCATAGTTGGTAATTAGATTTTTCACTTGCTAGATACCAACAAGGTAGTAGTTTTTTTTTATAACCGTGGTGTCCGGCCAGCTTCCGTGCACCTTGACTAGTTCCACGAGGTACCTGCTACCTCCCACCAACACAACTACAACAAGTCAACAACAACACATACCCAGTGTAATCCCACAAGTGGGGTCTGGGAGGGTAGGGTGTCTGCAGACCTTACCCCTACCCTGGGAGGTAAAGAGGCTGTTCTGAATTCTGATAGACCACGACTTAAGGACACCAACACAACTAGTAGTAGTAAAAAGAAATACGAGCAGAAGGTATTGCTCTTGGTCATGACTTATTCTAATCTCTTAATGTGCAGACTTCTGTGTTTACCCTGTTTTTGCAACTGCTTGAACTTCTTACTGCACTGGTAACTTTACTAAGAAAATCTGTAGCTCAAACTGATTTGGATTATTCTATCTTAAAATAGATATACTTTTGCATGAGAACTGGCTACTACAATGAAGCTAGAGAGATTGCCCAACAATCTCGCATGTCCCATCAGTTTGCTCCTCTGGTATGTTTTCTGTGGATCACACATTTCGTATACATTGTCTATTCTCTTTCATTTCAAGATTCCTTTTTATCACAGCTTACAGAGTGGATTTCGACTGGAGGCATGGTATCAGCAGAGATGGCGGCAGTTGCTTCGGAAGAATGTGAGAAGATGTTTAGGTTGGGTGATCGAGGAGGTCGACCCACGTATGATAAGAAAAAATTGCTACTCTACACCATAATTTCTGGTTCTCGCAGGCAAATTGACAGATTTCTTCGAGAATTCCCTACACTTTTCTCTACTATAGAGGATTTCTTGTGGTTCCAATTATCTGCTGTACGGGAGTCTCCTGGTAGGTCTTCTGTTGTCCTAAATGAGGGGTTGGCACCCTACACTTTGGATGATTTGCAAGCTTACCTAAACAAGTTTGAGCCATCACACTATACTAAGAATGGAAAGGATCCTTTGGTTTATCCATATGTTTTACTTTTAAGCATCCAGCTTCTTCCAGCCGTCTTATATTTGTCCAAGGACATGGGTGATGAAGGATATAATGTAGATGCTGTTCATATGGCTATTGTCTTAGCGGACTATGGGGTCCTCTCTGAAGGTACAGGGGTAGGGCAAAAATTTGGGGTCATGGATGCTTTTGCTGAAGCATCTAGCATAGTTAGGCAGTATGGATCATTTTATCTGCGTCATGGTGATCTGTTAATGGCATTAGAGTACTATGTGCAAGCTGCAGCAGCAGTGGGTGGTGGGCAGTTGTCGTGGAGTGGACGTGGTAATATGGATCAGCAAAGGCAAAGGAGCTCAATGTTGAAACAACTTCTTACAGAGCTTTTGTCGCGTGATGGTGGTATTGATATTTTACTTGGTCCAAGGGGTACTGGAGAAGGTCAACTTGGAAGGTTTTTGACCGATGAAAAGACAAGACAGCATTTTCTGCTTGAAGCTGCTCGGCAGTATCAGGATGCAGGGCTTTATGACAAGGTAATCTTTTCCTCCTTCCTTTTACATAGTGACATTAATGAACTTATCACTCTTAACTTGTGAAATTCAACATAAGACATAATAATCATTTTGAAGTGTTCCTTTCTCCATTCAATGAGTGTAAATTATCTATTTTTGGGTGCAATTGTTGTGCTTAGCGAATAATGTCTTGTCATGTACACAAAAGACAATTCTCCTTCTATACCTTCATCATAACCACGGTGGTCTTACAGGGAATATAGACATATTCCCTTTAAGGATTCTTGACTATGCTGTAGTAGTGATTTTTTTATTTATATAAAGCAATAAATTTCATTAATGTACATGTTATCACTTCGTGAATTTTGTGCGCTTTAACATTTCAGTCCATAGAGATTCAGAAGAGAGTGGGTGCATTTTCAGCTGCACTGGATTCGATAAACAAGTGCCTTTCTGATGCAATATGTGCCTTGGCACGTGGAAGGTTGGATGGGGAGAGCCGGACTTCTGGGCTCATTCTTTTGGGAAATGAGATCCTGGAGATGTTCAAATATTACCCTGAGATCAGGTAATATGCAGATTGGGCCAGTAGTCAAACATTATCTGCTGTGCCTATAAATCGTTTCTTATAATGATGTTTCTGAATACCTCTTTACTGTTCTGGAATGGAAGCCTAATCTCATCCATTTGTGCAGTCCCCAAGAGAGAGACAATGTGTTGGCGCAGCAAATTGTTCTAAGACAGCTGGAGGCTGTGCTATCCATTCATAAGCTTGCAAGACTTGGAAATCACTTGGATGCTATAAAGGAAGTGGCGAAGCTCCCATTCCTTCCTTTGGATCCAAGGACGCCAGATTTCGCCACGGATGTCTTCCAAAATTTGTCTAATCATGTCCAAGCTTGTGTACCAGACCTCCTAAAAGTTGCGCTTCATTGTTTGGATAATGTTAGAGATACTGATGGGTCACTTCGTGCTTTAAGGGCCAAGGTAAATTTTACAGCATACACGTTCATGTTCATTCTCTTTATTTTATCTTTTATTGCTCTTTGCTCAGTGGCTTTGCTTAGACTCTGAATGTAGTGCATTTTGATTATAAATTCTTACAGGTGCCCTTTGGAGTATTGCCCACTTTGTTTATTATTTCCAGTTATGTTGTGTGCTTCTCCTTCATGAAATCCTTTGTTAAGTTCAGATTTTAGCTAAATATGACGAAAGCGTAATCTAATGAAGAAGGAAACAACTCTTTGAATAGCTACTTGGTTTAAAAAGAGAATAAAGGAGTATATTAGATGTTTCTATAAAAAAAGAATTACATGTACTCTTCCCTGATTAATAATATTCTCTTCAATTGACCAGTTGGAATCCAGATTTTTTTTTAATTTGCACCTAAGGGTGTGACCTAGTGGTCAATGAAGTGGGTTGAGAACCATGAGATCTAAGGTTCAAATCCTTGCGGAGGCAAAACCACTAGGTGATTTTTCCCATGATAAGCCTTGGTGGACAGAGTTAACCGTATTTCTGCTGGTGGGAGGTAGCAGGTACCTCGTGGAATTAGTCGAGGTGCGCGCAAGCTGACTCGTACACCACATTTAATAAAAAAGCATTTTTGAGTGCTCTGAGTTCATATGGGATATATACGGTTAAAGCCAATTCTAATCTATTGATATTGTACCTTAAGTTTAATTACTGAGAATGAATGAGAGCTGGAATTTCTTCCTCTTATTTAGATGTAGTAATATTTGTTTATAGATTACATGTGAGACCTATCCTGAACAAAGTGTAGATTTGCTTTTGCTTCTGAATCTCATTGACTAAATCAGATAGAAAACATCACCTAATACAATGTTTATTTCTGAAGATGTTATGTAATGCATCTGTGAGATTTGTTTTTTTAATCTGTCATTCTAAGTCCAGTATTAGTACGATTATGCTAGCATTATCTTATGCTCCAATTCTCTTACTACTGCTATTTCTTTTACTTTGATTATCTTTAATTTTTTGTACTGTTAGTACTTCTCTTTTTCAAATCTTTTATCGTAGCTTTTACTATTGCATTTCTTTCGAACCATTTTCCTGGAAACCGATTTTCTTGAGCCGAGGGTCCATCGGAAATCACCTCTCTACCCCACAAAGGTAGGGGTAAGGTCTGTGTACATCCCATCCTTCCCAGACCCCATTTGTGGCAATATACTGGGTATGTTGTTTCTGTAATCTCTCATTCTAAGTGTCAACTTGTTTCTATGAAAGTAGGATTACTCAAGATGATGGTCTATTAATGACGTTCTACATTGCATATATTGGACAATGATTTTTATCATTTATTTGGTCAAACTTCTTTTGATTAATAAGAGCATCTTGTGATAATTGATGTGAATTTGGTTCTGCAGATTGCAAACTTCCTCGCAAGCAATTTGAGTCAGAATTGGCCTCGTGATCTGTATGACAAGGTTGCTCGCAGTTTGTGAAGTTGAAGAATCACAGTCGGCCTTTGCTGTGGTTAACTTTAGATGTTCAACATTGTACAAAGATACTTAAACATGTCAAGTCTGTTGAAAGCAGTGATAGCCGCACACCCAAGATGTATTTGCTTAGTCGTTACATCTTATAGGTGTAATCTGGTAAATGAATCCTTAGAGAATTTGCTTTTACCGACCGAAACTGGTGTCCACAATGGCAATCTGTCTCTCCTTTTGACCTCAGCTGTGAAGTATTGCCAGTGCATTGGTTTCAAATTTTCTAGTAATTAATGTGATGAAGTGTGTTGTCTTGTAGGCGTAGTGTTTTCTGCAATGAGGATTAACACGGTGCTGTATTTGACGATTTTATGTTCTATAGATTAATCATTTCTTGATAAGCACACGAGATAAAGTATCATAGGCATTTTCTCAGTCCCTGAGGGCGCGCAGGATCGATACTTGGTGCATAATAAGTATATGCTTCTTTACTCAAGTATCAAGCTTTCAATGTAGTAGGATTCGAATCCGTGACCTGTGTTAAACACACTCATCATATGTTATGCTCTTACCACTAGACCAAAGTTGTGGGAGTGACATTTTTAGTCTTGCCGCTTTTCTTTTAGCAACCGCTTTATATTGAAGAAAGACTGGCATAAGATAACAAGAACAAATATCTCAGATTAAGCTGTTTACATTTTGTATATACACCCTTTCAATGTAAAACTTTATATTCCCCGTCTCAATTTATGACTCATTTTTTTTAGTCAGTCTAAAAAAGAATGACATATTTTCTTATTTGACAACAATTAACTTTAAACTTTATCTTTTACGCTTAATGAGATGATTTATAACAACACAATTATCTTTGGCTTATTTTAAATTGTAAGATTTAAAAGTCCTATTTTTCTTAAATTTCGTGTCCAGTCAAACTACGTCATATAAATTGGGACGGAGGGAGTAGAAGACAATCACCAAAGTCTTCAATATGCATATAGTTCAATTCTCAAGAGAATGTAATTCTCGAAACCTGTTCTCTCCATGGATAATATCAATGAGAATCTTGAAAACACAAGAAAATGAAGTAGTTATAGTCATGGTTCCATTTCCAGCTCAGAGCCATCTCAATCAACTTCTTCAACTCGTGCTTGCATAATCTTCTCATCGTATAATCTTCCTGTCTACTATGTTGGCTCAGCTACTCATAATCTTCAAGCTCAGGTGCGAGCCAACACCTTAAATCCATCAGACATAGCTAAAATCCACTTCCATGATCTCCCAACTCCTGATTTTGCCTCCCATGCACAATACTTGATCCTAAAGCCCCGAGCAAATTCCCGGCTCAACTCTTGCCATCTTATGATGTTTCCATGCTTCTTCGCGATCCCATTGCTTTGTTCCTTAAAGATATTTCGTCTAAATGAAGATGAGTTGTTGTCCTTCATGATGTTTTAATGTCCTTGCATAATCTGAGGTGTCATTTGCACTTTTTCCCCTCAAATGAAAATTATGCCTTTCGGTGCATAGGTTCTTTAGGGGATCCGATACAAGTTGTGTCGTATCCCGTAAAGAGCTTATGTCCCAGAAGACATGATTCTATCGTTTGTGAATTTTTTTCGTCGTATGTTTGTTTCCTTTTTGTGGCAAGCTTAGTCGCCATAAAATGTGTAGTTCTTGTGGTGGCCTCTTGGAGTCGTCATCAAAAACCCTTAGCAACAATAGTGCATGCAGCGACCTTTAGTGACGACTTTTTGATCTTTTGGAGCGATTTTAGTCACTACAAAAAGTCTGATCTCTTGTAGTGATTGGGCCGCTGGACTAGAGCTTGTCAATTGTCTGGGCTGAAAGGCTAATTCACGGCATTAAGTCCAAACATGGGCCATTAAAATTTCTGCTTGCCATACAATGTCCTTTTCCCTTTTATTATTCATTTTGACCCGCTTAATTCAGCTCATTTAAAAGCTGAGTTGATATACAACCCAAATTGACCCATAAAAAACTGTAAATATTTTTAAGAAGATATTTTTTTATTTGATTTGTCGTATATAGTCATAATATAAGGTAAAACAAAGTACTTCAAGCAGATGCACCAGAAAAGATCAACATGTTACTCCCGACGTCCCAATTTATGTGATATAGTTTGACTCAGCACAGAGTTTAAGAAATAAATGAAAATTTTTGAATCTTGTGGTCTAAAACAAGTCAAAGATATTTGTGTGGTTATAGATCATCTCATTAAGCGTAAAAGATAAAGATTAAAGTTAAATTATTGCAAAATAAGAAAATGTATCATTCTTTTTTTGGACAGACTAAAAAGTTAAGTGTATCACATAAATTGGGACATATGGAGTAGTAGCTTTTCAGCTTCAGTATAGGGATATCAGAGCTGTTGATTTATACAATTCAAACAAAGTACTTGAAGGTACTTTTCTTGATATGATTGCACAATTTGCAAGTAAACAGAACAAGAACCAATGGGCAATCGGTCCGATTTTGCCTACTAAACTAGATTATGTTTCAAATAAGAGAAACAAATGTTTAGCTTGGCTTAACAACCAACCTCCAAGATCAGTTCGTTATGTATGTTTTGTATCATCAACTACATTTTCTTGATTTTTCTTCAATCAGTATTTTTTTTTTCATTTTCAAGTTCTTTAGTCACTTGTTCAAAATTTCTGTTTTTAGTTCAGATAGGTTCATGCCTAAAATTTCTTAAATGATCTTGTAATGCTCCAGTACTACAAAACATACTTTGATTGTCTTATGGATTAGCTTAATTCATCATGTGTTTCTTGATTATAATTTTGTAGACAAACTCTGCTACATATGTTCATTACCAAAACTGTTTCATAATAAATCTTTCGACTACATAGGAATCTAGTAACAAAGTTATTTTTGTCATAAAACAGTCTAGTATAGGAGAAATGAATACAAACATTTTGGCATATGCAAATCAGTGGCGGAGTCCGAATTTTCACTAAGGGGTTCAAAAAATAAAAAAGTAAACATTCGAAGAATCTAAAGGGGGTTCAACATCTACTATATATACATAAAAAATAATTTTAACCATGTATAAACAATGTAATTTTTCGCCGAAGGGGGTTCAGATGAACCCCCTAGGCCCTTCCTACCTCCGCCCCTGATGCAAACAACTGAGAAATGTATACAAGATCATTGAGAGAGAAATACAAAGCAATCATCTTATGATAGCCATAAAAAGATTAAGATACCGAACATTCAAAGATCAAAGTAATATAAGGTAATATAAACTAGTTTGAGCCAAGAAGCAGACTAGTGACAGGTTAATTAAAAACTTCTGGTGAATAACAAGTCTATCTTGTGATATGCGCGATAAAAGAATCCAACTCTATTCGAGAAGCACCCCCTTTCTCTGTGGAATGCCTAACGGCTTCTCCCAATTCTTCTGCTCTTTTCCTAATCACATCACCTTCTTCTGATGCCATCAACTTCCTCACGACATTTTCAATGGTGGATGCAGTCACTAGCTCCTCGCGTTTCTCCCACTCCCTCATAATTAGGCCTATTTTCAATATTTCCGTCACCAAGAAACCATTTTTTGGCTGGTCAAAATGCATAGGCCAAGCAGCTATTGGTACCCCCATAGTAATACTCTCTATGCAAGAATTCCAGCCACAATGACTCATGAATCCACCCGTGGACGAATGTGCCAAGATTTCTGGTTGTGGCGCCCATTCTCTTACCACTAATCCGACCCCTTTTAATCTTTCTTCAAACCCGTCTGGCAACTCAACTTTTCTAGCTTCCCCGATAAAGATATCTCCTCTATCGGCATCTCTCAACACCCATATGAACTTCTGTTTGCTTTGTTCTAATCCCATAGCGAGCTCCTTGATTTCTCTGTCGGAAAATGAAGTTGTTGTTCCAAAAGACACATAAAGAACTGATCTTGGAGGTTGTTTGTTAAGCCACTCCAAACATATATCGTTCCTATTCGAGGCACAATCTAGTTTAGTAGGCAAAATTGGTCCAATTGCCCATTGTTTTTTGTTTTCTACTTGTGCTAACAAATCAAGAAACTCACCTTCGATTACTTTGCTTGTATTATAGATACCACCTGATCTAATATCCATATATGGACTCTGAAGAGCTATAAAGTCCCTGGCTTCATCTGACATAATTCCTTCAAGGGAAGGTAACATTTTAAGCAATTCTTCTCCAAGTTGGACAGGCATTCCCATAAATAAGCATGTAAAACAGTACGAACTGAAAGCTGAAATGCAATTAAATATATAGGATTCAGCATTGGGCAAGGAAGAAACATCCTGAACATTATAGGACGTATAAGTATCATGAACAACAACAACTCGTCTTGATTTCGAGGAGATATTGCGTAAGAAGGAAGCAATGGGCTCGCGAAGAAGCAAAGATGCATCCCATGATGGCTGAAGATGTGATGGGAATTTACTTGAGGAATTAAAGTCAGGTGGAGGTGAGTCAAATTCAGGAGTTGGAATGTCATGGAAGTGGATTTTGGCCATGTCTGATGGATTTAAGGCATTGGCTCGAAACCGAGCTTGATGGTTATGTGTGGCTGAACCAACATAATAGACAGGATGATTATATGATGAGGAGATTAAACAGGAAAGTTGGAGAAGTTGGTTGAGATGGCCTTGAGCTTGAAATGGAACCATGACTATAGCTACTTCATGATCTTGTTTCAAACTGCTACTGATTTTTAGTTCATTGTTTTCAAGATTCTTAGTGTTATCCATTGGATGAAAATGAGGATCACTCTTAGGTATGTTTTTTCTTCCAGATGAGGAAGTGAGTTCTCTATGAGTCTACCATATATAACCACATAATTATCAAATTATTTACACACACCCATATCCCCTTTATTTTTTATGCTAATGCCACCCAAAATATTCTCTTTGTCAGGAGTGCTTTTTGTCTTCTTCTTTTTTATTTCTTTATTCTTTTTCTTGTTTGTTACTTTAACTATTTTGCTAATTTTGACCTTTTTTCTTTGTTTTTTTGTTTTACTTTTTAAAAATAAAAATAAAATTAAAAAATATACTAACTAATTATTTTTAGACTAATAAAAATATAAAAAAAATTAAATAATTAAACTACAGCAAGAAGTAATTTCTCCTTTTCTAATTTTATTTTTTTTATTTCCTATTCATAATATAATTCTGCACACCTTTTGACTTCTTTTTTTTATATAAAGAAAAAATATAAAAGATATAGTACATATATTTTTTATTTTTTTTTCTAACTCAAAATAACCTATTTTAGTATAATCTAATTTCATTCACCTTTTTGCTATTTTTATTTCTTTTTATTTTTTAATTTCAGGTGATTTTCATTTATTTTGTTATCCTTTTCTAATTTCAATTTTTTCCAAATCATTTTTCTTTATTTTTTTTTCATAATCTAATTCTATAAACCTTTTGGTCCTTTATCTTTTTCAATAAAAATGATAACTGATATATTATATTTTCTATTTATTTTATTTTTTTATATCTCAAAAACAATTATTCTAGCATATAGTATATCAAATCAGTAGCAGTTGAAGTATACTATTACAATATATTATGATACCATATGGTATATATCATATACGGAGAGGGTATCATACATGACTTGCGGTTCATTCCTTCAAGAAAATGACTCAGTCCTCTATGATATCAACCTGTTATATATCATATACATATAAAGTATCATAGAAGACTGATTCACCTCTTCAATAAAAACACAACTCAATCATTTATGCTACCTACATGATATATATCAAATACTGACATGGTGTCATAAGAGATTGATTCATTCCTTCAAAAAAAATACTAATATGTCTTGTATACCTATATAGTATATCATATACTGAGAGTGTATCATAGATGATTGGTTCATTCATTTAATAAAAACACAACTCAATCATCTATGATATCTACATGGTATATATCACAAACATGGTATCATGAAAGAATGACGCACGTGATATATACCATGATGGTATCATGAAGGACTCTTGAAATTTTTGAATGAAATAGTCCCCAGTCCTCCATGATACAGTCATGATATAAAAATATATTGAGATTGTATCATGCAGGACTGCTGCAGTCCTTCAATGAAACACTCTTCAACAGTCCTCCATGATACCATCATGGTATAATAATATACTATGATGGTATATACCATGATGATATCATGGAAGACTAATATAAAAATATACCAAGATGATATATATTATATACTATATACTGATAGGGTATCTAGAGGAATGATCCATTCTTTCAAGAAAAATATAATTATATCCTCTACGAAACATACATGGTGTATATCAAGTTAATTTTTACAAAAAGAAATTATAAAAGATAAAGTCAAAATTAAATACAAGTTTTATTTTATTTTCAAACGAAAAAAATTCATAAGAATATATGTTTTATTAACTTAAATTTTAATAAAAAATTAGTAACTTTAGAATTTATCTTAATTACTTCTTGTTGGTCTGATTATTTAAAATTTTATTTTATTATTTTTTGTAAATTTTTATATTAAAACAAAACAAAAACAAAAACAAAAACAAAAACAAAAACAAAAACAAAAACAAAAACAAAATTAGAAAAAGACAAAATATGAAAAGAAGACAAAACTAAAGGTGACTTTAGTATTTTTCTTAATTATATGTTGTTGTAGTTTAATTATTTATTTTTATATTTCATCAATAAAAATAATTAATTAATATTTTATTTTTATTATTCTAAAGGAAAATAAAAAGGATAAGGACAAAAATCAAAATGAGAAATGTCACACAAACCCACATGCAAACATAAAAATAAAAAATAAAAAAAGAAAGAGAAACTAGTCATAAAAGGATAATAAAATCAATACAAAGAAGGACGGCACATTAATTGCTCGATGTTATCTTATGGAAAGAGAAGTTGGACACTATCGGGTAAAAAATTCAACACAAGGGGTTGTTTGTGAAAATTAGATTATGAAGGGGCATTGCTGTGTAAATAGTTTTCCTATAGTGAGCATTTTGTGTTGTTTTCCCCGAAAATTTTCAGTAGGAACTCTCCATTGTTGGTTTATTTTGTTATTTGAACATTTGTTGCACGGCTATTTTATTATTTGATGATTTGAATAAATACTACACTTAGGCCAATGAAATTGAATTTGAGGTCGTGTGTCTTCGGAAAATGCTTCTCGGTTTCGGTTTGCTGTTTTGGTATAATTTACTGATTTGAACATGATACTACACTGGCCGATGAAGAATATTCGTAGATTTTGAGGCCTCCACAGTTGGAAAAAAGGAAACAAACTTCCGGGCAAGGATGAAACTAAATTTTTTTTTCACCCGAGAGACCAACATGTTCGGTAGGCAAGACAACTAAAATGACCAACGAGTCATATGTTCGCAACCACGACGTGATTGGAGTGATTTTTTCAAAATTTAAGTCTGAGCCCTTCGTAATAAAAACATTTACTGTTTTGGATAAGGATCCGAAGTTATTTACATTCAATTGTTTTCTAATCGTTTGTTCTTGACAGCTTGCAAGACATATTTATGAAAGTCAAAGAAGACAAATACCCCTCAGATATTATTTATTTTTGTTGTTGTTTTTACTTTCTTTAATTCAGCTTTATTTTATTCTGTATTGTAAGATTGTATGGCTCTAAATCTTTGTTAATTGAGTTAAGCCCAAGAGCAAGCATTTGATGGTGAACTTACAAGCTACCGGATAGATACCAGCCCATACCCAGTCCACGGCCCAATGTCAGCTGGATTACGAATTGCATTATAAAAGGGCTGATATTTTGCTCACAATGTCACTTTTTGCTTTTAGAAGTTAGTGTGTCAAGCAGAGTGGTCCACTGCGTAATGCAAAACAACTGCAATCATGCACCTATGACACATGGGAAGATGTTGCCAATGCCATGCGCAAATTTAAAGGCATCCATCGGCAACTTATCCCAATACATCATGCATGATCAGATACCAATATGGTATTTATCATATACGGAGAGGGTATCATACATGATTTGCGGTTCATTCCTTCAAGAAAATGACTCAGTCCTCTATGATATCAACCTGCTATATATCATATACATATAAAGTATCATAGAAGACTGATTCACCCCTTCAATAAAAACACAACTCAATCATCTATGCTACCCACATGATATATATCAAATACTGACATGGTGTCATAGGAGATTGATTCATTCCTTCAAAAAAATACTAATATGTCCTGTATACCTATATAGTATATCATATACTGAGAGTGTATCATAGAGGATTGATTCATTCATTCAATAAAAACACAACTCAATCATCTATGATATCTACATGGTATATATCACAAGCATGGTATCATGAATGAATGACGCACATGATATATACCATGATGGTATCATGAAGGACTCTTGAAATTCTTGAATGAAATAGTCCCCAGTCCTCCATGATACAATCATGATATAAAAATATACTGAGATTGTATCATGCAGGACTGCTGCAGTCCTTCAATGAAACACTCTTCAACAGTCCTTTATGATACCATCATGGTATAATAATATACTATGATGGTATATACCATGATGATATCATGGAAGACTAATATAAAAATATACCAAGATGATATATATTATATATTATATACTGATAGGGTATCTAGAGGAATGATCCATTCTTTCAAGAAAAATATAATTATATCCTCTACGAAACATACAGGTGTATATCAAGTTAATTTTTACAAAAAGAAATTATAAAAGATAAAGTCAAAATTAAATACAAGTTTTATTTTATTTTCAAACGAAAAAAATTCATAAGAATATATGTTTTATTAACTTAAATTTTAATAAATAAATTAGTAACTTTAGAATTTATCTTAATTACTTCTTGTTGGTCTGATTATTTAAAATTTTATTTTATTATTTTTTGTAAATTTTTATATTAAAAGAAAACAAAAACAAAAACAAAAACAAAAACAAAAACAAAAACAAAAACAAAAACAAAAACAAAAACAAAATTAGAAAAAGACAAAATATGAAAAGAAGACAAAACTAAAGGTGACTTTAGTATTTTTCTTAATTATATGTTGTTGTAGTTTAATTATTTATTTTTATATTTCATCAATAAAAATAATTAATTAATATTTTATTTTTATTATTCTAAAGGAAAATAAAAAGGATAAGGACAAAAATTAAAATGAGAAATGTCACACAAGCCCACATGCAAACATAAAAATAAAAAGAAAAAAAGAAGAAAGAGAAACTAGTCATATAAGGATAATAAAATTAATACAAAGAAGGACGGCACATTAATTGCTCGATGTTATCTTATGGAAAGAGAAGTTGGGCACTATCGGGTAAAAAATTCAACACAAGGGGTTGTTTGTGAAAATTAGATTATGAAGGGGCATTGCTGTGTAAATAGTTTTCCTATAGTGAGCATTTTGTGTTGTTTTCCCTGAATTTTTTCAGTAGGAACTCTCCATTATTTGAATACTAATTAACTAGTCCATTGTTGGTTTATTTTGTTATTTGAACATTTGTTGCACGGCTATTTTATTATTTGATGATTTGAACAAATACTACACTTAGACCAATGAAATTGAATTTGAGGTCGTGTGTCTTCGGAAAATGCTTCTCGGTTTCGGTTTGCTGTTTTGATATAATTTATTGATTTGAACATGATACTACACTGGCCGATGAAGAATATTCGTCGATTTTGAGGCCTCCACAGTTGGAAAAAAGGAAACAAACTTCCGGGCAAGGATGAAACTAAATTTTTTTTTCACCCGAGAGACCAACATGTTCGGTAGGCAAGACAACTAAAATGACCAACGAGTCATATTTTCTCAACCACGACGTGATTGGAGTGATTTTTTCAAAATTTAAGTCTGAGCCCTTCGTAATCAAAACATTTACTGTTTTGGATACGGATCCGAAGTTATTTACATTCAACTATTTTCTAATCGTTTGTTCTTGACAGCTTGCAAGACATATTTATGAAAGTCAAAGAAGACAAATACCCCTCAGATATTATTTATTTTTGTTGTTGTTTTTACTTTCTTTAATTCAGCTTTATTTTATTATGTATTGTAATATTATTTATTGTACTTGTGAAATTATTGAAATGTTTAGAATATGTAGACTTAGAATTAATTAATAGGGTAGTCTAAAACTGGAAACCCGTCGCTAGTTTATTTATTTTAGGTTCGGTTAGCTTTAAAATCGGAAATCACTAGTTTATCTATTTTAGGCCCGTCGCCCATTTTCAAAACATTAATTTGTTTATTTTAGGCTCGTCATCCATACTTTCAAAACGCTAGATTATTTTTGCATATTCAAAATTTTCCAAACAACTTTAGTCATCTCTTATTCGCTTCGTTAATCATACAAATAAGTTTATCTTTTTTTCGATTTGCAACTCAAAACGATTTCCAAAAAATTAATACTTCTTTGACATTATAAATAATTTATTTTTCTCCTTACTGTCAATTGTTAAAAAATGCATGTTTTTATCCAAAATCAAACTTTACATGTATTTTTATAATTAATGCAATATAAATGCATGTTTTATCTAAAAAAAATCAATTTTTTTGCATGTACTTTGCAAATAATGCAAATGCATACTTTATCCCAAAAAAAAAGAATCATTTTAGATGTATTTCATAAATAATGCAATGCAAACACATGTTTTATCTAAAAATTAACTTTGCATGTATTTTTGCAAACAATGTTATACAAATGCATTTTTATCCAAAAATATCACTTTGCATATATTCTATAAATAATGCAATCAAAATGTTTGTTTTTATCCAATAAATTACTTTGCATATATTTTTGTAAATAAATGCATGTTTTACCCAAAAAAAGAAACCACTTTGTATATATTTTATAATCAATATCATCCAAATGTATACTTTTATTCTAAAAATCAACTTTGCATGTATTTTATAAATACCATACAAATGCATGTTTTTTATCCAAAAATCTACTTTGCATACATTTTATAAAAAATT
>CM056493.1:2095633-2520209 GCA_029783415.1 Anisodus acutangulus | reverse complement strand
TTTCTTACAATGCATGCTTTTATCTAAACAAAAAAGCCAATTTTATATGTATTTTTATAAACAATGTCGGGCATACTTTTCGGATCTTATTTCTCAAAATCACAATCACTTTTGCAAAACTCCTCAAAAAATAAAAAAAATCATTACTTTGTCCAAATGCATCTTTTTTTTAAACTACTTGTAACATTATTTTAATTTTATACTTTTAAAACATGCATTTTTCCTTAGCATAATAATTAACCTAAGTTTGACCGGATAACCGCAAGTTAGCGGATCTTAAAGGATTCCTAACCCCTTCCCTTTAAGATAATAAAGAACCCTTACCTAGAATCTCACTAATTTTCGCACACCTTAAAACCAGAGTTATTTTACAACATTTAGTTAACATTCAGGTGCCCTAATTCACCTTAGAATAATTAGGTGGCGACTCCTCAACAAAGCATGTTTTTTAATCAATCCATGGAGGGAATCGACGCCATCGCGTCGCGAGCCACGGTAAAAAAAAAACGGGCGCGACAAAGGGCATCCAGTTCTCATTATTCGCACTTGTACGATCTTACTTATTGCGATTATAATCATACGCTGCCATTATTGGCTCAAAACGGAAGCAATTAAGCTGAGGCCCGGACCAATCTTGATGTGGGAATTCATCTTAATTTACTGCTAATTTCCTTACTTATTATTTACATCTGCTACTTATTGTTAATTGCTTATTACTTTATACTGTAAATCAATCCACGTATTCTTAAAATCACTTACAAATTCAACTGTACATTTTTTGACATAAATAATAATGAATTTTACACTAAATATTTTTTAAATCAAATTCATCAAATTTAAATTTTAAATTCGTCTCTAATTAAAGGCATGTCAGATGGTTGGATGTAAGAGTTGTCCTGGGTTTGGCTTTTATCCTGGGAGCAAGCTCATGATCTTACCTTGTGCAGAGTGGCCCTCCTAGCCATGGCCTCTTTAAACTAAATGGGCCAAAATGTTTATAATTGTAGTCCATATTCAAATTTCTCACACGAATGACCTTATTTCGGGGTGGTCTTAAATTTTTGTCCATTAAATTTAAAATATTTATTTTTTTCCTTCGCCTAATATCTCGAGGTTCTGAATTCGCACCATAGCTTAGGTAAAAATTTTAAAAAAATCGCAAGGTAGAGGTTTGTAGCAAAATTATACCTATTCAAGTAAAATTAGGCCTATTTGGCATAAGTTTACCATAAGGCAAACTTTTGCCCAAAATTAGGTTTTAAGGTAAATCTCTGCCTTAAAGGAAATTTTCTTCCGATATAGGCTTAATTTTGTCCGAATAGACTTAATTTTGCTAAAAACATATGCCTTGCGAATTTTTAATTTTTTTTGCCTGAACAGGAAATCGAATCCTGAACCCATAAATTTTTAGGCAAAGGACAAAAATTAAAGATTTCGAATTTGTGTGACAAAAATTAAATATCAGTGACTTTGAGGGACATTCCGCACAAATGGTATATATTTTGGAGAGCAAGACCATCAAATCACGTGGTGAAATTAGATTCATTTAAATTCATAACTACTAAGAAAAATACACTTACCTATATTATTATAGAATTCATCTTTGGTTACGGGGATTTTACGTGTATTCTTTAAGAAATCACATATGTATTACTCTTCTTATCCCAATTTTTTTGACATATGTTAGTTCGACCTAAAAAGATGATATATTTATATTTAGAAACATTTTAAGTTTAAGCTGAATGCATACCTATGCAGCCTTTTGAACTTGTTTAAATTTTTCATTAAGATACATGTACTATCTTATTCCCAATTGAACACCTGATTTTATTTACAAATGTTCCCATCAAACTCAACTCGCTTACATAGCACATATCGCGCGTCTCATAGAAAAATATGAAAAATTCGTCGAAAACATTATTTTTCAATGACATATTATTGCAAATATTATTTTTCATAGTGAGTGGCATTCTCGCACTGAATTTAGATTAGCATTGTGAAATGTGTTAAATTGACATAGTTTGAATATAAGTAAGTCGTGTTAAAAATCATAGCTTAATTCAAAAACCTAAATGAAGAAATCTGGTAAATTTGAGCGGTCGTATGCGTATTCAGCCAGAGAGCCTGTTTGGCCAAACTTTTTGGAGGTTAGAAACACTTTTTTCTTTCTTCAAAGTACTTTTTTTAGATTTGAGGTGTTACCAACAAAAAAAAAGTGAAGAGTAAAAGAAACATTTTTTCTGCTATTGCAAAGAAGCTATAAATTTTTCCATTTTTCCAGAAACAGAAGCAGAAAATTAAAAAAATTTCAAGATAAAAATATTCTTACCGTAAAGAATGGATCTTGAGCCTAACTCAACCATGAAAGCTAGCTTTTAAGGTGAGGATTGTCCAAGTCCATATAAGGAGTCCATGTTTTCATTCCATATCCGATGTGAGACTCTTAACACTCCCCTGCACGCCCAAACCTTGTTAACTGGAGCGTTGATAATATAATTTGGGGGCCCAACTTCGGTGAACAAAGAATTGGAATGAGTCTGACTCTGATACCATGTAAAGAATGGATCTTGGTCCTAACTCAACCCTAAAAGCTAGCTTTTAAGGTGAGGATTGTCCAAGTCCATATAATGAGTCCATGTTTCCATTCCATATCCGATGTGAGACTCTTAACACTTACCATAAATTTATATTTTTTGAAGTTGAAAGATATTTTATATAACAAAATATTACAAAGCTTAGTTGTGTCATCTAACACATTGGTTACCCATACTGGCTAATATCATACAAACATTTCCATCAAGTTCCTTAGTAGCTAGAGTAGTACTAGTCAAGTCTTTTTGTAGTAGATCTAACACATAATATGAAGGATTAACAAAACGATGAACTAAACAACTAGCGGTTTCCTTGCCTGATGCTAATGCATATATCTCTCAAATACATACAATTTTTTTCATTTGATTTACCCCGTGTATTTTTCTTTTATTTTATTTTTTTATCTCTCTTTTCCTTTTAAAATAGTCCGTCAACTATAAATACAAATTACATCTTACTTTTTTTCTACCGGCCTTTTCCTATATTTCGCATCTCCCTCTCTGAAATAACAAAGTATTACTAGAAAAAAATACGAGTTAATATTTTCACATGTCTTCAAATGCTTTCTTGATAATATTTAAAATAATTTCTTTGTTTAAAATTTTTTCGATAGTGAAACATGTCATGATACTTGTTCTTTTTTCGTAATTTGATAAGCACTTTTGAAAAAGATTGGTCAAACACAATATGTTTATCGTAAAAAATAACTTCTCCAACAAATTGGTCAAACAAAAAATTACTTTTTAAAAACGTTATTTTGACAAATTAAAAATGCTTTTGGAATAAGTAGTTTTTGACGTCTTGACTAGACATGCTCTAAAACTAATATATAAAGAGAAAAAAGGATAACTCATTGTACTTTGTATACTTGAGAAAACATGAATGCATGAAAAAAAATATGGTTGAGGGCGTCAGGCACAACCAATTTTTCTGGATGCATGGACCAGTGCCCAATTTCTTTTTAACGTGTGCTTAATTTTCCTGTTTGGTCGCAGTTTAAATCTGTTGTCGGTTTCACATAGATGTTCTCGACAAAGTTGTCGGCAGAAACACAAATTAGTTGCTCCATTGATTGTTTTCTTTTTTTGCTTATTCGGTGTTGTAATGGATTGAGCGTTACGTAAAACCTACTAAAAGAAAAAAATTATCAAAAGAAAATTATATATAGAATTTAAATTCGATATTTTTAATTGAGAATGAAAGGGATCATCCGGTATTAATTTGACAGCTTAACTTGTATACGTGAATATAGACATGTATCGTAGTCTGGATATATTTAATTTAATTTTGATTGAATGCGATCTACCCCCATAGCAAAACAACGTGGCCAATATTTTTAGGTAGTTACGCACCTTTATTGCTAAGTCATTTGTCACCCACACCACATAATTCTCCTTTTGCCTTTTGTACTTTTATTTTATTTTGGAGTTTGATTAATTCAGCCTCATATCTCGAAGTTCCACTTTGAAGGAGGGAGGGGGGGTGCAAAGTGCTCCCTATCTATCATGATCCAAGCTCTTGACATGCAGTGACAGATTCAGAATTTTCACTCAAGGTGTTCGGAAAAATAACTGGACCACTTGAACTAAACTTTTGTATTTGTTCAGGGTGTTAAAAATCTATCTATGTACATGAACACAGAAAATTTACCCTAAATATATATTGTAATGTTAAACACCCTGGGCCATGAGTAAATCCGCCCCTGTTGGCATGTATTGTGTACTATGTCAAACTGACCTCCTGAATTTATTCCTTTTATATGTCTCTTAAGAAATCATAAATAAAAGGATATTTTTACTATATTATCCTTATCTCTCTTCAATTATTACATTATAATAAATAATGGTTACTTTAAAAAGCAATTAATGTTAAGGACAAAGTAGAAAAAACTTTATTAATTATATCTTATTTTTAGAAAATGGTTAAGTAATTTGGGATGAATATTTTTAATAATGTGCCAAAGTAATATGAGAGTGAGGGAGTGTCAATTTAGAAAGAAGGCATTGCTTAATTCTTTTTCTTCAATTTTACGACTTCGATTAGAAGTGTTAATTAATTAAGTGAGACATTTATTTAAATAATATAAGGAGTCGCTTTTTAGTTAGATACTCCTATAAAAGACTATTAAGATTTCATTTATTTGCAGTTAACAAATTCATGATACAGAAACGATATATTTTTCTAGGCATATTAATTTTATTTCCCTTTCTTTCAGATTTTTGCATGCTATCGAAAGTGATGACTCTGTCACGTCACACGTGGCATATATGCACATCATAATGGTAACAGTTACATGCTAAACAAGTACATGGGAATAGTAGATCGTTAATAAAATTTAAGTGTATGGTTGAAAATTTAAAAGAAATTTACGAGGGCAATTTATGAATTATCCCTATAAATAAACATGCTGCTTATAACTTATCACCTTTAATGATTCTATTAAATCAGGAATACTATGTCTGAGCTACCTATATTTAAGGCTACGAAAGCAACTGACTTAAAAGTTAGTCTCGTTCCCTGTGATGGTTTCTTCAACAGATAATATAATAATAATGCCTCCATTCCCATTTTTCTTTTAAGCTTTTCGTAGAATTGTATTAATCTCCCTTAAAGAGTCTTTTTATTAATATAAATATATATAGTGTGTACAATATAAAATTTCAATACAATAAGAATCTTATATCTACCATAATTATACAACACTAAATATTACAAAATATATGTAGTATATTTATAATATACGTTAATACACCCCTCAGTCGGAGCGGGAGGAGACCGGACACTAAGACTGGATCTGAAGTCGAAGAATAGTTGTCTAGGAAGACCTTTCGTAAAGATATCTGCATACTGATACGAAGAAGGCACATGCAACACATTAACATGACCGGGAGCAACATTCTCACGAACAAAGTGGATATCCATCTCAATATGCTTGGTTCGCTGATGCTGAACCAGATTATGAGATAGATATATGAATGATATGTTATCACAGTAAACCAAAGACGTCTTACGCAAGGGACACTGAAGCTCCAAAAGAAGGTTTCGGAGCCAACAGATCTCAGCAACAACATTTGCAACGCCTCTACATTCTGCTTCTGCACTTGAACGGGATAATGTGGCTTGCCTCTTGGCAGACCAGTAGATGAGATTATCCCCTAAGAACACACAATAGCCAGAGGTGGAGCGCCGTGTGTCCGGGCAACCTGCCCAATCAACATCCGTATATGATAACAACCTGGTCGGTGTTGAGGGGTATAGGTGTAATCCATAATCAAATGTGCCCTTAATATATCGAATGATACACTTTAAGGCAGTAAAATGAGGCTCCCTGGGGGCATGCATGAATAAGCACACCTGCTGAACAACATATGCAATATCAGGCCTGATGAAAGTAAGATACTGTAGTGTACCTACAAGACTCCTATAAAGGGTGGGATCGGTAACTGGATTACCATCAACAACACTAAGCTTTGATTTTGAGTCGACCAGAGTGGATATTATCTTGTAGTTTGCCATTTTACCCCTGTATAATATCTCCTCTGCATACTTGCGCTGACACAAAAACATAGAGTCTGCAGATCTAGTCACTGATATCCCAAAAAAATAGCTCAACTTCCCCAAGTCAGTCATAACAAATTCGATTTTAAGCAAGGCAATGATCTCATTTTTCAACACATTAGATGAGGCAGTAAGCACAATGTCATCCACATATAACAATAAATAAGCAACGCTACTACCTTTATGAAAAATAAATAGAGAATTATCACACTTGCTGCATACAAACCCAATCCGCGTAATGTACTGTGCAAAGCGATCATACCACGCTCTAAGGGCATGTTTCAAACTATAAAGTGACTTACAGAGACGACACACATACTGAGGGGCTGCTGGATGGACAAAACCAGGCGGCTGGTGCATGTAAACAATTTCTTTCAAATTCCCATGTAGAAATGCATTCTTCAAATCAAGTTGATGAATTGGCCAATGCTTATCTATAGCAATACTTAGAATTATGCGCATAGTAGCCGATTTAACAACCGGACTGAACACCTCACCATAATCAATACCCTCCTATTGATTAGTTCCATTAGCCACAAGTCTTGCCTTATATCTCTCTAGATCGCCATTGTCTCTGTATTTGTGGCGAAAAAGCCAAATGCAATGGATCACATTCACCTCTCTAGTCTAGGAACCAAATCCCAAGTATGTTATTTCGTTCAAACATTAAATTCCTCACATATGACCGCATTTCAATTTGGGTCTAGTTTGGCTAATTTTGGATTATTGGGAATTGGGGAAATAGATTGTGTGGATAAGTTAAACTGGACTTTGGGATTGAAAATCCTGTGTTGGGCACAGGTTTCCATTGGGTGTGTGGTTGGCTGTTTTGGTTCACTGGTTGTTGGGATGGTGTCGGGTTGGTGATGAGTTTGGTCAACTAGCCAGGGCATCGGGTTGGTGTCAGGTTATTTTTAGGGTAACGATGGGTTTGGGGGCGACGATGGGTCGGGTAGGGGTGACGATCTAGGTAAATTGATTTGGTGTAGGGTAGGCGATGTCAGGTATGGTGTCGATGGTGGGTTGGTACTTGAGTGACGGTGTGGTGGTGAATGTCCATGTGGTGGTACTATTGTGGTGCAGGGTGCCGAGAATTGGTGGGTTTGCTGGGTTGGTTTGGGAGTTTGGATTTACTGCGGCGGGGGATGGTGACACAGTGGTCGCCGATTGCGATGGCCGGTGGGTATTATGGATACTGGCCAGTTGTGACAGAGACGGGGATTGAGATGTAGAACCGCTGCGAGGGGTGGGTGGAAAATGGACTACGCTGACAGGGTGGGTGGCCGACAGAATGCCGGTGGTGGCAGCGACAGTCAGAGGTGGCGGAGCTGGGGTGGTAGACTGACTTAGTTCGTGGAGTATGACGGGGGATGTGTCTGACTCGTCGAGAAAGGTATAGTTCATGTTACGAAATTGTTGGATATTTGCGAAGGGAAAAATCATGTCGTCGAATGTGACGTGACCGGAGACGTGAATTTGAAGGGTGGATAAATCATAGCACAAATAGCCATATGATTAGACGGGAAGACACACGGAGTGGTTTGGGGTGCTAATTTATGATGGATGGCGGACGCAAGGTTTGGATAGCAAAGGCAACCAAAAATCCGAAGGTGATCATATGATGGGATTCGACAGTATAATATTTCGGTTGGGGTCATGTTATGAAGGATACTAGTAGGTAAAATATTAAGGACGTATTCTACCATTTTGACCGTATAGACCCAAAAAGATGGAGGTAGAGAGATATGAAACATGAAAGTACGAACCATGTTATTAATTGTGCGAATGATTCATTCTACTTTGCCATTCTGATGAGAGGTGTGAGGACACGAAAACCGGAAAACCATGCCATTATTTTTGCAAAAATTTTGAAAAGTGAAATTATTAAATTCACGACCATTATCACATTGAAAAGATTTGATGGCTTTTTCAAAATGCGTTTTGATAAAAATGTGAAATTCAAGAAATTTGGCAAACACTTCCGACTTTAACTTTAGTGGGTAAAGCCAAATAAAGTGAGAATAATCATATAATAAGATTAGATAATATTTATGACCCAGAGAGCTAGTAATGGGAGATGTCCATAAATCAGCATGAACAATATCAAAAGAGCAAACGTAACACTAAGAGATGATTTAAACGGAAGGCGAACATGTTTGCCTAACTGACAAGAAACACAATTTGGGGCAAGTTTCCCATTATTACAACAGATAAAATTATTGCTTCTAGGAAAGTTAAAAACATGAGCTCCTAGGTGTCCAACTCTATTGCGCCAAGTTGACGGAGAGATAACAACGGCAGATATGGGAAAGCGGAAACTAGTAGCAGAGGTGGATGGGAAATGATAGAGATCCCCCGTGCTATTGCATCTCGTAAGAGGTGTCCCCGTACGAAGATCCTTCACAGTAAAACCAAAAGGGTCAAAGTCAACATAGACAAAATTATTACGAGTAAATTTCTGGACAAATATTAGGTTTTTAATAATGTTGGTAGCATAAAGGACGTTATTTAAAGAAAATGGTGGGTTTGGCGGTTGAGTGTAGGTATATCATAACCCTAAACTGGAATGTGATGACCACTACCAACAGTAATAAATTGAGGATGCTTTAAACAACACAATTTGGGAAGATTACCTGCAGAGTGGGTGAGGTGAGAGGTGGATCCCGTATCTATGAACCAATTTTCATCGGGCTGCTGCAAGTTCAAATTATTGAAGGCCTAGCCCAAATCTGTGGGGGACAGATTGGTGAGAAGCTGCTGGTACTGGGCCTGCATAACGTGGGCCTGGTGGGACTGTCCGGACAGTGGGCGTGTTCCCGGGACTGGGCCCAGAATGCTCTATTGCTAGAAGGGATTTTGGGTCATGACATGCTGCTGATATGCGACCCAAGCTCCTGGGTGAAGATATCCTGCTGGGCCGGCCCAAGTAGGGAAGGTATTGGGTTGTTGGCCTCGACCCCCCTTCCCGCGGCCGTTGCCACAGCCCCTACCTTCCTTGCTGCCATCGTGGTTATTCCGCGGCTGGTGGTCAGCGGGTGGTGGAGGATAGCTAGCAGTGATGGGGTGTGGCGTGATGATATCAACTGTAAGTACATGCTAATTATGTTCGTCCTGCTTAGCACGTCGGGTTTCTTCTAAAAGAAGTTGTGAGCGTGCTTTGTTGAAACTGGGCAATGGGTTGGCCTATTATATCATCGTCGCAAGGGTGTCATACTCACCCTTTGTTAAGCCATTCATTTGCTACAAAATCTTCTTAGTTTCAGAAATTGGGTGGCCTACGTTGGACAATTTGTGAGCCACCAATTTCAGTTGTTTGCAATAATGGGACATGTTTGCAAAATTTTCTAGACGCGTGGTGTTGAATTGCTCCGCAAGATACACAACACGCATGTGTTTGTTATCCTGAAAGATTTCCTCCAACCAAATCCATATTTCGCGAGTCGAGGCTCCAGTTTTCATGATTGTATGAAAGAGGTCTTTAGATATGGTGCCATTAATCCATTGCTTGATAAGAGCGTCAAGACGGCCCAAGTGGGGTCATCGATTTCAAGAGGGCGAGTGATGGTGTCGTCAATATGATGAAGCACATTATATGCACATGCATGAATGTGGAAGAGTTCAACCCATGAAGAATATTGACATTCTTCCTGATCAAGAATTATGGGGATGAAATTCTTGATATTTGTGACAGTGAGGGCAGAATGAAAGGAGGGAGTGGAAGAGGGAGCAGGTGGGTTGTTTATGATGACAGGGGAAGTGGCGGAAGCTGGGGGAGAATTAGGAGGGGTCAAGGAAGCCATTTATTTTGTTTTCGGAAAAATGACAAAACTTTTGATGGTCTCGGGTAAGAAGAAAAGACTGGCAAAAAGTTTTGTGCTTTTGATTGTTTCTCGATTAAAGAAAAACATGAGAAAACAAAAAAAAGCAGACAGTGTGGTGCTTTTGAGTGTTTCTCGTGAAAGGAAAACTGAAGAAAACATAGAGCATACAAAGGTTTGTGCTTTCTGATTATTTCTTGTGTAAAGGAAAACGAAAGCAAGCACAGAAATCGAGGGGAGGCTGACGGAAATAATTAGGGTTTAGATTTTGGCTCCTGATACCATGTAGAATGGTATTAATCTCCCTTGGGGAGTCTTTCTCATTAATACAAATATATATAGTGTGTATAATGTGAAATCCTAATACAATAAAGATCTTATATCTACCATAATTATATAACACTAAATATTACAAAATATATAAAGTATATTTATAATATAAGTTAATACTTTTATTGCGACCTTCGTCCACGTGAACTTGCTTACATTATCGGTCCCCAGTCACAATGGAGGATTTAATAGGATGACAGTTAGTGTTGAATTTGTAGAATTTTTCAATTCATAAATTCTTATTATAATAATTTCGTTAGTTTGGATAAAGGAAGGGGGTTCTCGGTAGGTTAACAACTATATTTTGCAAAAAAATAAAAAAAATCTCAGATCATATGTATTATGGCTAATTATATTTTACAATTTCTAGCTGAAGATATATATAGCAAAATCAGCAATATTATCGTTTAGTTATTGCCGACCACAGTGGTATAAATAAAAACTCTATAGCCTTACCGACATTACTTTTTTATCTTTTTGTTTTCTAATTGCAATTTGCAAATAAAAAATTAAAATTGTCCATGCTTCACTAATCATAATGATAACTTTAAGCCACAATAATATTTACATACTCCATTGTTTTATATCTTGTCAATCACGTGAGTTTTTTTGAAATCTAATTAAAAATTTTAATTGCAAACTTGTAATGAGTGTGAAATAGCGAGACTATGTTTTTTTGAAAGGTAACTATATATATATTTAACTTATCTTAGCATATTACATAACATGGTGTCCTCTAAGACACTGCGATTACCTAAACTAGCAAGGAGATTACACACATTCTCCTTGATTATTTTAACACAAAACACAGTACTATTTTTATCGAGCTCAAGAGGCTCTAACAAAAACACAGGAGGCCTAGGATATATAATAGCGAGACTATGTTTAACAGATTGAAGAGTGAATTCTTAATAATATATGAGTTGAAAAGCTTGTAGTCAGACTTTGAAATGAACCACCTTAATTATTTGAATGTTTGTCTTAGACGTGCATTAATCGTCTCGTCTTTTTTGTTAACAATGTGCTCCTAACTAAATTAGTCGTGTCATGCTCTCAAAGTTGTTATATTGGAGTAATTAGAGTGGTCAAAGCAAGTTGATGCTTAAACTATTATTGCAAAACTACCAAGTGTTTAATATTACAAATTCTAAAAATTAATATATTTTTTAAATTTCGTGTTTAGTTTATATAAATGGAAATGGAGAGAGTAATATTAATAAATACCATATTCGGTTGATATTCGGTTACCATATTTGGCTGATATTTGGCTGATTTGGACCGTGATATACACGGTACATATAACCGTGTATATCACGGTTTGGGAGGCTTATTTTAGGAAAGGTTGTTGTATTTAATTAGCATTGTACACTTACCATAAGTGTAGAATTCTTGTACAAATAGAATAGGGCTTTGGGAATAGAATAGGAATAGGATTTTTCATATTATGGAAATTGTAAATTGTATATATACTCTTTCATTAATGAAAATAATCAAGGGATTATTTCTTTCATGGTATCGGAAGTCTAGGTTCACAAAATCCTATCGACTTTTTTTTTCCGCTGCCTCATTTTCTGAGCTCTCTTGGAATCCGTGCCCTAATTACCTCCTCTCCTCCCTAAATTTTCTTCCAAATCCCTTCTTCACATATTGTTCTTTCGTTATGTCTACGTCAAAAAGCACGTTCCATCCTGCCCTTGCAATTTCTAATATCAAGAACCACATCCCTATTGTTCTTGAGATGGAAAACGTCCAATATGCGACGTGGACATAACTTTTCAAGATTCATGCCCGTTCATATCAAGTTCTTCATCATATCATTCCCTCAGCCGTAGGCAAAGAGCCTGCCCTAGAAGATGACCCAATATTATGGACTACTCTTAATGCTACCGTTTTGCAGTGAATTTATTCCACTATCTCTACAGACCTCTTGCAAACAATTCTTGAACCCAATGCTACGGCGATGGACACATGGAATAGGCTGTGTGACATATTCCAAGATAACAAAAACTCACGTGCTGGTACTCTTGAGCAAGAATTTTCTCATGTTAACATGAAAGATTTTCCGAACGTCTCAGCCTATTGCAAACGGCTGAAAGAGTTGGCGGACCAACTCCGCAACGTTGGGGCGCCTGTTAGCAATAATCGGCTTGTTCTACAGATGTTTGCTGGCCTATCCGAGGCTTATAGTGGTGTTGTCACTCTCCTTTGTCAAAGTAATCCTCTCCCACAGTTCTATCAAACCCGATCCATGCTTACGTTGGAAGAAGCCAGCTTGGCTAAAAAGGAGGCTACAAGTGCAAATCCAGTCGTCATGATGACAACATCCAACGCTTCCGTCCTTCTCCAAAAATTCAAGACAAAATCGCGACAATGGTGGAGGCAAAATGGTAAAAATTGGTAAAATAGTGGAAAAATAATGGCGGAAACCAATGAGGGAATAACGGGGGTGGACCTTGGGGCAATAGGTCGCAACCATGGGGTCCATGTCCCTGGAACTAGGTCGGTGGCCCTTCGCCCACTGGCCCCTATTATCCGCCATCGGCTAACTTGGGAAACTGGGCCCAATTTCCCAACAGGCCTAATTTTCCAATACAACAGTTCAGTCCGAGATGAGGATCTGGGCCGGGGCAACATGCAGGGGTGCTTGGGCCTCGGCCTGCCCAGGCCCATCATGCAGCAGGCCCCACTCCAATCGACATTGAAGCCGCTATGCACACATTTGGATTAAATCCCCCGGATGTTAATTGGTACATGGATACCAGTGTCATTTTTCACACGACGTCCGACCAAGGTACTCTCTCGTCTTATTCAAATTTGAGCAAAAATCATGGCATAATTGTTGGTAATGGCACCTCAATTCCAATTCATGGTTATGGTCATGCAACTTTGTCTTCCCCTCATCCGTCTCTTGTCTTGAAAAATGTCCTTCATGCCCCTAACTTAATTAAAAATTTGGTGTATGTCCATAAATTCACCACTGATAATTGGGTTTCGGTTAATTTTGATTCTTTTGGGTTTTTTGTGAAGGATTTCAAGACGGGGATACCTCTCATTATATGTAATAGTAGGGGAGATCTTTATCCAATCACGCCTGCCTCCAGTCTCTCGAGTAAAGCATTGCCATCTACTTTTGAAGCTCTAGCTCCTTCCTTGTGGCATGCACGTTTGGGTCATCCTGGGTCGTCCATTATTTCTTCCTTGCATAAAAATAATTTTATTTCTTGTAAGGGTACGCATAGTACTCCAATTTGTCAATCATGTCATTTAGGAAAACATGTTAGATTACCATTTGTAGCATCTACTTCTCGTACTTTAATGCCATTTGATATTATTCATAGCGATTTATGGACATCTTCCGTTTTAAGTTCTGTGGGCCATCATTATTATGTTCTATTTTTGGATGATTTTTCTAAATTTTTATGGACCTTTCCGTTAGCGAAAAAATTACAAGTTTTTTTCACATTCTTAAAATTTAGAGCATTCATCTGTACCCAATTCGACCGGGAAATAAAAAATATTCAATGTGATAATGACACAGAATATGATAATGGGTTGTTTCGGAAATTTTGTGATACTAATGGCATAGTTTTTCGCTTTTCTTGCCCTCATACTTCCTCACAAAATGGAAAAGCCAAACGAAAAATTCGTACAATTAATAATATTGTCCGCACTTTATTGGTCCATGCTTTCGTACCCCCTTCCTTTTGGCATCATGCTCTACAAATGGCTAAGTATCTTCTTAACATTCTTCCTAACAAAGGGTTGGCATATGCGTCTCCTCTTAAAGTCCTCTCTAATAAAAATCTTTCGTATTCCATCTTAGGGTCTTTGGGTGTTTATGCTATCCGATTTTTCCGTCAACTACTATTAACAAACTTCAAGCCCGGTTTACCGTTTGTGTGTTTTTAGGTTATCCATCTAATCATCGTGGTTATAAATATTTTTATTTATCCTCTAATAAAATTATTATTAGTCGTCATGTTATTTTTGATGAAACCCAATTTCCTTTTTCTAAAGTGAGCAATCCTGTGTCTAGTTCGTATACTTTTTTAGATGACGAAGTCTCCTCGTATCTTATCCACCATTTATCGGCTGATTTACACGCCCAAACTCTGCCAGCGGGCCCACTGCCTGCTGGACATACTGTTCTGCCATCTCCCACTATTTCCAGTATTGTTTACGCAAGATATCGGCGATTAGGCGGTTACTTGACCTTATCCCGACACTGTTCCAGCTTCAGTTTCTACTTCTGCCTCGGCTACTGTTTCCAATGCTTCTGCCTTGGCTCCTGTCTCCCATCCGATTTCCTCCCAAGATTTACCTCATTTTCCACCGAGTCATAGACCGGTCACTCGTAGTCAACGGGGTATTTTTAAACCAAAAAGACATTTTAATCTAAATTCTAATGTTCTTAAATCCCCCATACCCCGTAACCCAGTGTTCACATTAAATGACCTAAATTGGAAATTGGTTATGCACGACGAATATAACGTTCTTATTGAAAACAAGATGTGGGAGTTGGTACCCAGTCCTTCTGGTGTTAATATTCTTCGGTCTATGTGGATTTTTACTCATAAGGATAATTCTGATGGTTCTTTTGTGAGGCATAAGACTCGTCTTGTAGGTGATGGTAAGACTCAGCAGGTTGGCGTGGATTGTGGTGAGACATTTAGTCCAGTGGTCAAACCGGCTACCATTCGTATTGTTCTTAGTCTGGCTCTTTTGAAAGCTTGGCCCATTCATCAGCTAGATGTGAAGAATGCTTTCTTACATGTTGATCTTAAGAAGACCGTTTACATGCATCAGCCTTTGGGTTTTCGAGACCCCAAATATCCTCATCATGTCTCTTTATTGAAGAAGTCCTTGTATGGGCTTAAGTAGGCTCCACGGGCTTGGTATAAGAGATTTACAGACTATGTTTCATCTATTGGATTTTCACACAGCATGTCTGATAATTCATTGTTCATATATCGTCGTGGTACATCCTTGGCTTATATTCGATTATATGTGGATGATATTATATTGACTGCCTCTACTGATGCTTTGCGCAAGTCTATCATGACCATGCTCAGTTCTGAGTTTGCTATGAAAGATTTGGGGCCCTTGAGTTATTTTTTGGGGATTGCTGTCTCTCGTCATGCAGGTGGATTATTCTTGTCCCAATGGAAGTATATCGCTGAGATTATTAACAGGGCTGGTATGTCCTCGTGTAAGTCTACTTCCACTCCCGTTGATACTAAGCCCAAGTTGGGTCCTGCGGCTGGCTCACCTTACGAGGATCCTACTCACTATCGCAGTCTTGTTGAAGCTCTTCAGTATCTTACTTTCACGAGACCGTATATTACATATGCCGTACAACATGTGTATTTGTTTATGCATGATCCTTGGATGGAGCACATGAATGCGCTCAAACGCATTATCATATACATCCAGGGGACACTTGACTATGACTTGCATCTATATCCATCATCCCCTCTACACTTGTCTCGTATACCGATGTTGATTGGGGTGGCTATCCAGATACCCGACGCTTCACGTCTGGTTATTGTATATTTCTTGGTGATAACTTGGTCTCGTGGTCTGCCAAACGATAGGCTACCTTATCACGCTCCAGTGCAAAGGCCGAGTATCGAGGGGTAGCCAAAGTGGTTTCTGAATCATGTTGGCTACGTAATCTTCTCTTGGAGCTTCACTTTCCCATTCCAAAAGCTACCTTGGTATATTGTGATAATATTAGTGTCGTATATCTTTCTGGAAATTCGGTTCAACACCACCTCACTAAACATATTGAGATGGATATCCATTTTGTTCGCGAAAAGGTAGCTCGTGGACAAGTACACGTCTTACATGTTCCGTCCAGGTATCAAATTGCAAACATCTTTACTAAGGGTCTTCCATCTCAAGATATATGACACTAATATTATCACCCGCTATGACTGCGGGGATGTAATAAATACCATATTCGGCTACCATATTCGACTGATTTGGACCGTGATATACACGGTACATATAACCGTGTATATCACGGTTTGGGAGGCTTATTTTAGGAAAGGTTGTTGTATTTAATTAGCATTGTAAACTTACCATAATTGTAGAATTTTTGTACAAATAGAATAGAGTTTTGGGAACAGAATAGGAATAAGATTTTTCATATTATGAAAATTGTAAATTGTATATATATTCTTTCATTAATGAAAATAATCAAGGGGTTATTTCTTTCAAATATGCTAAAATTTAAGATAATTCTTTTCATCAAATAAACTTTTGAGAAAATCAATTTTGATATCTTTTTACTCCTATATTTAATATAATAATACGTCAAAGTTCAAACTAACATTTTAAAACGCGGTCCATATCAAATAAACGTCACAAAATAGATAAGAATTCTGCATGTGACAAACTAATAACCCTGTCCTACATTGAAATCTCTGTACAATACCACTAGACTTTTTGTGTGAATTTGCTAGTATTTTATTCCTCAATTACATCTGTCAATTCACATGGTATAACTTAATGTAATAGTTTATTGCATAAGTAACAAATTCATTTTACCCCTGTTCCAATATCGTCTCGCTACAGCAAACGAAAAGATTTATTCGTATCAGGGTTCACGTCAAATTAATGAATATAAGATGTGTCTGGTATATAAACGTCTATCAATTATCTGAATTGATGGATCCATCCACCCATAATTAGAGATTTTCGTTCGAGCCTTGAAAATTGAGAATTTCCTGGTAAGGGGTGCTCTCTCAAATGGGCCCTGCACGGGACAAATCTAGATTAGCGAGTTCCGAATTTATCAGTGTACTATCAATTCAATTTGTGACACGTGAAAATAAATTTCTCAATTTGATGTAAATATCGGGTGTTAGTACCTATTCCCTCTATTCCAACTTATGCACCGGAATTTAAATCGGCGCGGAATATAAAAAAGAAAGAATGTATTTTAAAATTTGTAGTCTTAAATTTGATATGATATTTTTGTGGCTATAAAAACATGTCATCTAGAGTAAAATAAAAAAATTAAAGTTATATTGTTGTCATGTATAAAATGATATAGTAGTAGTTCTTTTCTGAACAAATTTAGTTACTTTCTATGTCCAATTTATGTGTTACACTTTTATTTTTAGTTTGTCCCAAAAAGAATGTCACCTTTCTAAATTTAGAAATAATTTAATTTTATGAGATGATTTACAGCTAAATAAATATTTAAGGTTTGTTTTGGACTACAAATTTCAAAAGTCTTACTGCTACTTCAGATACTGCCAGATACATTCCTTTCTTTCTTAAACTTTGTGCCTAGTCAGATGATGTCACATAAATCAGGACGGAGAGAGTATAAATAAATATCACATAGAATAAAACATGCTTAGTTGTTGTTGTTGTTCTTGCTTGTTCGCGGTGGTGGTGTAAATATTGAGTTTTAGTAACTACTTCATTCGTTCCAACTTATGCGGTGATTTTTTACTCGGCATGTAGTTTAAGAAAAAAAGAAATATTTTAAAATTTGTTGTCTTAGACCTGTTAGGACATTTCTTAGTAGCTATAAAAGCATGTTACTAAGGTGCAATGAAAAACTTAAAGTTAACAAATATAAAAAAGGAATATTCCTTTCTGAACAAACTACTAATAAAAAAATAATATCACATAAAATATAACAAATGGTTTACCTTTTTTCCAACTAGTCTCCCAAACACACAATAAAAGGGAATCAATTGAGCACAAGTTGCTAGCCAAAACATTGAGCCTAAAAAAAAACAACTTCCTATATAAGTAAAGCGCACACTATAGTTTAGAAATAAAACATTCAGAGAGTATAGTTCTATAATGGCTTCCAATCTCCATTTCCATAACCATAGCCAAAGAAATCATCATGAAATCATAGTAGTTGTTGTCCCTTTTCCAGCACAAGGCCATCTAAATCAACTTCTTCAACTATGTAGACTCATTGCATCACACAACATACAAGTCCATTTTGTTACAACCATGACACACTCTCACCAAGCAAAATTAAGAGTCCATGATCCATTTTCATTCATCAATAACAACATCCATTTTCATGAACTTTCAACACCATTTTACAAATCTCCCCCTCCTAATCCGAATTCCTCCATCAAATTCCCGAGCCATCTTCAGCCCTCGTTTGAGTCATCTTCTCATCTACGTAAGCCTTTCGCCAAACTCCTACATGTCCTCTCGTCTAAAGCACAGAGAGTTGTCATCATCCATGACTCATTAATGGGATCAGTGGTTCAAGATTTTGTCCACTTGAAAAATGCTGAGGCCTATGCTTTCCATAGTGTGTCAGCATTCACTTTGTTCTTGTTCATGTGGGAGAATTTGGCCAAGCCTTTTGACATTGATGCAAAAATGTTAAAAGATGTTCCTTCACTTGATGGTTGTTTTAGTCCTGAATTTGAAAAGTTCATCAAAAGGGAATATCATTATATGAAGTTCAATTCAGGAAGGATTTACAACACATGTAGAGTTATAGAAGGTCCTTTTCTTGATTTGTTGTCAAAAGAACAGATAAGCAATAACAAGAAGCAATGGGCACTTGGACCATTTAATCCTGTTTTAGTACAACATGGGACCAAAAGTTGTCACAAGCACCATAAATGTTTAACTTGGCTAGACAAACACGAAACAAACTCGGTCATATTCGTGTCATTTGGGACCACAACTTCATTCTCGGATGAACAGATCGAGGAGATAGCAAACGGATTGGAGAGGAGCGAGCAGAAGTTCGTATGGGTGCTGAGGGACGCAGATAAAGGGAATGTTTTCGCGAAGGATCAATCAAGAAAGATCGAATTGCCAAAAGGGTTCGAGGAGAGAGTTAAAGATAAGGGAATTGTGTTAAGAGATTGGGCACCCCAGTTGGAAATCTTGGCACATTCTTCCGTTGGCGGTTTCATGAGTCACTGTGGATGGAATTCGTGCGTGGAGAGCATCTCAATGGGCGTGCCAATAGCCGCGTGGCCAATGCATTCGGATCAACCCCGAAACGCCGTATTGATCACCAAGATATTGAAAGTTGGCGTCGTCGTTAAGGATTGGACGCACAGGCACGAGGTGGTGACACGTGGCATGGTGCAAGCAGCAATGGAAAAATTAATGGTGTCAAAAGAAGGAGAGCAAATGAGGAACAGAGCAATGGATTTGAGTGCAGCTCTTAAGAAATCAGTAGCAGAAGGTGGCATTAAGAGCATGGAGTTGGATTCATTCATTTCTCACATAACAAGACAAACTTGATCGATCCTAGATCAGTAAGTTATGTTGCTCGGACTCTTCAAAAATACCGACGGATGTGTGTCGGATCCTCTAAAAGTAATGCATTTTCAGAGTATCCGACACGTGACAATATTTTTAAAAGTCCGAGCAACATAGGATCAATATACGTACTCTCTCCATTTCAATGGTTCTCATTGTGCAACAATATATACATGTAGTAGTGTCTGTTGTAGCAGGTCGTTTGCCTTATTTTTATGTTACTAATCTCATTTAATAAACGTTTACGTGTGGTTATCTTTTAAATGATCTGAATGTGTAATTTTGTACTGTCAGTTATATTACGTAAACTTGTCTAAAATCAATGGTCAAGATCTTTCAACGTGTCTTCAAACTCAGAGAGGTTACATTATGGTCCGGGGCCATAAGTTGGATAAGAAGTTAAAATTAGTTCCAAAAGGAAGTAACAGAGGAGCAACTTGTAGGACAGTTTTTGGAAATTTCTGATATCAATGATTGGTTATGCTTGAAACAATTTGTTTTGTCGGAGTAACTATGTTCAACTATTTGTATATCTTATGATCAGATTCATGTTTATCTATTCAAGAAAAAGGACATCCTCAACATGATTTCCAACTTGTCCCATGTTGTCTCCTCCTACAACATCTCATTCTACTAAATCAGAATTAACATCCACCAGCGGCGGAAGCATAATTTTCACCGTAAAGTTCAACATCTACTATATATAAATAAAAAAATATTAATCTTATATATTTAGTGTGATTTTTCGGCGAAAGAGTTCATCCGACCCTGCCACCCACAACAACTAGAGTACAAACGCGTGAATCAACCCATAATCGTGCTCACAAGTTCAAAATTCGGGGAGTGTGAACCCGCTCCTCTATCCTGCTCCCACTTAAATATTTGGTTTTAGTCCGTGACAGTGTTCAAACTTGTGACGTATGTCTAAGTCACGGTTAACGAGTTGTGTCTAATTAAAGAAATACATTTGACCATATCTTTATGATCAGATTCATATTATTTATTTAAGAAAAAGTACATCCTCAACATGATTTTCCACTTGTCCAATGTTCTCCTCCCCTACAACATCCCATTCTACTAAAAGTAAGCAGAATAACAAGACCCTACATCCTTGCCTTCCCTATAACATCATTTGTTGTCCAAAATTGACCAAAGAGTAAATCTTGATTCTAGATTTTTTTCTTTTTTTATGCCGAGAAATTCAAGTTATTTGGCTAACTTTCAATTCTCCTAAGTTCAAAAGGTATCAATCAATTGTAAAGTTTGAACTCATGATATGCACTTAGACGACACTTCACATGTTGCATCCTTACAGTAACTACCCGTTCAGTCGTTACGTGAGTTTTGACTATCTTACCCACGTGTACTCAATTCCCGAAATTATATGATCTTAGTAGATGTTGAAGGAATTATAACCTTTAAGTGTAAATGTTTGACCTATAGTTGACTTTTAGGTAGACATACTTTTTTTGGAATTATGTCAATTCCGTGAGGTCCGGAGGGTCGTTTATGACTTGGTGGGATAGTTGGTTTTGTTTCCGAGGCTCTCGGGAGCGTTTTGGGCTATTGGTTGGAAAGTTGATTTAGTTCGTTGGGGGTTGACCCGAGATCACGAGTGAGTCCATTGTGTGTGTTTACATTTGTGCGCATAGCTAGTTTATGTCGGGGAGGTCTCGGGTGATTGTCGGATTTTGGAGTGAAATTATGGAAATGGAAAACTACTAATTTCTGATGTTACTCGTTGGGGCGGGCGACAGTACGCCCCAACGGATGTTGTGACCGCCACAACATGATGCTACGGTGAAGGGCTGGGAAATTTCTTGGGTACGCGGGCGCGGTCGAGTGGTCGCTGGCGCGGGCTCCGTTGTTGCGGACCTTGATCTCTGCAGCGGACGACGGGAAAATCAGAACCCTTTTTAAGTGTTAAATTAGGTTTTTCATTCCTCATTCCAGAAATATTCATCCAAAGCACTCCTAGGGCGATTTCAAGCATTTTTAGGTGGATTCTTCTTGTGGTAAGCTTCTTTAGCCTTGTATTACTTTCATTTACTTTTCTTAAGTTGATTCAATGGTGGGCAAAAACTAAAAACTAGTTGGAGAAGATGAGTTCTACCTAAATAGGGTTTATGTGATTATTAAACCTAAAAGTTAGATTAATTGATGGATTTTGCTAATCTAAGCTTGGATTCACTAATTAGTAAGTATTAGGCTTGAATCTTCCATTATTGTTGATAAATTTAAATGTTGGAACATTAGGGTTCATACCCAAATTGGGGATTTTCACTTGAATCTAGAAATTGACTTAGTCTTGTGTTATTTTAGCAATTTATTAGTAGGATTGAACTCCTACAGCGTTGAATTACATATTTCACTTTCGAAATGATTGTTTTACCATTGTGGCCCTGTTTTCCCTTTATCCCATAGTTGGTTGGAATTCAAAAATAGTCTAGTGATTTGGGTATTGTTAGTTCCTGTTTCTAACTTAGATTTCCATAATGATTAGACTTTGAGCATTATCGAGACCCGCAGAGAGGGAAGGCTCCATTGTGATCATTTGTGGCTCCCTCTTGGCATTCAGGTAGGTTACATCTTACCTTCTGGTTAGACTTCGGTTAGCGACGCATATGTGGAGTTAGTTACTATCGGAGAAAGCATGTTATGCCTTCGGGTATGAAGTTGGTATGGATTACTTTGGTTTGGTATTGTTTACTGATTTGTGGGCTTATCGCCGTATTTGCTATGTTTGTGATTTGTGTTTGCATTCATCTTTCTCTTGATATCTCACTTAATATCAGAAATGGAAAGATAACGAAACTGGATTGAAATTGTGAAGTGTATGTTATGACAAGTGTAACTGATATCATGCATGACATACATTCTTATTTCATATGGTGATTGGTTATGAACTATGATTGGTAATTATGATAAGTGAGAGAGTGTAGCCTTCGAGGTCTTTGCCAGAATCGTGAGAGTGTCTGATGCTTGAGATCTTTGTTAGGATCGTGAGAATGGTACATGAGCTTCGCGGGTCCCTATGAGTCATGACTGCCGGGACGTAGAGATATTCCGCTTGGAGCATGTGTGTATGGAGATACATTTGGCCATTGCATTGCATTTCATATTCACTCATCATTACATTCATATACTATTGAATTCTGACTTGATTATTTATACTTGAGTTGTTTATTCTTGGATTGTGATATTGTTTGTACTTGATTGCGAGCATTTCTATTCTCAAGTTCCTTCCTTTATATATGTTAGCTAACTATTGTCAGCCTATAATACCCACCAGTACATAGTGTTTGTCGAGAGCTTTCAAAAGCTTAAGACTCTGTTGACTACAGCTTCGATTTTGGCATTACTCCTGGAGGGTAAGCATTACTCAGTTTAGTGTGATGCATCCCATGTTGGTTTGGGCGTTGTGTTGATGCAAGAAGACAAGGTCATTGCCTATGCTTCCAGACAATTGAAAATCCATGAGAAAAACTACCCTACACATGACTTGGAGTTGTTAGCGGTGGTCTTCGTTTTGATGATTTGGAGATATTATCTTTATGGGGTCCACTGTGAGATGTTTACCGCTCATCACAGCCTTTAGCATGTATTCATGCAGAGGGATCTCAATTCTAAGCAGTTTAGATTGATGGAGTTTCTGAAGGATTATGATATCATCATACTATACCATCCGGGTAAAGCTAATGTGGTGGCTGATGCATTGAGCCGCAAGGTGGTGAGTATGGGCAGTTTAGTTCAGTTGGTTGTTTCAAAGCGTCCCTTAGCCATGGAGGTTCAGACTCTAGCTAACAATTTTGTATGATTGGATCTTTCAAATTCGGGCAGAGTTTTAGCATTTGTTGAGGCGAGGTTATCTCCCTTAGAGCAAATTAGGACTCAGCAGTTTGAGGATGCTCAGTTATGCAAGATTCGTGATAAGGTGTTGCGTGGTGAGGCCAAGTAGGTCCTTCTTGATGGGAGGGGGTTCTGAGGATCAAGGGATGTGTGTGCGTTTGTCGTGTGGGTGATTTGATTTGTTTGATATTAGAAAAGGCCCATAATTCCAGATATTGTATTCATCCAGGTGCTACTAAGATGTATCATGATTTGAGACAACACTACTGGTGGGGTCGGATGAAGAGAGATATTGCATATTTCGTAGCCCTATATGGAAATTGTCAGCAAGTTAAGTATGAGTAGCAGAGACCTAGTGGTATGCTTCAGAAGATGCCCATTCCCGAGTGAAAATGGGAGATGATCGCCATGGACTTTGTTGTAGGTCTTCCGAAGACCTTGGGTAAGTTTGATTCAGTTTGGGTCATCGTGGATAGTCTGACTAAGTCCACATACTTCATTCCGGTTCATATTACTTATAATGCAGAGAAGTTGGCCAGGATTTACATCCGTGAGATTGTGCGATTGCATAGGGTTCCTATTTCTATCATCTTCGATCGAGGTCCTTAGTTTACCTTCCATTTCTGGCAGACATTGCAGGCAGAGTTGGGTACTCAGTTGGATCTTAGTACCGCTTTTCACCCAGACTAATGGACAGTCTGAGAGGACTATTCAGGTGCTCGATGATATGTTGAGAGCATGTTATTAATTTTGGTGGTCATTAGGATCAATTCTTACCCTCGGCTGAGTTCGCGTACAATAATAACTACTATTCCAGCATTGATATGGTGCCATTTGAGGCTTTATATGGTAGGAGGTGTAGTTTCCCTATTAGATGGTTTGATGCTTTTGAGGTTCGACCGTAGGGTACAGACTTGTTGAGGGAGTCTTTAGACAAGCTGAAGGTTATCCAGGAAAAGTTTTTGGTAGCTCAGAGCCGACAAAAGATGTATGTGGACCGGAAGGTCCGAGACTAGGGTGAGCAGGTTCTTCTGAAGATATTACCCATAAAGGGTGTGATGCGATTTGGGAAGAAGGGCAAGTTGAGCCTGAGATACATTGGTCCCTTTGAGATTCTCTGTCGTATTGGTGTTGTTGCTTATGAGTTAGCCTTTCCACCAGGCCTATCGGGTGTTCATTCGGTTTTTTCATGTGTCTATGCTACCATTCATACGGTTCTTATATCATTCGTTGGGATTCGGTGTTGCTTGATGAAAATATGTCTTATGAGGAGGAGCCTATAGCGATTAAGATAAGCAAGTTAGGAAATTGAGAGCTAAGGAGATAGCTTTCGTGAAGGTACAATGGAAGCATCATCATGTTGAGAAAGCTACATGGGAGATCGAATATGATATGCGTGTCAGATATCCCCAATTGTTTGCTGACTCGGGTACTTTTCTCTCACTTTCTTTTCTTATCGCTCGAGGATGAGCGATTATTTAATTGGTATCTGATGTAGCAACTCATTCAGTCGTTACGTGCGGTTTGACTATCTTACCACTGTTGACTCAATACCCGAAGTTATCGGACAATCTTAGTAGAAGTTCAAGGAATTAGAACCTTTAAGTGTAAATGTTTGACCTGTAGTTGACTTTTAGGTAGACAGACTGTGAGCTCCGGAGGGTCGTTTATGACTTGGTGAGATAGTTGGTTCGGTTTCTGAGACTCTCGGGAGCGTTTTGGGCTATTGGTTAGAAAGTTGATTTAGGCCGTTGGGGGTTGACCTGAAGAAATAGACCTATGAAGAGAATTCTGAGACCATGAGTCCATAGCATGTGTTTACGTGTGTGCGCATGTCTGGTTTGTATCGAGGAGGTCTCGGGTGATTGTTGGATTTCAGAGTGAAATTGTGGAACTTGAAAACTGCTGGTTTTTTATGTTACTCGTTGGGACGGGCGTCAGTGCGCCCCAGCGAATGATGTGACCGTCGTAGCGGCTGGGAAATTGCTTGGGATCGCGAGTGCGATCGAGTGGCCACTAGCGCGGGCTCAGTTTCAGCGGATGACGGGAAAATCAAAACCTTTTTTTAGTATTAAATTAGGTCTTTCATTCCCCATTCCAAAAATATTCCTCCAAAACACTCCTAGGGCGATTTCAAGAATTTTTAGGTGGATTCTTCTTGTGGTATGCTTCTTTAGCCTTGTATTACTTTCATTTACATTTCTTATGTTGATTCAATGGTGGAAAAAACCTATAAATTAGTTGAAGAAGATGAGTTCTACTTAAATAGGGTTTATGTGATTATTAAGCATAAAAGTGAGATTAATTGATGGGTTTTGCTAATCTAAGTTTGGATTTAACTAATTAGTAAGTATTAGGCTTGAATCTTTCATTATTATTGATAAATTTGAATGTTGAAAAATTAGGGTTCATACCCAAATTGGGGGTTTTCACTTGAATTTAGAAATTGGCCTAGTCTTGTGTTATTTTAGCAATTTATTAGTAGGATTGAACTCCTAGAATGTTGAATTGCATATTTTACTTTCGAAATGACCGCTTTACCCCTTGTGGGCCCATTTCTCCTTTTCCCCATAGTTGGTTGGAATTCAAAGGATAGTATAGTGAGTTAGGTATTGTTAGTTCCCGTTTCTAACTTAGATTTCCATAATGATTAGACTTCGAGCATTACTGAGACTCGCAGAGAGGCAAGGCTCCATTATGATCATTTGTGGCTCCCGCTTGGCATCCAAGTAGGTTATGGCTTACCTTCTGATTAGACTCCGGTTAGCAAAGCGTATGTAGAGTTAGTTACTATCGGAGATAGCATGATATGCCTTCGGGTATGAAGTTGGGATGGATTACTTAGGTTTGGTATGGTTGACTGATTTGTGGGTTTGTCGCCATATTTGTTGTGTTTGCGATTTGTGTCATTCATCTCCCTCTTGATATCTCACTTATCATCGAAAATGGAAAGATAATGAAAATGGCTTGAAATTGTGAAGTTTACTTTATGACAAGTGTAATTGATATCACGCATGACATGCATTCTTATTTCATATGGTGATTGGTTATGAACTGTGATTGGTAATGATGATAAATGAGAGAGTGTAACATCTGAGGTCTTTGTCAGAGAGTGTAAAAGAGAGATGAGTGTCCGATGCCCGAGGTCTTTGTCGTGATCGTGAGAGTGTTCGATGCTCGAGGTGTTTGCCGGGATCGTGAGAGTGGTACATGAACTTCGTGGGTCCCCCATGAGTCATGACTGTGAGGAAGTAGAGATATTCCGCTCGGAGCATGTGTGTACGGAGATATATTTGGCTGTTGCATTGCATATTCACTCATCATTACATTCATATACTCTTGGATTCTGACTTGATTCTCTATCCTTGAGTTGTTTATTTTTGGGTTGTGATAGTGTTTGTACTTGATTGCGAACATGTCTATTCTTCAGTTCCTTCCTTTATATATGTTAGCCAACTGTTGTCGGCATATGATACCTACCAATACATAGTGTCTGTACTGATACTACCTTGTTGCATTCTTTCTGAGTGCAGGGTACGTGATCGGTTTCACCTCCACTCCTTGAGACTGATCCCGAGGCCTTGCTGTTGAGTTTTCTAAGGTGAGCACTACTTGATGGATCCGCAGCCCGGAGACTCCTCTTTTACACTTGTCTTTTCTTGCACACTGAGACAATATTCATATTTTGAGACTATGTATTATTGAGACTTGTAGTTTATTAGTAGTAGCTCTTGAACTGTATTTAGACCATTTCTTTGGGGGGTGTTTTAGTATTGTACTTCCGCACTTATGTATTTATGATTTAGGCTTCTGTTTATTCTATTCTATTTGCTTTATTGTTATTGAATTATTAATTGAGGGACGGGTTCGTCTACCGAGTTGGAAAGTGGTAGGTGCCCCACGACCAAGTAATTTTAGATCGTGACACTTATCAATGATAAAGACTTATCCTTTCTCAGAATGAAGCAGAAATCCGAGGATCCAACAAAAAGAGTATACGTTCACTCTTCACCATGTAAGTGTCACATGAAAGGCAACTTCTTCCGTTGAAATTGCCAACATGAACATAAACAAAATCCTGAATTAAGGATATAGAAACAAAACAAACTAATTCTATTCTCGGAGAGCAAGGGAAGGAATCAATAATATTTACTCGATAAGTATATCATGTTACCAAATAATATTTAGTTTTATTTTTTTACCGTGTAAAATATTCTACTCCATCATTTACCCAGTAAAACTTAATAGATAAAAACTTTAACCAAATAAAAGATCCACTCGTTTGAGGAACAAAGGCGTGAAAAAGAATGGTGTAAAGTGAATTAAATTATTTTATGTATTCAAATTGAAACTTTAGCATTTCAATTTTAAGCAAAATATAATAATAACATACTCAATATAATTTCACTAGGTGGAGATTCATTTGGATCATTTATCGATTTGTATGTGTAAGCCTGGTCATGCTAATCTTCTCTGTATGTTTCAAAATATTAAAATATTAATTTAAAAGCCTAAGTTAAATGAAATTGAGTAATGGTAATTTTCTTCATAAAACTTAGGTGGATACATATGCAGCTCCTTAAACTTATTTGAATTTTTCATTTAAACACATAAACTAAGAATTGTTCCAATTAGCCCCTTGATCTCAATAAAAAATGTGCCTATCAGGCACAAGGTGCTGATGTGGCATAAAGTTTGAGCATCACGTATCAAGAACGCGTGAACTTGTTAAAGAAATTGCTTACATGGATTAAACACATAATCTTCTATATTTAATTCTCAAATAAAAAAAGTCCACAACTCAGAATACCACCGATGGTACACATGTATTATAGAGTAAGTGTGTAATGGGCCCTGTCATTTCTCAACTCGATGGGCGAATCCGTCTCTTAATCAATAATTCAACAACAATAAAGCAAATAAAATAGAAAAAACGGAAGTCTAAACTTGGGATATAAAGTTGTGCCCTACAGCAAGTTTTGAACCCCCTTTATCACTACAATAGAATCTTACCATATGTAAAGGGATTAAACAATTTACATATAAATAAAATTGTTTTTCCCTATTTGCATTGTATAAGTTTGCAAAGAAGGAGATTCAATCGAACCCCATTGGCTCTACATAGCTCTGCGCTTGCTTTGAGCAAGTTGAATGGCTATTTACATTGTTGAAAGTTGAAACTAGAGTTTTCGCGTCTGCAATGAAAGTTTCACACCTATAAAATTAAATCCTTAACAATCCTCACTCCAACAGGAAACATGAATCTGCCTACAACAAGGAGCAAGGAAAAAAGAAAATGGACTAATTAAAGTTTGTATTGAACCTGTTAGACAACTAGCCAACTCCCAACCGAGCGTCCTGCCAGTTTGCATTGGTTACTTTCCTGATACGCGATGCAGAATCATGGAATAAGACCTTTTTCGTGAATGTTTTCACCCTTGACCGAATTACAGAATTCACACTAACCTTGAAGAATCTTCAACAAGTATCTTGAATACAACTTTCATGGCTGAAATCGCTAGCTCTTGCACACACCTAAATCATTAAATGAAATCTTATTTTTTCAAGTCATTCAAGAATTCTTAGGGTAGTTGTACTTGGTTTAAATGGAGGGTGAATGACAATAGCTGAACGTATTCAATATTGCAACGACGATATATGCAAGCGTATAACAAAGATCATGATAACATAATATTGGAACTTCTCAGTAAATTGTCAGGAAGAACACAATCAGCAGAACATTCTGCAATTTCTTTTAATAAAAATATCAGTGCTTGTGTGATAATAAGCAATAAATAGATATGATAATGAGTGGAGAATCTAGAAACTTACGAGGAAAGATGAGAGTTGAAACCCTCAACGTCATGCTTTGTGGGCATAACTGATGCGAATATTTCTGCCATCCAATAACTAAGAAGCATAATTAAACAAAACTGTGAGACAAATATAAGTATATAGGTAGAATTTACAACCATTTCTACACTTACTTGACCGTCCATTTCCTTCAAGGCCTTGCTAGCCGCAGTTTCAGAAGTGAACTTCACGAACCCGTATCCTTTGGATTTTCCGCTTTTATGATCACATATTACTTTCACTGAAAGTGAATAAGCTTATACTTCCATACAAAACCACATCACAAGAACAAAGAGAACTAGCGTCATCCGGTACATTACCTTCAATTATTTCACCATGTTGCTCAAATGTTTGTTTGAGAACAGGTTCATTGGTATCATAACAAAGCCCTGAAAGAAACCAGATTTTGTGTTAACAGGTATCCAAAAAAAATTCTCCTTTACATTCTCATTCAGTTTTTAGATATGACAAGAAGGTGTTCATTTGGACTTGATCTTAACTGCAGGGTGTGTTTGGTATGGTGTTTTCCCATTTTCCCATGTCAGGTTGGTCAAAATGTTTTGAAAAATATTTTCTCCACAAAAACAAGTTCCTTAAAAATGAGTAAAATGACTTCCCTGAAGTATGGAAAACAAGTTCCATAAGCAGAGGCGAATCCAGCATTGCAAGAGGATGGGTGCACCATTTCATTTAAAGGCTACTTTAGAATTTTTTTTTAAAAAAAGGACACAAGTGCAACAAGTTGTGTTCGATCCCTTGACCTTAAGGAATTAAACTCAATCCTTAACTAGTGCTCCACTCAGTCTCGTTTGACCATGGGTTCCTACAGTTGATATTAGATATATTTTAAGAATTACACACATATTATATCAAGTTTAGTCAGGTGACCATGGGTTCACATGACCCATTTTTTATACATGAATTCGCCCCTGTCCATAAGTAACATTCCAAATCCATCGTCTCCTCTCCACCCACCCCTTGACCACCCCATCCCCCACCCCCCGCCAACCCCGAACCCCACTCCCCACCCTATCCCACCGCATTAATGTTTCGCTAGATTACATATAAATGTTTTTGGGATAAAAAAAAATTGCTTACTTACCAAATACTAAAAAATAAGTAAGAAATCCACTTGTTTTCCTAGAAAACATTTTCCTTCATACCAAACAAACCCGCAATCACAGCTTTTTTGGACTTTGGGTTCCCTATCACACTCAGTAAACACTTGTAATAGCGAAAACTCCTTAATATGGAAAGGTAAGTGATTTTTCAAGAATGAAACTATTACATCAACATCCAAACACATAACTGCTTATTCTAAAATTCAGTTCCAACACTTAAAAAGTGTTTTCCAGTAACATTAACCAGTAATAGCAGTGAGACCCAACTAGTTTATGATTGAAGCATAGTTTGAATAATCGATATCCGAACATGACTAAAAAAATTGAACTTTTTTGGCATACATAACATTCAAGGTGAATTTGAGGAATACAAAACTTAAAAAAAGGCAGTCCGGTGCACAAAGCATCCCGCGTTAGCAGGGTCCGGGGAAGGGCCGCACCCCTTGGGTGTGATGTAGATAGCCTAACCTAATTCAAGTATTATTGACTGCTTTCACGGCGACCTATAGGTCACCCGTTGCTCCAAGGCTCCCCTTCAAAACTAAATATTACCATATTCATAGGGGGAAAAAGCAGTAGTTGTTTCACAAAAAAAATCATAAATTGGCATGGAAGGAGTAGCTGTTTTACTGAAACCAAATCAAAGAAGCCATAAATACAAATCAATTATAGACACTACACATAGTATGAGTAAATATGAAAAGAAGAGAGACCTCCAATGAACAATTTGCTGCATGAATGGCGAGAAATGACAAATCTAGCAAGTGGGGTTTGATTATTTACAAAGAATCCATTGAAACGTTGCATTGGAAGCCACCACAATGAATGAAATCTTGATTTGCCCTTGCAATAAGCTGTGTTCTTGAACTGTAAAAACTTTTTCAGGTGTTAAAAAAGTGTTCTTCTATTCTTTGTGGGCCTTTAATATCAAGTGGGCCTTTTAAAATGGATTTGAAGCCCATTAATAAAAGAGACAAGAAGCCCAAGGGTAAAATTCCACTTTCAGATTCTAAGAATTTGATTATATTAGATATGAGATAGCTCTTTATAGCTTCCATGGCAACTTCTCTTAAAAGCCTCATTGTCACCCCCATAATCAAAAGACTTATCTTCAATTTCGTATTAGTCGTATTAATATCATCAGCCTTCTTGTCTTGCTGCTTGCCTTCCTGCTGCTTTTGGACTTGTAGCTAATTATCCTGAAATTTCACTTGTACAACTCTAAGATATTAAGGGGTCGTTTGGTTATCGAGATGGGATAGGCAAGATGATCATAAGTTGGGATAATCGGATTAGATATCCCAACTTCTATAAGGGATAACTAATCTCACAATTTTAATACAAAATGTATCCCTAGACTAATTAATAGTATAACCAGACGTGAGATAAAATAACTTGGCATTTTATCCTGGAATTGTTATTCCTTATCCCACCAACCAAACAACTCTTAATTATTCTATCGCACGTCAACCAGAGGTGGATGTATGGTTTATGGTACATAGATTCAGCAGAACTCAATAGCTTTGGGTCAAACCTATATTTGTCTTTAAAAATTCATTTAATATGTATAAATTATAATTTTAGAATTCAATAACTTCTATTGTGCCGGAGAAATTGCACGTGGAGATTTAAGCTCATACGAACAGGGGACTCAAGAACTTGACTCTGCACGCTGCTGTTTGCACGTATTTAGCACTGTCTACCTGGTTATGTCATATACCCCTGCATTGCCACAGCATTAGAGATAGCTGGTTTTGCCATTGAAGATCTGGTGGATAATGGAAAAAGACTTTTGGTTGTTTGAACTTTGAATAGGCTAATGCTCTATACCTTTTTACTACTAATTAGTCGCAGTTTCTTACTAGTAGCTGTAAATGACATTTTCTGCAAGAATTGTTCTAGTATTTTTGTATCCTTAAATTTAGTTCAAGATAGACCAGACTATTATGCATTTGTTTGGTTCACGAACTAGTTATGCAGGGATCATTTATGTAGTGAATAACAGTGCATGGGTTAGGCGTGATTAGGACGTAAGGTTATAGCATTTGTCATGTGTGTACAGAGTTGATCTAGTATGGGTGCTACTACATGTTCTTATATTAGACGAAAATTACTGGTAATAGTTGTCAAGTCTTTTTGTTAAAGGTAATTATGTGCCAAAGCAGAACCAATGTATAAGGCATTGATGAAAAGAACTTTCATTCAAATGTCAAGTTTTTGATTGGTATACATCAATGTGACTTTGTTTCCTTCTGGTCCCTCAGTTCCTATTTGCTGCCTCAGTAATCTGTACAGAAATATCGACGTCAACAGCCTTACTACATCTAAACCTGCAGCAAGTATCTGCAGCATAATGAACGTGTCATCGATGTTTGTCCTAACTCGATGTCAAGTAGTCAGTATGCCAAAGCCAAAACACAACTTGTTGCTAGCTCCTTGATGTTAACTACTTAGTGTTCCTCATAGCCACCTCTTTGTTAACTTGGCTGAAGCGCCAGGTGTTTTGGAATTTCTACTTTCATTTGCACCTGTAAAATGAACGACGATTCTGTAAATGCTACATTTTAACTGAAACTTAGTAGGCGGTTGGATATAAATTGAGTGATATTTGAAAAAAGAAGTATTTGAAGTTGAAGTATAAAAATTGTATTTGAAAGTCGAAGTTGTGTTTGGACATGCATTTTCACTTGAAAAAAAGTCTCAAGTTTGTGAGTGAAAAATTCATCTTCAACTCATCTTTAAAAACTAACCAAAAAGTCATTTAAATGCGTAACGAAACAAAGTTTTAGAAGAAAAAACTGAAAAAAAGGGAAAAAACTCATATCCAATAGTTTTGATTTTACTTACAAGAATCAGGCAAGCTCCCTCCTCCAAGTGAAGATCTCCTCGACATGGTTGGTGGCGGAATGCCAGTTAGGGATTGTCTTCTTAGTGTCCTTGCATTAGATGCCGCCATTGGTGACTTGATCTCCTCGTTTTGGCATTTAAAAGGCGATAGTGGGGCTGCTTCAGTCCTTTTCTGTTGGTTCCTGTAAGTTCGGTTAAAACACAATACTGCGTCCATGAAATAGACAGGAAGCTAACAGAGTTATCTCAGACAACAAAATAACACCGTAGAACTTCCAAAAAGCTTTAGCTTCATATGGTTATATGGAGTGATTATATAGAGAAAATGACAAAAATGACAAAAACTTTAGCTCAAAATAGTCCCTTAAGTATGCATTGAACAGTTTTGATCCCTTAAGTTTACCAAAAGTTAACACCTTTAGTCTCCGCCAGTTTATGTTCGTCAGATTTGACGGTAACAATGGAAAAAAAGTGTTAAATTTTGGCAAATTTAAAAGGACAAAAATTGTTCAGTGCACACTTAGGGGGCTATTTTTGTCATTTTCTCTGATTATATACATAATAACCAACTGAAATGCGATCAGGCAATGAATTACTTACTTTCTTTCAGAACCATTAATCAGTTTCCCAATAGTCCGAAGTGATCTTCGTATTTGAGATCCCTTTCCATGAGTACTGCTAACCAAAGTAGGCGTCTGGATCTCGGATGAAATTGTACGCTCACTTTGCATTCCTCCCTTGATCTCATTTATAGATGTTATCATCAGTGGCTCGGGTGTTTTTGGTAGTTGAAGAGAAGGAATCCTTGTTCTGTTATCCATTGTTTTCACCCCCTGGCTTTTAATAATGGCAGCACTTGTTGGACTCCTAGGTGCATTACAACTCTTAAAAGCAGAAGTTGGACTCCGAGGTGCCTGTTGACTTTTAAAAGCAGAAGTTGGACTCTGCGGAGGCTGCTGACTTTTAAAAGCAGAAGTTGGACTCCGAGGAGGCTGCTGGCTTTTAAAAGCAGAAGTTGGACTCCGAGGAGCGTGCTGGTTTTTAAAAGAAAAAGGTGGACTCTGAGGAGCCTTCAGGGAACTATCATTACCGACTTGATCATATAATTTTGTGACATCATCTCCCTCCTGAAGCTCAGTAGATTGTTGTAAGCACACAACTTCTGGCTGATCGTGCTTGCTTGTGGCTTCCAATGATTTAATATGTTCAAGATTCTTGCTGGCTAATAATCTTGGCCCTTCCAAACTTAATCTTCTCGAGCGAGTTTTCACAGCTGGAGTTTTGGATCCCTTTTCATCATCAAGGTTGGCCTTTTCTGTCCTCATGGCTCGTGGAGTGGCACTGGTGCAATTCTCAATGCTTAGTCTTCGAGCTCGTGGAGTGGGTCTCTCAGCTATTGCTTTAGGCTTCTGGAAAGGTGTCCTTGATGCTTCCTTTGGTTTGTTAATTTGAAGAGTTACTGTTTCCTTGTTAGCCAACACCTTTTTGAGGGTCTCAATCTACAAATGTAATGAAATGACAATCCAACATTCAAAACCTAAGAATCTTCTTTATTTAGTCTTAGTAGGCGTTTGGCCATACATTTCATATATTTTTCACTTCATTTGGAATTTATAAAGTTGGAGTTGTGTTTGGTTATACTTTTTGCAAAGGACAGAAGAGAGCATTTTATTTGGAATTTATGAAGATGGAGTTGGAAAACATGTTTGGAGCTCTTCTCCAAATTAGGAATCCAACTCCCAATTGGATTTGGAAACTTTATAACCAAACATTGATTTTAATATAAAGTGAATAATTCTCGTGACCAAATGGTTTATAAATAACTTTTAAGCAACTGTTAACCATATAATATCATAATATGAAGTATTTTACCTCCGCTTTGAGCTCTAAGACTTCGGCGCTCTCTTTATTTAAACGAGCTGTACCAAGTTCCACACTGGAAACCCTCTGTGCAAACTTTAGAGTACTAATTGTTTCTCCAAAGGAATCCCCTTCAGGACTGACATGAGCAAACATCAACGTTTTTGCATGTCCACCTGAAATACACCATAATAGAAGGCATTAGTAAACTACTAAATGGTTGTAACTGCAGAACTCACTTGCATTAAAAAAACAGCCCTCCAAAATGTTTCAAAGCCTAATTGCACAAACCTAAAGAGTTCTGCAAGAGTAATGTGAGTTTGCTGTTTCTATAAGGGATGTGGGAATTCTTCTGTGCCAATGCTGTGATCACATCGCCCAAGCAAGAGAGAGATTTATTAATATGTTGTGCCTCTTTGAGGCCGTCTCCAGTAACTTCTGACTTGTCAACTCGTTCACTACCAGCAAGATCCACCAAATGGAGGCAGCTATGGATTATGTTTCCCGATGTATCTTCACCATGCACGTGAACGGTCAGCACACTGCAAGTATTTTATGTGAACATGAGTGCACTTTGACAAATTTATAGCCTGTTTAGCCAAGCTTCTCCAAGGCCAAAAGTGCCTTCCTTTCAAAGTTTAGGTGTTTGGCCAAGCATTTAGGAGAAGAAAATGTGTTTTTGAGTAGAAACAGAAGTTTTTGAGAAGCTGAAAATGTAGCTTCTCCCAAAAAATACTTTTTTGAAAAGCACTTTTGAAAAAGAAACTCTTTCCAAAATAAGCTGATTTTATTATTAACTTTGTTAAGTTGGTCTGAATGGAATTGAGTAGAAATAACTTGAGTACTTTTTAGCCTCACCTGTGTGAACGGCTACTGCGGTTGTTCATGGCAGTACAGCCAACAGCACGGTTCAAGTCACCAAGTTTCATCAGGTTTATAACTTCCGCAGCACAATTCACTGAATGCATGCTAGCATCAGGCAGAGGCAGACCGTTGCCACTCATGCAGCTTCTAATCTCTAATGTATGAACAGTTAAGCGCACAATTATTTCACTTTCCGCCTTATGCATCTCAAAAATTAACTCATGAAATCTGGAATAAACTAAGGAATAATCATAATGAAAGGATATTTGGTAAGTGAAGCATCGTCTGCGAGAAGATCATGAATTTGTTCATTGTATATCTCGACCATTTGAACGTGGATCTTATAACTCATGATTTCCTTCCTTTCATCAGACAGTAGGAATAGATCATTCAGAGCCAGTTGATTGATTCCAAGTTCCTTTGATGATCCACCTCCCGCGCCAGACTGCAAAGAGAGAAATCAGTTAAGAAACTTCTGCATGCATATGGTCCAGATTCAATGATAGAGATGATACACTAGCTACGAGGAAATGATAAAACTGGTTCCTTATGTTTGAGGTTGAGTTTGTCAAAAAGTAAACATTTTTAGTTTCCATCAAATATTTACTCTTGGCAAACTTAAAGGACCAAGAACTGTAACCTACCCTCAAACATAAGTGACTATTTTTGTCATTTTCTCCACTAGCTAACAGCAATTTACAGGAATATAAGGAATTTATTTATCTTGCATGCCTCATAAAAGCTCTTACCATAGTATATGTTTTCCCAGATCCAGTTTGACCATAAGCAAAAATGCATACATTGTAACCATCCATCACAGATCTTACAAGCGGTTTAGTGTCTCGAAATACATCTTCTGTAAAATTAAGAAGTGTTAAACGATGAAAATTTAAAAAAAAAATGGAAGATGTATCTTCAGCTGTACTATGTAACGGTATCCTTACCCTGAGTGGCACTTGGACCAAAAACACGGTTGAACTGGAAAATTTTCTTCCCATCTTTCCAGGATTTTAGTGGGTCAATAACAACCAAAGAACCATCCTCTCCGATGAAATCTATGGCAGTTTTCGCTTCTGCATTGAAGCCAGGCCTTATTCTGCAGTAAACTCTAATGTTCCCTGAAGAGTAAATTAATACAGCAGGATTAGAGAGCCTTTGTACAACAAAACTTGATTCCAATAGGTTCTTCAATAGGGGTGCTTTTTATTTTCTTTTATATACTTTATTTTTCCATCATTTTCGATTCTGTTATTTATCATTTTCGGTTGCCTCCGTCCCAGAACAGTGGAAAGGGAGAGATAAAAAGAGGTTTGTTATTTTTGTCGATGAAATCGTTGTTGAAATACCTTTTAGATCCTGAACCATGTTATGCAAAGTTCTGTTTTCTTTCATAACCTTATGATATCCAAGAGCCGCATTAGACATTTCCAGTACTTGATCTCCTGAAACCATGTTAAATCTAATTTCAATTTAGCTTTCAAATTATAGGAATGATAGTCGATATAGACATGTGAAATGTGACCTTGCACGGTAAATAGAAGAAAGCATACCAAGTTGCTTCAGATCACTTTGAAGCTGAGACTGCAGATCTTCAAAATCTCTCTTTGTACTTGATAACAGGACCTTAAGATTCTGCCAGCTTAAAATATTAGTCATCTATGACAGTGATCTTTAGCAAATCAAGTAAATATTTAGCAAAAAAGCCATGTGTTGAACTGGAAATGATCCTGTGCAAATCAAAGCATTACAACTAGTTTGCTTGGGGGTAGGTCTATAAAATGTTTTAAAAAGACAAGTAACCATCCAATCCGACCCATTAGACATGGGTTGGATAACTGACTTTTTAAAAATATATTAAATATGGATATTATCCACTAAAAAATGGATATCCGTATTAGCAATTGCTTGTTAATTTTCATGAGTTCTTACTTCCTGGGAGAGTCTAAGCTTATTTTAGCTTTTAGCTTGTGTTCTCTCCTGAAACCATGGATAATACATGGACATCCATATTATCCGTCGGTTAATCCATTTTTTATCCGTGTTAAATATGGGTGGGTCTATTTTTGTTTAACTCGTTTTCGACCACCAATATCCGACCCGACTCGCCCGTTTGCCACTCCTAATCTGGAGTTACATTTTGGGGACCATCAAGTGTATATAAAGGCCTTTAATTGATGCTAGGCTTTGTTCATCTCTTATACTATCCACCCCTTTTTGTTTGTCAGGAAATCAGTTATTCGCAAGGACCAGGATATTCCTAACATGTTTTTCTGGGACTCGTGGGAAAAGGGGTATAAATCATCTATGTTGATTGAATATCTAACACGATCAACTCTTTTTCATGCTGATCAAAAGAACACATGTGGAATTGATACTCGAGGTTGAAATTCACCAAAGTGACACATCTGTTTAACATTCTTACAAGGACAAGTTACTGCTAGAGAGCCCTAAAAGAAAGTAAATAGTAAACTTTAATCTAGTTCAATAAAGACTTACCGAAAGTTCCTTTTCTTGAATCATAACTAGATTCCAGTGGTTGCATTTGCCCTTCTTTATGCAAGCTCTGCAACACTGAAAACCAGGTTTTACATTCAGATTTACTTTTGTTCTTTCCAAGTAGTTTCCGGATACTACAATATTGAAATCTCTTGACAAAATTCTTGTATCAAGAAAAGTAAAACATGTATATAGTTTGATAATAGCAAGATCGACAAAATCCTTTTCCATATAGTTTCCATGACTTGATAGGCATTTCTTCTCATCAATTTCAAATATATAAGACTCAGATTCTTAACAAGTACTTTCATGATAAAAAGATCAACAAATTGAATTCTTCAGGTTCACAAATGGGGAAAATGCTTAAAAGGTGAACTAAGCTTACCTTGCGGTTTCTAAGATTAGATAAATTTTGGAGGGGTATGCATGTGGAGTTGTCCTCTGAGCAGCTCATCTCTTTTAAAGGTTCTGATTTCAACTGCATGTGGAGGAATACAAGCTATCTGAATCATATAAAAAAGGACAGTCGGGAAATAATATCCAGATTTGACATTAGTTTACTGATCAATTTAGCAGTATTCCAAGAAATATTTCATTTAGGTTTTCATGTATTTACTTTCAAAATATGAATTTGCGGATTCTGCCGAGCCAATTATGTAGGAGGGATTCTCATGGAAAATAGGAGGCAACTGTTTCAAGCTAATACATGAGTTACCAACATATATTTGAACGCAATAGTCAAATAAAATCCGGACTAATAGATTACCAATTCATCAAAATCACAATGTTTTTTTTTCTTCTTTTCTTTTCTTTTCTTTCTCTTCATCTCTAAAGACCAAAGTGAAAGAGAATGTCATGCATATTTCGGGAAGAGATTTTATGTAATATGCATTCTAGTTCAAAATATGTTTCAATAGAAAAATGAACCTATTCATGAAAATACGCCATTTTTCATGTTCTCTTTAGCTTCATGTGGATAATGGAGATGACGGAAAATTTAAAATTTCTTTTGGAGGAGATGCAATGAAAACAAGGCAAGTTTTCATGTCAAGAAGTATCCAATTACCTTAAGGGACTTGTTTTGAAGTTGTTCCTTGAAGCAACCAGAGAAGATCCTGCTGAACAATTCAACTTGGTTCTGTTTTGAAAAACAAATCTTCAAATATACCAGTGACCATTGACTCTAAGCAAAGCTACAGATAGTAAGGACTATGCATACCATGTTCCCGTTCCGAAAAGAAGCAAACAAGTTATTACCCATGTTTTCCTTCATGTCCACCATTCTTTCAGCTAGAGCCTTGACAATTATGCCTAAAAATCCAGTTAAAGAGACCACAATAAACATGAATTTCCATGTCAAAAGAAAGTGGAAACTAACTGTGAAATAAGAATAAATGACACGTTTGTTCATCGTAATAAATCATTTCAGGATAGGCAAAGGGTCAAATTTGTCCTTGAACTATGTGAAATGGAAAGAATTTGCACTTTGTTAGTAATTGGGGTCAAATATGCCCTTGCCGTTACTAAAATGGGTTAGATTTTCCCTTATTTTCAAATGGCGGAAGTTTAGCACCTGATGATGCCACATGTCCCACAATGAAGCATATTTTTTTAAAACGAAGGGCAAATTTGAACCTTCCACATAATTCAAGGACAAATTTAACCTTTCTCCCTAATGTTGAGTTTTTTTTTTTTTTAGAATGGAGGGCAAGTCTGTTCTGTTTGCATAGTTCACGGGCAACTTTGACCCTTTTCCCTTTCAAGATAAATAGCTCAACAAAAGGTAATTGCACATCTAATAGAAAACAAAGTACTAGTTTTCTCAGCAGCTCAAAACTAAACCTAATGATATTGACTATACTCTCAACAAAAGTTGCAACTTTGTTTGACTATTACATACGCAGTACTTTCGTTAGCATGAGAATGTTCTTCCATTTGCATGCAGACGTAAAAGAATGAAAAGAAGCTAAAGACCTTCAAGTTTCTGAATTTCATCGTCTCCCGGTGATTGTTTTTGAAAACTAGCAGACATTTCCAATCGCCTGCAACTATCAGAACTGTGTGTTCGTGCTTGAATCCTTCCCCTTGAACCCCTCAAGAGAGGAGACCTTGGAGGCTTATAAAATCCGACGCCTGCAGTCAATTGCTTCCACTCATGGTATGCTTTAAGTTCCAAAATGCAATCCACAACCTTAGTTGATGAACCTGCCTCTATGTTATCCTAAGAATGCATAAAATGAATTGAGAATTAGTATCTCTTTCCAGCCTCCATATAATTATAAAACATAAAACAAGTCAAAGTTAGTTATAATTTTAGGAATAATTACACTTTTGGACTGCTCAAAAGAACAATAACCAGCAAATGTATAGGTTTTGTATGTCAAGTATAAATACACATATAATACACATATTGTATAACCAAAAACTATACATGTAATAGACAAAACTATACATATAATATACATAATCGGAGTATAGGTATTGTATATTTTGGCTTGCGCCCATAATTAATTTCGGCCAACGGGCCAAAAATAAAAAAACCCCCATAATTTTACCCTTTCAAAAACAGATGCCTCAAAAGCTGGTAGCTTTAAATCTTCCACGGCTACCAAAAAGTTCCGAATGTTCTCAAAATATTGATATGCTGGCAATGGCTGAGAATCCCACATGATTGACTGTGAAGGTGTGTGGATTTCTACAACCTAATAACATAAAAAGCAACAACGAATGAAAAATGAATGTTGTATAAAGAGCGGCTTTCTGCATACTAGAGAGCGATATATATACCTTTGGAACTGATCCTGGTTGAACTTTGTTAATTAAATTGCAAAGTACCAAACCACTTCTCAAGCAAGAAACAAACTCTCTTTCAGAAGGCTGGCTTGATATACCTAATGGCCCAACGAAACATTCCAACCAGTGGGTTGCTTGATATCTCCTCAAAGCTACAAATACAATGAAAACCCCACATAAATCTAATTTATCCCCAAAGGGGAAAATAATACACAAAACAAAAAACTAACACCTCCTGATTGGTCATCACACTAATAGTACTTCAAAAATCCATTTTTTTCGGGTCATAGTATACTACTTCAATCAAACACAATACATATATGGATACAACAACAACTACGCCTCAGCCCCAAATAAGTTAGCATCGGCTATATGAATCCACACTTCTTCATTTAAGTTCATTTCATATCATCATCATACTAAATCATTTAAGTTCATTTCATATTATCATGATACTAAATCATTTAAGTTTAATTCATATCATCATCATACTAAATCATTTAAGCTCATTTCAAATATGGATAGTGAAAATAATAAAGGAAGAAAACTAAACCTGCTTCTTCAGCTTTCCTCCAAGCCAAGTTGTATTCATGTCCCCTTCCTCTTGTTGGATTCTCCATTAAAAACCTCAGCTTTTGAATCTGCCATCCAGAGATTTTTTTTTTTAAAAAGTTAAAATTAAACCCCTTAAATGCAAAACATTAGTGAATCTAACACATTTCAAGAAAGCATTTTTACCCTAAAAAAAAATATCAATCCTAAAACCCCTTAAACCCCAAATGAACACAATCCCAAGAATCTATCTAGAAACAATTTTAAAAACAAAATAAAAAAAACGGTTCATAAACTTCAACTCTACAAACCCCTTATGAAAACATTCAAGAATTTTTTTACATAAAGAAATGTATCCTAAAACCCTTCAAATCACAAATTAACCAATCAAACAGTAAGTCAAAAAAATTAACCTTTAACAAATTATGTAAAAAAAATTAACAACATTCAAGCAAAAAAAAACAATATTATTTTATTCACTTGCAACACAGAAATGCATCAATCCTAAAACCCTTATAGTTCACAAAAAACATTACACCTTTAACATTTTTCAAGAAAACAAAATTTATGTCAATCAAGAATAGTATGATCTCTAAAAATCTTTAATTCCCAAATAAACATAACTCCAAGAATCTTTCCTAAATAATTTATTTTAAGCAAATTCAGAGTATACAGTATCTTTCAACAATTACACATACTTTCGAGAATCTCTCTTAATGGTTTAAAAAAATAAAAATCACAACTTTAACATTTTTCAAAAAAAAAAAAAAAACTTATGTCAATCAAGAAAATATACCTAGAGAATAGTATTATCTCTAAAAATCTTTAATAACATTTATATAACATGTCAATCAAGAATCTTTTGATTTTCTTTAAAAAAAAAAGTTACTAGAGAAAATTCAAAGTATCCAGTAGCTTCAACATTTGTATTTATATACATATAGCTGAACAATTATACTTACTTTCAAGAATCTCTAAATGGTAAAAAAAAAAATGAACCCCACAAAATGTTTTCACAATTATATAAAATGGGATTTTTTTTTTGGGAAATCAAAGTTATAATTTTTTTGAAGAAAGAAATGAGGGTGAAAGTTATAGAATATTTTTACTCTATGCTTTAGGTTTGGATCCAAGCCTAAGGCTCCGGAATCGTAACGTTACTTGTAAATTTGAATTCAAATATGGGGTCTTTGATCTAGGCCATTGATTGTTGCTACGTGGACTTAATAAGAGTCGTTGGATTGGAGTTCATTGAGAAACCAACTTCATTTTTTTACTAAGATATTGGTATATCTTCTTTTTACACACACACACACATATATATATATATATAATAACTCTTTCAAAAGTTACATCAACCAAAAGTGAAAAAGGATCTTTTCCATATTTAGCATATATTTGTGTTTGTAACATGTTTTTTTCTTTCAAAAAATATTAGTGGCCATGTACAAAATATTTATCGTAAAAACCTTTACTCGTCCCTCGCAAAATATTTATAGCAAAAACATTTACTCCCTCCGTTGTAATTTATGTGGCTTTCGAATTTCGAGATTCAAATAAGTCTTTTTTTACCGTAATTTTTTCACATATCTTAATTGTCAATATAGTTTCCAAACATATAATATTTTTTTTAAAAAAAAAATTGAAGATTTCACCCACGAGTTCAACAACAACAACATATCTAGTGTAATCCCACAAAATAGAGTCTGGATAGGGGAGTATGTACGCAAACCTTAACTCTACATTTATGAGGTAAAAAGGTTATTTTCGATAGACCCTCGACTCAAGAGGATTTCATCCCTGAATTAACGATTAATATTAAATTATTTAACTCTCGAAATTTGAATTGTGCCACATAAATTGAGACAGAGAGAGTAATTATATTTTTCTAGGTTCAACTTTATTATTCCAGACCTGCTTTGATATGTCGAACAAAAATTAATTAGTACTAGTTAGAAGGAGAAATGACTTTTTAGTAATTAAGGCGCTACAAATGATGCCATAATAAAATAAGGAGACACCTCTAATGTGACACGTTACGTTTTTCTCTAACTATATGATAAACGGGATCAGTGAATTAGAGACTAATGTCTAAACCATTACGTCAATTTTAAGAGAAATGTCAATATTATAATTGTGGAAGATAAAATACAATTCATGTAAATGAACAAATCTTCTGTCTACCTATTACTATAATCTACATTTAATCCATGTTTGACCTATGAAGTGATCAAATCCACATTTACTGGATGGTGATTTGGTGTATGACTTTGGAAGCAACTCATATATGAAAATGGAAATTAAGAATTAAATCATTTTTATCTTATCATAAAAGGAAAAAAGAATATCAATTGTAGCCAAATTTTTTTTATGTATTCGGTATCCAAAATACAATTGTTCGACTAATTTGAAATCGCGCTAAATGCTCACACTTGTCCAACAAATTATTTTCTTTCTAAAAAAAGAGACTTATCTCAATCTATCTTTTAAAAAAATATTATATAGTTAAAGTCTCGATCTCAGCTATGGTGAATGACCTTACTAGTAGTGTGAGTTATCAAACCGAACAAATTTGGGTGTGCGATCAAATTACCTTAAATTAGCTGGAACATATGTCATTTATATACTTCACATGTTTTGATTGACATTTAGTTTGGCTAGACGTATCGCATTAACTAACCATGTAGCATGATCTAATTAATTTGGATTCAGACTTGACACATTACGTCACTTTAGACATAATATTTTAGGTCGGAAATAGTGATGTTAAAATAAACCTCGGTCCTTCAATTATTAATAGCATTTCTGGTCCTTCAATTATTGTTAACTTCTAATTTTATGTTTGTGATATCTTACTAAGCAAAAATTTAACCTTTAATTAATTGGAATATGCACTTTTAATTCTTTTTTGTTTTGTGGAAATTCACAATTTATCATAATTATTAGTCGTTCCATCACTTAATTATCCATGTATTATGTTAAGCTTAAAATAACATTAGATAGGAGGTTGTTAAGGTTATGGAAGACACAGATTAAGGTAGAAGGTCAATAGGGTTGTCTCGTTTATCCTTCCATACCAGTGGTCGTAGTATTACTCTTGTAGTTTCATGTTCTTCGATTTCTGTTACTATTTATTGTTTCTTCTACTTCGATTATCGTATTAGTTTGTTGTAGATACTGGACCTTTTCAAAATACTTTGTCATGTTTTTTTAGTATTTGTCATGACTTCTTCACTTCCATTATTTTTCTTTTATGAACTACTATGAAATGTTTTTCCTTGAGGCGAGGTCTATCAGAATCAGTCTCTCTACCTCCCAAGGTAGGTTAAGGTCTGCTTACGCTGCCTTACTCAGACCCACTTGTGGAACTTGAGTATGTTGTTGTTATTGTTGTTGTTTATGTTATGCTTATACTGTTAGTCCATATTTGATGACAATATTATAGTTCTAAAAGTAATTCAAATGCAACGTAATTCTTACATAAAGGACTAAAAACACATATTTTAATTAATTAAAGGTTAAATATGTTTCATCAGATATCACAAGGACAAAAAATAAGAATATATCTATAATTTAGGGACCAAAAATGCTATTAAAGTGGGAACCCTAATTAAGCTACCTAAATATCCTTCTATATAACCTAAATATCATTCTTTAATATAAACCTAACCCCCAAACCTCATAATTAAGCGACGCCTCATTAACATATTCAACAATTGCCTTTTATCCTGATATGCATCAAAGAGAAAGAAACCAATCTAATTCAAATCAATATTGTTTAGTCGTATTTGATAGATTCAAGAGTATCAAATGGTACGCTTCTATATTTATGCATTATTTTTGTTTTAGATTCTTACTATTTTATTGTTATTGTGATATAATCACTTTTGTAATTTATTCTGTCTTGCTTTAAATGTTGAGTCTAAACATCATATGCCAAACAAATTTTATCGATCGACATAGTTCTACTTTACATTTTATGATTCAAATAAGTATTTTATTTGACAAGTTTTTTTGTTAAATTTTTTGATAGGATCACATTTGTACTTTTTTCATATTTTATTTATGCGCCTTTAGTTTTTCTTTTATAAATATTTTGTCTAATTAACATACAACAACAACATATACAGTGTAATCACCCCAAGGTAGAAAAACTATTTTACTTTTAAACAAGTCAAATAATTATTTGTCCTGTTTCTTTAAGTATTAACGTTATAATACATCTTTATGTAGTTTAAAATTTACTCAACTTAAAAATTATGTATTTAAAACCTTTTATTTATAAGTTTATTTTCCAACAAAGGATGGTTAATGTTTTCCTTTATTGCACCAGAATTACTAAACTATTTTTTATTTGCAATGTAAATCAATCAGCTTCACCTAAGTATTAAGAAAAACTATTTTTTGGCGACTTAGGTTGCTCAAACTTTCTAAAAGTGACATCACATCCGTGTTGGATCCTCCAAAAAATAAACTACTTTTGGAGGATCCGACACGGCCTCAACGATATTTTTGAAAAGTTCGAGCGGTAAGAAAAATGGGCTTACATTATTAAGAATATTTTATTTATATTTTAAGCGTTTCGATTTGATGATAGTGCATAATAGTAAGTCTAATTATAAGTATGATAATTGGTTATTGGGATGCTCCAATTGCTGCAACTCTTTGAAGTTCATTGGAGAAGATGGTTCATTTGCTGTTATTGATCCACTAAAATTTTGAAAAGCTGGAAAGAAAGTTTTTTCGGTTCAACCGTCTTTCCAGCCACTCAGGGTAAGAGTTGCAGTAATTGGAGCATTAGTTAATTGTAGGCGTTTTACCTGTGAAGGAGAAAAATGTATAGATTAGTTTTACTAATTAGTTATTAGTACATGTTTTAAAAAATCACTCTTATTTAAAATTTAGAAAGAAAAAAAGAAACATTTTCTTGATCTTTATTAGAAAATTTTCTTTATATTATTTGCTTTCCATATTTCTCTTCCAAATGAGGTAATGCTTTCCATCCCAATACCCTTCAATAAGTGATGAATCCTTCCTTCCATTACCAATCACCCCTTTTTAGAGATAAAGAAAGAGACAGGAAAAGAAAAGAAAAGAAAAGAAAGGAAGGGAAAATGGAGAGAGGAAAATTTGAGATTAAAGGATAGTTAAGGTTTTTTTTATTGCACCAAAATTACTAAACTATTTTATTTGCTACGTAAAGTATCAAGAAGAAAGACTAAGGGGTGTATTCAATTGAGATTTTAAAAGACTATTTATAGATAAATAAGTTTAATGAATTTTAAAAGACTATTTAGGATTGTAATGACTTAAACGATTTGAAAGGACCACATGAATTTTTTACGTTTGGATTTTAAAAGATTTATCATAAGATTTATAAAGATTTAAAAGGACCACATGAACCTTTTACTTTTATGATGCTAACCAACAATTAGTGGATAACATACTCACGGAAGCACCAACCAATAATCGAACTTGTAATTTCATCCTAATTCCAACGACCAAATCACAAAACACAACCAACAATTTCCATGGATCAATCTGAAGTAGAACAAATCGAACTCCCAGAGACCCACCCCCAATATTCATCATCCACCAACACCAATTCTCACAAATATTCAAACATCTCAGAGCTTACAAATCTCCACTCTCCACAAATCTCTTCTTACAAACCCACGTGCAGTCCACTAAGGCCGTAATCTGCTACGGCAAAAGTCCAATCACTATCAACATACTCTGTCTTCTTCCTTCTATTCGACTCGTTGTCACAACTAGCATTGGATTTAACCACATCGATCTCCCTGAGTGCCGTCGCGATATAGCAGTTGTTAATACAAGTGATGTATTCTCTGAGGATACGACTGATACTGCTGTCGGATTGTTGATTGATGTGCTTCGGAAAATTAGCGTCGGTAATCGGTTTGTTCGCTCTGGAAATAGCAAGCAATCTTAAAAAAAAAATCATGTCCACAAGGGTGTGATTTTTATAGGATTTGGTATTTATACCTCCCACTAAAAAGTCACAAAATCCTAATTAAAGAAAAATCTTTCGAAATTAGCAAGTTTTTGAATACCAAAAGACTTTTTTGTTACTTGTTTAAAATCCTGATTGAATACCACTAGATTTGGACACTCTCTTTAAAAAATCATAATAATCTTGATTAAATACCACAAGACTTGTTTAGATTATTTAAAAGTCTTAATTGAATACCACAAGACTTATTTATCCCAAAATAGTCTTTTAAAATCCTAATTGAATACACCCCTAAATATTTATTTGGCGACCTATGTTGCTGGAATTTTCTAAAAATGACATAGCATCCATGTTGGTAGCTTTGACTTATAGTAAGTTCTTTGACTTTGTTCACCAGGCACTGGACATGGGTTAGCTCTGTAAATGTGTAGAGCCAAGTGTAGTGAGGTGTAGTAGTAGGCATTTTTAGGCCCCTTCCCGGCTACTGGATCACTCCAGTGTTTCGGGTACTACAGACCCTCTGCCATTTATTGCAGCGCCCTGAATCAATCAAAAAGCTTATTGATTTCATTTCAGGGTTGTGAATAAGTGATTGCCTGATAATGAGCAAGGAATATCCGTCTTTCTGCTAAACAGGTCCTCCGCAAGGAAGGAGCGAGTCGGTTCCCCTTTTCGTCTTTTGGAGTCAGCAAGCTGAAAAACTTTCTCCTTTCTCTAATAATAAGGTAGCTCCAACCTATACAACGGGGTTGTTAGACCGCCACTTATTAAGCGTTGGTTCTATTGTTAGCCCCATTGACAATGTTGAGTTCACAAAAATTGAAAGATGTCTATCAAAGAGCGAGAGGGACTGACTAGACGTATACGAGAATGGTAGCTTGTTGGTACATTGAAATATGTAATTATAACTAATTTAAATATTTTTTAGATATGTATGTATATTTTTAATATAATTACTTCACAAAAAATAATATAGAATACACGCACAATGTACGAGATTAGTAAAATGAAAATATCATAAGTAGATAATAGATGCCCAACCTTATTGCTAATTTAAACATGACATTTATAGAAACATTCCATAAGAGGGAAAAATCCTTTTACCCGCAGGGAAAATGGGAAAGCCATATTAAGAGTACATTTCTACACAAGGGAAGATCGTTGTTTCCTTTCCATATTTCCCTTCTAAATGAAGTACTCTCTCCATTCCAATATATATGACACACTTTTCTTTTTAGTCAATTTAAAAAAGAATGACATATTTTCTTATTTGACAATAATTTAATTTTAAACTTTATTTTTTACGCTTAACGAGATAATTTATAACCACAAATATATTTGGCTTATTTTAGATCACAAAGTTCAAAAGTCTTTCTTTATTTTCTTAAACTCCGTATTCAGTCAAACTACGTCATATAAATTGGGACGGAGGGAGTAATGTTTTCCATCCCAAGACCTTTCAACAAGTGATGAACCCTTTTTAGCGATAAAGAAAGTGAGAAGAAAAGAAAAAGAAACGGAAAATTTGAGATCAAAGGATGGTTAAGATTTTACTTTATTGCACCGGAATTACTAACTATTTTTTGCAACGTAAAGTAGTCAATTTTACCTAAGTATCAAGAAAGTCACTAAATATTTTCTGGCGACCTATGTTGCTAGAACTTCTAAAAATATTATCGCATTCGTATCGGATCCTAAAAATGAACTACTTTGAAAGTTTCGACATGCTCCCAACAATAATTTTTAAAAGTCTGAGCTGTAAGAAAAATGGACTTACATTATTAAGAATATTTATTTATATTTTAAGTGTTCTGGTTTGATGATAGTGCATAAATGTGATACTAATTATATGTGTGATAATGAGTTATTGAGTTATGCACTTTATATGCTTGGTCGTCTTATGTGACGGTAAGTGTAGGCTCAACGTGATGAAGCTCATAATGAGACGACCTATCAGGTTTTTAATAATCCCAACTAGGTCCTCGCCCTTGTATAAACACATTATCATGATTATTTCACATCATTTGTTGTGTGTGATAGTTTTCTCATTGATGCCGACATCTTATAAAATGGTAACAGAGATGAAAACCTAGTCCTTCATTGATCCACAATTTGGCTCAAAAGGTACGCAACAATCCTTGCTATCTAAATACATTTTTGTGTCCTAATATCATAGTTAATCCTGATTTTATTATGTTAATAATCTTATATGAGTAGCTTAATTGACAATCAAGCCCCAGAAAATAAGTGAAAATATTTTTTTTGTCCCACCAAACATACCCTAAATGAAAATTAGAAAATTTGACAATAGGTGCCCAACCCAAATGCTAACCTGAACATGTCTTTCTATAGAAAAATCCATATTAAGAGTACCTTGTTACTCATGGAAACCCCCTTTTTCTATTTGTTTTTCTTTCATATTTCCCTTTTTAAATGCATTTTCCATCCTTATACCTCCCTTCAAGAATTCAACACAACTATATAAGAAATTGACTCCTTCCTCAGTTACCAATGGTAGAGGGAAATTTGAGATCAGACAACAATTAGGGTTATGTTGTTTATATCATACTCTTTGGAGTGCATTTCTTTTTCGGACCTTGCTAATGCATGATGCTTTGTGCATCGAGTTGTCCTATTTTAATTTTCTTTATCGAAAAAGTTAGTCAATTCCATCTAAGTATCACGAAAGTCACTAACTGTTCTTCTGGCAACCAAATTCTACAAAATGACTTACTCTCCAAAAAATAATTTTTGTCATACCAAATACATCCTAAAATCAATTTAGAAACATAAATGAAAATGTAGCAAATTGGACAACAGATGTCCAACAAGATAGGTAAAACGTATCCATTATTATAGAACAATGTTTTCTTTATGTTTTCTCTTGTTGCTTCTCGACGTGAGGTAGTGACTTCCTTACATAGCCATATCTTCTTTATTTACATTGGGATTGTACTTTTATAATCTCAATTATTCGCAGTAATACAAATACTCCTAGGCTAGGTCAATGTTTAATTCTTAAACAATATGGAATATCATTCCTTTAGTTCCATAGGTTTGATCCTGTAGAATTTGATCCATTTTTTCGTTGAACAAAAGGTACATAATAAATTAGACTCTACACGTGAGTCTTCTATCAAACCCGGTGTTTACATCCATCCAATTAAGATATGCCACGTGTTTAACTATACTTTTATTGCTAAACCATAGTAAATTAATAGATTTACCTTAACCATGATAAAAAAAAAGTATAATCTAGTGTAGACACTGAATGTGAAAATCATTTTTTTCTTTCCATGGTTCACTTTCCAATGTAGTTATATTTTCCATCCTCAAGAATTCAACATGACTATATATAACACATGACTCCTTACTCCTTCCTCCATTACCAATCACCCCATTTTTAGAGATTGAGAGGAAAAGGGAAGAGGGCAAATTGGGTAGAAGGAAATTTGAGATCAAGAGAATTGAGAACACAAATAGTTGACAAGTTAATTTTTCAAAAAGAAGGCAAGGGTTGTTAAAAAAAGCTAATAAATTGGCTACTCTTTGTGATAGTGAGATTGGTGTTATTGTTTTCTCCAACACCGGCAAGCTCTATGAATTTGCTAGCCTTATATAGGGTTCATAGCATTTTTGATCCCTCAACTATTTATAACTTCTAAATTTGCTAGCCTTATATAGGGTTCATAGCATTTTTGATCCCTCAACTATTTATAACTTCTAATTTTGAATTTTGATCATTGTGATATCTGACTAATCATATTTATGATTTAACTTTCAATTAATTAAAATATGCATATTTGATTGATTCCTTTTGCTTGAGATATTCACAAATTTACAATAATTATTAGCCGTTCCATTACTTAATTACTCATGTATTATGTTAAATTTATAATGCTACTCCATACTTGACGGCAATATAGTTCTAAAAGTAGTTTAAATACAACGTAATTCTTACAAAAATGACAAAAAACATATATTTTAATTAATTGAATGTTAAATGTTCTTCGTCAGTTATCACAAGAACCAAAATCAAAATACACCTATAATTTACGAACCAAAAATGCTATTATCTCATCCTATCTATCTATTTAAAGTGGGAACCCTAAAATTAAAATATTAAGTTGCCCAAATATTCTTCTAAATAACTTAAATATCAATCTTTGGAAAAAACCTAACACCCAAACCTCCTAAGCGACGCTTCATTAACGTATTCACTAAATAAACCAATCTAATTCCAATCAATGTTGTTTAGTCGTATTTTATATATTTGAAGAGTGGTCAATTTCTTATTCTTTTGTTCGTCAAAAAATGGTACGTTTCTTTATTTATCCATTATTTTTGTTTTAGATTCTTACTTTTTACTTAGAATCACTTTTTGTACGTTTAGTTTATGTGCCTTTACTCCCTCTTGCTTAAATGTTGAGTCTAAACATATGCCAAACAAATTTTGTCGACATAGTTCTATTTAACATTTTATGATCCAAATAAAGATTTGCTTTGACAAGTTTTATTCAAAAAAAATTATAGGATCACATTTGTACTTTTTTCCTATTTTATTTTATGTGCCTTTGGTCTTTCTTTCATAAATTTTTGGTCCAATATATACACATAGAGTTATTTTTTACTTTTCGGTCAGTCAAATAATTATTATTTTTCAAATATTTTTGATCGGATGACATTTGTACTTTTTTCATATTTTATTTTATGTGCCTTTAGTCTTTCTTTCATAAAATTTTGTGTCCAATTAAAATATACCAAAGAAATTGAGTTGATAGAGTTCTATTTTACTTTTCATTCAGTCAAATAATTATTATTTCTAATTCCTTTAAGTATTAACGTTATAATATATCTTTATGTAGTTTGAACTATACAACAACAACAACATAGCAAGTGAAATCTCATAACGTGGGATCTGGGGAGGGTAGAGTTTACGCAGACCTTACCTCTACCTTGATAGGTAGAGCGGTTGTTTTCGAGAGACCCTCGGCTCAAGACAAAGCACAAGCACAAACAAGCAAGAGAAACGGTCAGACTCGGATAAGAAATTTAAAGCAATATGAAAATACTAGTATCAAAAGTGAATAGACCATGATAGCGCATTCTGAAAAAAGAAGCAATAACTAACGCATGTAAATAATATAAACAAAGTACACTAGAGAACACATAGCAGCAGAAATCAAACGACAATGGACTATAAAGCAAGTTTGAAATATACTGAACTCAAAAATTATATATTTGAAACCTTTTATTTAGATGTTTATTGGTATATATAGACATCTCCAATGAGATTGGATTTCTGTCATCTCCATTCATATGAAATATGACTTGACCAAAATAAAAATTCAAAAGCGAACAACTCCTTATAAAAGCAAAATATTGCACGCTAATTTCAAAAAAAGAAGAAGAAGAATTGCACGTGGAAGCTAAGTTCACTAGGAACTTTAACTACATTCCACTTCTCGTTGGTGTTAGACTATTTCTTCTTTAGCTATCTTTCTAATGTATCTCAACTCTCAAGCTTTTTCATGTGAAACAAGATTACAGGACAACTCTAATGAAGTGTCAAAAGATTTTGTTGTAAAATCTTGCTTAATCGTATCGGTAAATGTATCAATTCCTTCTATGTTTCCTGCTTTATTTAAGTCCCATTTTATGTTTTTGTTTCATCACTTTTAAATGTTTTTTTGGAATTTGACTTCTGGTCGAGCTCGTCGCACAAAGCTTGCTAATGCAAATTATCTCTCCTATGTGGCTTGTGGGCTATTACATAGAACAATTTTACCATGTGTGCATCCAAAAGATAGCGACTGTGAGTTCCCTTATCATAAAAAAACTTATAAATCTTTTCTTGTTGAATTTATGAATTTATGAATTTATGTTGCCTTTGATTATCTAAGTCTCATTTTGTTAAAAGGAAAGAGAAAAGAGACTCCTCACTATGGTAAGGCTAATGTAGAGAAAGGACCATGGTCACTCGAAGAAGACGTTAACTCTTAAGAATTTGTTGAAAAATACTAAGAAATCGAAAAATTTGAATTGTACAGGAGTATATACTATATAGACCATTGCCCTTAATTATGCTAAGATATAGAAAAAAATAATCAAGATCTGGAAAATGCTTCCTTTTTTTCCTTCTAAATTTTAAATATGAGTGATTTTTTAAATACATGTGTTAATAACTTATAAGTAGAATTAATATATACCGTTTTCTCTTTCACAACTAAATTTCCTTCAGCTGACTATGCTCCAATTCCTGCAACTCTTTGAAGTTCATTGGTGAAGATGGTTCATTGGTTGTTATTGATCCACTAAAATCCTGAAAAGATGGGAAGAAAAATTTTCAAATAGTATTTTCCACCTCTAGACCCTTCAACAAGTGATGAATCCTTCCTCCATTATCAATCACACTATTTTAGAGATAAATAAAGAGATAGGAAAAGTCAGTCAACTCCACCTAGGTATCAAGAAAGACTAAATATTTTTTGGTGAGCTATGTTGTTTGAGCTTTCTAAAAGTGACATCATATCCGTATTGAATCTTTCAAAAATGAACTATTTTTGGAGAATCCAACATGCTCTCAACGATATTTTTGAAGTTCCAACGGTAAGAAAAATGGGCTTACATTATGAAGATATTTTATTTATATTTTAAGCGTTCTGGCTTGATGATAGTGCATAAACGTGAGCTTAATTATAAATGTGGTAATTGATTATTGGGTCGTGCACTTTATGTGCTTGATGGATCTAATGGGGTGATAAGTGTAGGTTCAACCAGATGAAACTTATAATGAGACGACCTATCGGGTTTTTATTAACTGCAGCTAGGTCTCCTCTTTAGCCCTTGTATAAATACACTATCAGGATTATTTCACATCATTTATTGTGTGTGGTAGATGTCTCATTGATGTCGACATCTTATGAAGTGATAATTGCGAGGAAATCCTAGTTCTCCTCGATTTATGCACTACAAGAAATTATAGAATTGGCAACAAAATTTGAGCAACAATAAATATATTGTTGCTAAAAAATATCAATGACAATAAAAATTTAATATATTGTTCTAAAATACGTAAATGGCAAAAAAAAAAATTGTTGTTACGAATTTTTTTTGCATCGGAGGTTATTACAACGTCATGCAACAATTTTTGTTGTTGCGAAAAATACTTTTGACAACAACATTCAACATATGATAATAAAAATGTTGTTAGGCAAATACTTGTCTTTTTGTAGTGATGGCTCAAAAGGTACGCACACTATCCTTGCTAATCTAAATATATTTGTGTCCTAACATCATATTTGTTCCTTATTTTATTATGTTAATATTCTTATACGAGCAACTTAGTTGATAATCAAACCCCAGAAATTAGCTTATTTTCACTTAATATGTTTTCTCTCTAAACACACCCTAAATGAAAATTAGCATATTGGACAGTAGGCGCCCAACATAAATGCTAATCCGAACATGCCTTTCTATAGAAAAATTCATATTAAGAGTACCTTGCCACACATGTAAACCCTTCTTTTTCTTCATATACATTTCCCTTTTCAAATGCAGTAACACTTTTCATCCTTATGCCCTTCAAGAATTCAACACAACTATATAAGAAATGACTCAAGCATCCCCTTATAGATAACAGTAAGAGGTGAAAAAAAGAAAAGAAAAGAAAAGAAAAGAAAGGAAGGGAAAATGGAGAGAGTGAAAATTGAGATTTCACTTTATTTTACTATAATTACTGAACTATTTTTAGCATTGAAAGTCAGTCAATTTCATCTAAGTATCACCAAAGTCACTAACTATAGAAAATAACTTACTTTCCAGAGAATATTTTTCATCATACAAACACATCCTAAATCTATTTAGAAACATAAATGAAAAAATGTAGTAAATTGAACAAAAGATGTCCAATCTAGGTAAAAACATCTCGACCGAAGAAGAAGATTATAGAACAATATTGAGTGTACAAATACAATTCTTTATCTTTTCTCTTCTTGCTTCTCTATGTGAGGCAGTGACTTAATTATATAGTCATTCCTTCTCTGTTTAGATTGGGATCGAACTCTTATTATCCCAGTATTAGTAATACTAATAATCCTAGACTATGTCAATGTTTAAATCCTAAACAATATGTAATTGGAATTGGATTTTATACATGGGTAATCATTCCACTTCTCGTTGATGTTTGACTGTTTCTTTTTCGCTATATTTTCTAATGTATCCTAAGTTTCTTCATGTGAAACAAGATTACAAAATAATTCTAATGAAATGTCAAAAGACTTTGTCGTAAAATCTTTCGTTATCGTATTGATAAATATATCAATTCCGTCTATGTTTCCTTCTTTATACAAGTCTTTTTGTTTCACAACTTATAAATGTATCCTTGTTGAATTTATGTTGCCTTTAGTTATCTAACTCTCATTTTGTTAAAAGGAAAGGAAAAAGAGATCTCCTTACTATGGTAAGGCTGATGTAGAGAAAGGACCATGGTCACTCGAAGAAAATATTAACTCTAAGAATTTGTTGAAGAATACTAAGAAATCGAATAATTTTGAATTGTATAGGAGATATATAGATCATTGCCCTTAATTTTGCTAAATTATAAAGAAAAAGCTTAATAAAGATTTGAAAAATGCTTCCTTTTTATCTTTCTAAATTTTAAATAGGAATGATTTTAAAAAAATATGTACTAATAACTAATTACTAAAATTAATATAGACTTTTTTCTCTTTCACAACTTAACCTTCGGTTAAATGATGCTCCAATTGCTGCAACTCTTTGAAGTTCATTGGAGAAGATGATTCATTGGTTCTCCACTAAAATCCTTGAAACATGGGAAGCAAAATTTTCCAGGTCAACCGTGTTTTCGATCCAAGTGCCACTCAGGCTAAATATAAGCTCAACCTGATGAGGTTCATAATAAAACGACCTGATACCATCAAGTTTTCATTAGTTGCAGCTAGGCCCCTCTATAGCCTTTGTATAAACACACTATCATGTTATTTCACATCATCTATTCTCATTCATGACAAATATATTATGAAATCGTAATAGAGGGGAAAACTTAGTCCTTCATCGACCCGCGATATGGCTCAAAAGGTATGCAATTATCCTTGCTAATCTAAATATATTTTTGTGTTCTAATATCATATTTGATCCTGATTTTATTATTACAATATTGTTATATGATCAACTTTGATGACAATTAAAGCCCAAAAAAGAAAAATATTTCGTCACACCAAACACACCCTAAATGAAAATTATCAAAATGGACAATAGATGCCCAACTTAAATGCTAATCAGAACATGCCTTTCTATAGAAAAAATCATATTAAGAGCACCTTGCCACACATGGAAACCCTTCTTCTTTTTTTTCATATATATTTCCCTTTTCAAATGTAGTAACACTTTCCATCCTTATACCCTTCAAGAATTCAACACAACTATATAAGAAAGGACTCAATCACCCTCCTTATAGATAACTAAGGGGTGAAGAAAAGAAAAGCAAAAGAACAGAAAAGAAAAGAAACGAAAGGAAGTGAAAATTGAGATCAAACAGCAACTAGGGACCATAGTTACTAAACTATTTTTTGCATCGAAAAAGTCAGTCAATTCCATCTAAGTATCGCGAAAGTCACTAACTATTTTTTTGACAATCAAATTCTAGAAAATGACTTACTTTCCAGAAAATATTTTTTGTCATACCAAACACATCCTAAAATAAATTTAGAAACACTAATGAAAATGTAGAAAATTGGACGACAGATGTCCAACCTAGGTAAAAATGTATTCATTATTATAGAACAATATTGAGTGTAAATATATAATTCATTATGTAAATATATAATTCATTATGAACAATTGAGATGGTTCGGACACGTACAGAGGAGACACATAAATAGCCCACTGCGGAGGTGTGAGAGGTTGGCTATGGATGGGTACAGTAGGGGTAGAGGTAGGCCGAGGAAGTATTGGGGAGAAGTGATTATACGGGATATGACGCAGGTGCAACTCACTGAGGACATAACCTTAGATAGGGGGTTATGGAGGACACGTATTCTGGTAGAAGGATAATAGGTAGTCCAGTGTAGTCATACCTACGCTTACAAACTGGTAGTTGTAGTATTATTATTGTAGGCTCGCTTAGCCTATCATATTGTCTTATAGCCTCTTGTCGTTTGATTTATGCTGCTATGTGTATTTTGTTTGTCTTATTTACTTGCATTAGTTATTGCCTCTTTTTGCTTCTTTCTTTTTCAGAATGCGCTGTCATGAGTTACGCACTTTGTGTGTTTTACTTTGCTTGGGCTTGGGCTTTGTCTTGAGCCGAGGGTCTCTCGGAAACAACCGCTCTACCTACCAAGGTAAAGGTAAGGTCTGTGTACACTCTACTCTCCTCAGACCCCACATTGTGGGATTTCACTAGGTATGTTATTGTTGTTGTATGTATTCTTTTCTTGCTTTTCTACGTGAGGCAGTGACTTCATTATAAAGCTACGTCGTCTCTATTTAGATTGATATCGGATTCTTACGATCCCAATTCTTAGTAATACAAATAATCCTAAGCTATGTCAGTGTTTAAATCCTAAACAATATGTAATTGGATTTGGACTCTACACACGGTTCTCTATCAAACTCGGTATTTACATCAATTCAATTAAGATATGACACGTGTTTAACTTATACTTCTATTTGCTAAACCATAGTAAATTAATACACATATCTTAACCATGATATAAAAGTATGATCTGGTGTAGACACTGAATGCCAAAAGTTTTTATTGTCCATCCTAAATGCTAATATCCAAACATACCTTTTTATGGAAAACTCCATACCAAGAGTACCTTGCAACATATGGAAAAACCATTATTTTCTTTCCATAGTTCTTTTCCCAATGTAGTAATACTTTCCATCCTCAAGAATTCAACATGACTATATATAACTCATGACTCCTTACTCCTTCCTCCATTACCAATCACCCCATTTTTAGAGACTGAGAGGAAAGAAAAAGAGGGCAAATGGGAAGAGGGAAAGTTGAGATCAAGAGAATTGAGAACACAAATAATAGGCAAGTTACTTTTTCAAAAAGAAGGCAAGGGTTGCTAAAGAAAGCTTATGAATTGGCTATTCTTTGTGATGCTCACGTTGGTGTTATTGTTTTCTCCAACACCGGAAAGCTCTATGAATTTGCTAGTTCCAGGTAAAATTTAATCATTTCATCTTCTTATTATTATTTTTAATATATAGGACTTGTTTTGTCTCTATGTTTATTTGTTCTAGTTGTACACTGGATATGTTGTTGTTGCTGTTAGATTGTGAATCTGTATATTCCTTTTGTCATTGTGTCTTTTTCATGTGTGTATGATTGTGTGTGTAAAATCTTGTTAGTAGATAGATAGATTCTTCGGGTTTGAGCCCCGAGAATAAGGAATTTTTTTTATAAGGAGCGCCTTGAATAAGCGTTATGCGACGCAAATTTGTATTGTTTTCATGTGTATGTGTTTGTAAAATTTTGTTAGTAGACAAATAGATTCTTCTGGATCGAATAACAGAAATGGAGAAATTTCTGATATGAAGTATTCCCCCCCCCCCCCCCCCCCCTTAAATAGGCCCTATGCCGCCATGCGATACATCTAAAGTAGTCGGAAAATGAGTTGTCGAATACCAAATGGTAGAAAAACATAGTTGGATTCTAATTTGTCCCTTTTATTCTTTTCTTTGATTTCTTTAGGTTTTTGCCTGGTTGTATGATATGTTTAATTAATTTGAAGGTTTTCATGATTTATTTAATAAAAAGAAGTTGAGAATTGAGAAAGACTATGGTTTTAGTGGATGTTCACTCTTAATTAGATGAAGTGGTTGTATCGTTTCTTATTTGTACTTGTTATTCTTAATTACTAGGTTGTTTAATAACTTAAAAATATTGAAGTGCGTTTGTTAGAGTTTGCAAATTCAGTTTTGAATTTTTAGAAAAAAAACATACCTCTTCAAAAATCAAATACTTTTTCCAATATTTATTGTAGCTTTATGATAAAAAAGGAAAGGGGAAAGAAAAATGAAACACATAGATTATGAACTAAAAGGAATGGTTTTATTCATCCTTTGCGTGATCAAATTTGATTATGAACTAAAAAGGTTGATTATAATTGAATAAATAGAAAGTTTTTTAGGAGTGGGATGTTCTAAAAATGCTCAAGTAATATATTTATAGTGATGATCTGTTATGGAGTTCAAAATTGGAATGAGTTACTTATATTTTATGTATTAAATCTGTAAAAAGTTGTTAGGTTTTCCATTAATAGAATGAAATTGTTGTTGGGATGGGCCATAAGCAATAAGTTGGGTTTATAAAAGTAAAGTGATGAGGCCCAACAAAGATATGGGCTAAGATCATTTTTCATGAGGGCCATTTGCACTTTCTCCCTATTTTGTGCCGGTCTTTCATTTTTTCCCTTCAAAATTGAACTTGTGCCTATGGGGCATAAATTCTTTACATAATTTATAGATATTATGATGCATAACTTATGGCCCTATAGGAATAAGTTCAATTTTGAAGGGAAAAAAATTAAAGACCATTCCATTTGAAGGGACACCATGCAATTACTTGTTTTCATGAGGAGCAGATACATATTTAGTTGTTCGACCAAAAATAATTACTTTTTCTAGTCAATATGTATGATATATTCATTTGCCATTTTTTTTAATGGGGGACTTTTTATGTCAATTTTCCTTTTCATAAACAATTATTTGTCCTTCGAAATCAGCCCAAATCATACTACATAGGGCTTCTATGATCACCAACTATAGAATAGAAATGAAATGTTAATCTTTACCAGCTTGATTTTGTTGCTCCTAGCAAGAAACGTATATGAATGGTTTCATAAAGTATGTGTCCGAATAGTCCAAAGCTTTGATAATTAGCTCTCGGTCTTTCGTAAAAAGAAAAAGAAACGTCGATGAAGGTAGTGTAACTTTTCAAGAATTTAGATTTGAGCTAAAGCTAGTGACTTCATCGATCTCGTAATTTAAAGATATCTCCGCCCTTGATTATGAATTGTTACCCGTAATTATTTCTTAAATGATTTGAAGGTGTAACTTTTTTTGTTTCTGCATTATCAATGTATAGAAGTTAAATTCTTTTAGTATTATTGTTTCTATAACATCTTCATTTATTAAAGCTCAATTTTTTTTGTGTGAAGCATGGAACACATATTGGCAAGGTACAATAGGGCTCCAGAATCAAAAGAAATTGTTACAGCAGAGGTAGTAATTAAACACTCCGTTCTCACATAAATTAATTGATTGCATTAGTTATTTATTTTAGTAAAAAAATTCCAATTTAATTATTTTTCAATTGATTGATTTAAAGATCTTGATTTTGTTAAACATTAATGAGTTGCAGCCTGAAGTGAATGCTTTCCGAGCTGAAATTGCAATGCTACGTCGGTTGCAACGGTAAGTGTTTATTTTAATTTATATAAGAAAAATAAATAGGAGATTTACACTTTTAGTCTCTAAAATATTGATAAATTGTGATTTTGATTTTTATAATATCTGATGAAACACATATAAAATTAAATTAACTAAAATGTACAGTTTTGATAACAAGAAAAATATGTTGAACCTTACACACACATATACACATCAACAACATATTCAGTGAAATTCCACCATGTATTGTCTAAATATTTATAGATTAATGAGTAAAACATTTTTTTTTTTTTGCGAAATACTTTGAGTGAATGTGTAACACGAGCCCAGCCCGTTATTGATATTTTAAGCATTGGGTTTAGGCTTGATAAATGGAACATTTTTCAGCTTCTATAATTGGAAATTAGCAATTGTCAGGAGTTTTAAATTTACAGATAGAACTTTAAGAAACATTATCACGGAGACAATTAACTAGTTTTCAATTATAGGGCCGAAAAATAGCTGGTGAGTGCTATTTCTACCTTTATAACATAGAAATAGCGCCCACTAACTACTTTTCAGCTCGGTCTTTAATATATAACCACTGTCCTGAAGTATCAGATACCACAAGTGAAACTCTATGTCATTACGGAGTTTCACTCGTGGAATTTGAAACTCCAAGATAGTGATTGTTTTTTAATTACACGATCTAAAAGTGGTTATCTGTGAAAAAAAAATTCCTTTAAAATGCGTCACTAGGGTCTTAAGCTTGATTTCTTATATATTCAACATCTCTTCTGTGTTTAATTGATATGGAATTTGTTGTGTTTAGTTTTTCATACTGTCATTTTAAAGAACTTTTATGCTATTGAAATTATTTAAACCATATTTTGTAAAGTATCTATAAGTATTATTGATAAGATTTACACTACTAAAAAATCACTATTTTTTCATTAAAATATTTTGCGGTTATTCCCATAAATATTTTGATTGAATCAGTGAGCAAACAAAAAACAGTAATATTTTCACCACGAATCTCCCCCCCCCCTCCCCCCCTCCCCCCGATTCGTCGATGAGAAAAACCTCTATTTCTAGTAGTGTTGTTATTGATGATATTGATAATGAATTTAACTGTATTTTATATGTTTTTGCATACTATAATATAATGTAAAGTCGGTTAATGGGGGAGGAGATTGAAGGTTTGAACTTCAAAGAGTTGCAGCAACTGGAGCACGAGCTGACTGATGGCATTTTAGTTGTTAAGGAGAAAAAGGTATATATTAATTTTACTACATGCATTTAAGAAAATAATCCTATTTAAAATTTATAAAGAAAAAAAGGTAAGCATTTTCCTGGTTTTTATAAAATTTTTTCTTTATATTTTAGGAACAAGTACTGATGCAAAAACTTGAAAAATCACTGCTGCAGGTATACTAATCAATTTTGTGTTAAAAACCCCTCATTTTGATTGTTAATTGATTAACTTTCTTTTTTACTGAAAATTGTGTCTGTATATTACCAATAACAGTGTATTTTCACAAATCATTCTCACCAATTTCCTATGAAAAGGTCATTAGAAGGAAGAAGTCGCGGGAACGCATTAGTTGTTCGCTCTTAGGTTGGGTTGTCAGGGTCGCAGATGACTCATCTTGGAATCAAAGAGTCAGACGGAAAGGGGGGAGACCTGCTGTTCCTAATTCTCCTATAATTTGGTTTGCAAACATAAGAATCCTTAGTTAAAATGAGATTCTAATTTATCTTTTGAGTGAGATTTTTAGAAGATTTCTCTTTAGAGAACACATGAAAGTTGTAAGCTATGTTCAGAGGGGGGAGGGGGCAAATATTGTCTATCATTGGTAAGTATGGTAGACGTGTTTTATAACTGCATCGGATGTGAGAGATTCAGATTTGCTTATCTCCAGCTCATGAACTTGACGAAGCTATGAATTTCTCTAAGAATATTTTATAAAACATTATTTTCTTCGAAGACTATTTAATTGATCACTCTTTATCGACCGTAGCACGCCCATGGCCTTTGAGAGGAAACCTCTTTCAAAGATTTCTAAAGTGAGTTTTGTGGAAAAGAATTGAAATTCTCCTTTGCTTCTCAAGTAATAACAATTGTTTTTCTAATTTAGAAAAAAGAAGAAATAGTTCTCTATTAGAAAAGAAAAACACAGATTTTGTCAATTAAAGCTTGTGCTTTGTTTTTGTTTTTTTTTTTTGGTAGAAGGAAAAGGTTATGGTTGAAAATAAAGCCCTGTGTGAACAAGTAAGTAGCCTTTAGTCTAATTCTACATTTTAATAATAGTGTATTCCAATATTATAATTGTGTTTCCTAATTTTGGCATAATATTTACCTTTTTATTTACTTAAAATATGCAAAAATATTTTTGTTTGTTCAGATTGAGGAACTAAAGCGCAGCTCCAAGATTAATCATGAAAATGGTGTTGCTTTGAAGAAGAAATCAGTTGGCGATTCAGACACTTGCTTGCGCTTAGGGTAATTATAAATTATAATCACTTTTTTATTAATTACATTACTATTATTTACTTTTTTTCTTTCTTATTAATAGTTTTTCTCTCTTAAAACAAACAAAAGACACACATGAAATTATTTGAAGATAAATTTGGGAATTTATCTTAAAAGACCTATAGACTTTTGAAACACATGAAAAATTAGTGAAAAATATTGAACAACAAAAAGAAATAGATTTATAAAGGAGACATCAATTAGTTGGAATATCTTTTGGTCATGTTAGACATTCACTTTGTACTACGCTTTCTACTTGAGGGAGACTAATATAACAGTACAAAAAAATAGAAAACTTCTAGTGCTTCTGCTTTCTGTATAATATTGATTTCAAATGAGTTTAAATAGAGTGATACGATCAGTGATGATTTTATATAATCGATTCAACTTAATTGGAATTTAGGTACAATTATTGTTAGTAATATATAGAAAACTTCTAGTACTTTATTTTTCTTATATATTGACTTCGGATGAGTTTAAATGAATCGATATGATTAGTAATAATTTCATATAGTCAACATGATTTATTTGAGATTGAGGTACGATTATTATTTTTCTATATGATAGACCAACTTAGACCACAAGTTTAATCTTTCTTTTTTTATGTCTTACAGGCTACCAGTTAATACAAGTCAGCTTATGATAACACCCAAACTGGAAAATGATGCTGAAAATCCAATGATATTAGAGTAATATGTCTTCTGCACTTCTTGCAGAAAACATATCTCTATCATAAGTTTAAATTAAGACTCACTTCAGTTTTTACATTATATTAATGTTTGCTTAGCTTAGATTTAGCTAAGTTTTTATAAAGTCAAAAGGATGATTTTGTTTTTACTTCACCGCATTTCTTCTCTTATGCTAAGTCAATTTATGACTACATCTTGTTGTAGAAGCTGGTATGGCTTCGAACCTATCAAAAATTGAAATGACTTGAATTAATCTTCTTGTTTTTAATTCTTTGACTCTTTCATGTCAATTTTTTTGTCTGTTATGTTTGAAATGATAAGTTAGAAGGGATGTTTTGGAAGGGACAATAAGGAAACTCGACTTGAACAACGCGTCCCCAAAAAAGTTTTTTTTTTAGGATCCGATAACTTATGCAGGAACTTTTCAATCCTGATGTTGATCCGACGCAATTTACCGGTGATAGTCGCAGCACCAGGAGCCTCTGGAAAGTGCCTACACCTAATGGTTTAAGCCGCTGTTCCATTTCCTCGCTGGCCCATCATGTTTTTGAGATCCTGCGCTACCTGCTCTTTTCTCCTATAAATTCAAATGCATAACCAACAAAAATTTGTGGTTATGCAATGTTCACTTTTTTTCTCCACTCGGTGTTTGTCTTGTATTGGAGCCAAATTAATTTGCATTGTGTTTCATAAGGCCTATTAATAGAAAAATCACTCATCATTTAAATTTTTTCTATACACAAGACTCGAATTCCATGCACTTATTCGATCTTGAGAATGAACAGCTTTTTGGTATAGAGTGTGTTATTCCATTAATAGGCCAACTTGAAGCGAATTCCTATAGTCTGGAAAATGAATTTTGGACACCGAATGGTTAAATGAAAAAGAGAATCACTGTTTAGTTTCATAGGATTTTTTATTTTATAAAGGTTCAACAATGTAATATAATCCACCTCTTAAGGTCTTTCTTGCTTAGAGAATTTGTTTTTCAATTGAGGCAGCTTATCCATTTTATAATTTCATGTCAATTGGAAGTATTGTAAAAGGTAATGGATAAAATAAGTTTATATTCTGTTTTGTGGATTATATTCAATCTCCATCTTATTAGTCATCATTTAAGCAAATATGGAACTTAATAAATAATTTGTGGATTCCAAATAAAATTTCCCTATATCTTACCAAAACGGAAATAATCCATTAAACAAATATAAAATTAAATAAAAGGTCGTCATTTTATCAACTAATCCACAATTTATGTCATCTTTAGATGGCTTTAATATTGTGAGTTGGTCTAATAAGTATCATCTTTCTCCTATTAGCTTGACGTTATTTTTATATATTATTTCTTAGAAAAAAGAGCAGCCTATTAACAATGTTATTTTTGTGGTCACCCCTTCTTTTAAGTACACATCACCCTTTAGTAACTAATTATTTTCTAAATTAAGCATTAGCATGTATTAGTCCAATCATAACTTTGTTAGTCACACAATTGCCGAAGCAGTCCATACAATTGGTCACTTAATTTACTAATAATTCTCTTATAATGGTTGTCAAATGGAGCCTTGGAGTAACTGGTAAAGTTGATGTCATATGATCAAAAGGTCACATGTTCAAGCTGTGGAAATAACTTCTTGCAGAAATACAAGGTGAGGCTGCCTACAATACGTTGGACCAATAAAGCCCCAGAACACTCTTCAACATGGGGACTTTGTTTGCACACCCCAACAATATCCCCCATCGAACTAAGTTCCACAACCCATCACCAGTTATGGGTTAATTTGGAGATTAATTGTGTGCCACCCACACCATCCTCCAAGTATTTATGGCCGCCAAAGTCCGCTGCTACTTTGTTGTGTAAGCGTCTTCAATCTACGGGTAAAAGCATTGTACCGGCCCAATAGACGGGCAAAGGCACTAAGTCGGGCCCCAAGCCACACTCCGTCATCTTCATACTCGTTGTTGACACCCAATTTTGTCCCATCTTTTACGATTTTATCCATAATTTTTAATATTTTTGACACTTTTAAAACAATTTTAAAATATAGGCATATATATCATTATTAGTATTATTATTTGCATTTTTTATTTATCATTTTGCATTTTTATATCATAATCATAGTTTTATCCATAATATTCTATGTTATTTATTTTCGCAAAAATTGCATCGCATTTCCATTTTTTATTAAGCATTAGACATTTCGCAAATATTATATTTTATTATTATCACATCGTTATGTTATTTTAAATAATTCACATCTTTTACAAAAAAAACAAAAAAAATATTTTTAATGTTAAACCCCTTTTATATTTTTTTTTAAATCCAAAACAATTTCTAACCCATTTCATTTTCCCAACCCAATACAAATTCTACCCAAACAAAATTCACAAGCCCAAAACTAAACTCCCCCAATTTAATACTCATTTCCCCAAAACCCATTCCCCTTATTCCTTTCCCCTTTATTTCCACCCAATTCCCAAGCCCAACCGGCCAACAAAACCCAAAAAAAAAAATTATTCCCACAAGCCCAAACGAAACCCGCCCAACAGGCCCACCCGACAGCCCAACCCCAAATTTCAAACCCACTCTGACCCGACCCATCACCATTCCCCTTTAATTCCCTTAAAACCAAAACAAAAACAAAAATATCTCAAACCCCCAACCCCTCAACTCGTCGCCAAGACACCCCACGCCCCCGACCCCACTCACCGGTCACCTCGCCCCTGCCACCACCGACCCCTGACACCACCAACTCCCCTCTGTTACGCCGACACCACCAACCTTTCAACCCATACCCCCAAAATCCGCTACCAAAATCGGATTTTTTAAATCTTTTATTCGAATTTCAAACTCGTTCTTGGGGGGGGGGGGGGCGTGAAAATCCACCTATAAATATCTCCCTTGTTCTTCATTTTTTGGGTGTCCGAAAATCTGTATTTGAAGGGGATTTTTTAGAGTTTTTGGGGTCGATTTTAAGTCCGAAAATTTATGTTTATGAGTCCGAAATTTTCTTAAAGGTTTTGCTTTGTACTTTGTTTGTGTTATTCACTATTGGGAAGATTCCGGATTTCAAAAATCCGAAATCTACTTAAGAGTGTTTGTGCTTGCATATGTTCTTCAACTTAAAGGTTCAAAATATAAGTCGAAATTATTGGTTTGTGGTGTTAAAAAATCTTGAATTTTTTGCTCTTTCCAACTGTTTTTGGTTAAGGTCGGGTCATTAAGATTCGTGGGACATCGAAATAAAAAGTAAAAAGCGACATTCCAAAATCAGAAATTCAAGATCAAAATCGAGTGCAAAATCGCAAAAATCAGAATTCCGAAATAACGTCTCCGAGCGGATTCGACGATTCGAAACACGCTTCGCTGCCCGGAGAAGGTTTTATATTTGTCTTGTTATGCTGGTTGAAATCATAGACAAGCTTCGGGTTTGGTTTAGCCTTCTTCGATAGCCTGCCATGCCAAAGGTTCTAGAAACCCTTTGAATCTTGTTGCGGCATCGGAAATGAATGGTGGTAGCCCCCCTTGTCTTTTTATCCTTTCAAATTTGAGGTTTAGTGTGATTAGTTCTTAAGTTTACCTTTCCCTTTATGTCTTTGATGTGCTACCAGTGGTTGTGGTATCCTGTTGCACCTTGAGATTCTGGATACATGCCATCTTTAAATAGTTCTGGTTATGGGTTTTGTTTCATTTTGGCTTGATTACGAGGCGCGATTCTTTGCAACACTTGGGTTAATTATCGCACTTTTGAGCCATTATTCTCGCTGCTGCGTTTGCCGCGCACATTTCGCAATCTGGACCATTTACACTTCTTTAGGAAATATTTCTGCTTTGCATTTTGAGCTCATTTGATGTCTTATCAACTGCTGTATTTTTAGCACAATTCTTCTGTTTTCTTGGCTAAAAGCCTGCTACTTTAGGTTGTTTCGGACAGCCCACTGCTTCTGCGTTTCAAGCCCACTGCTGCGTTATGTTTTTAACCCAATTGCTGCTGTTTTTCTCGGTTTGAAAACAGCTGGTTTAAAACTGCTTTGGACAACTACAATATTTCGGTTTTACTGTTTTTGGTATATTTTTACTGTTTTGAACAAATACCGCGTTTGTTCGGGCACTATTTTTTTCTGTTTCAGTTCACTGCTAGGTTTCAGTTTACTGTTTTAAACATCCGCGCAACGGATATCTTACTGTTTTATTGTTTTAAACTAAACACCGCATCTTTTCGGAAATTGGCTCTCATTTCTGCTTATCGCCTCTGCTGCTGCGCTTCTTTGTTTCAATTTAATTTTGCTGATTTGAACACGATACTACACTGGCCGATGAAAAATATCCGTCGATTTTGAGGCCTCCACAGTTGTAAAGACGGAGAATATAACTTCTGAGCAAGGATGAGGCTTAAACCTTTTTGTTTCATCCGAGATCAACATGTTTAGTAGGCGAGGTGATTAAAATAACCAACAAGTTATATATTCGCAGCCACGACATGATTATAATGATCTTTTCTTTTTCATCCGAGAGACCAACACGTTTAGTAGGCGAGGCAATCAAAATAACTACTGAGTCATACGTTTGCAGCCACGACGTGATTGGAATGGTCGTTTCAAAATTTAAGTCTGAGCCCTCCGTGATCAAAACATTTACTGTTTTGGACACGGATCCGAAGTTATTTGTATTTAACCGTTTCTAACCGTTTGTTCTTGACAGCTTGCAGGGAATAAAATAAATAAAGGCAGATATTCCTCGGAGTTTATTTTATTTACTTTCTTTTTTTTATTCAGTTTTTTTACCCCGTTCTTTATTGTAATATTATTTATCGCACTTATGTAACTATTGAAATGCTTAGAATAGGCAAACTTAGAATTAATTCATAGGGTAGTTTAAGACTTGAAACTCGTCGCTAGCTTATTTATTTGTAGGCTCGGTTAAATTCAAACTTAGAAACCCTCCGCTAGTCATTTATTTTTTATTTTAGGCTCGTCACACGTATTCAAGATTTTAAAACAACTTTGTCATCTTTTATTTGCTTTATTAATCATACAAATAAGTTTATCTTTTTTTTTTTTTGCAACTCGATGATTTCCGAAAGATTTACTTCTTTGGCATTATAAATAATTTTGTTTCTACTCTCAATTGTCAAATATATATTTTTCCAACTCTACATGTATTTCTCTTTAAATACCATACAAATGCATATTTTTAAAATCTCTACATGTATCTTTCTTTTAAAATGCATCATTTACTAATTATTTGCAAACATCTTTAAAATCTATTATACTTGTAAAACATGCATTTTCCTAGCAATAATTAACCTGAGTTTGACCGGATAACCGCAAGTTAGCGGATCTTAAAGGATGTCTAACCCCTTCCCTTTAGGATAATAAAGAACCCTTACCTAGAATCTCACTAGTTTCGCAGACCTTAAAATTGGAGTTACATTGCAGCATTTAGTTTAATATTTAGGTGTCCTAATTCACCGTAAAAATAATTAGGTGGCGACTCCTCAATCCTTAACTTTTACCCAGGAATCACCGGATACGTATGTGCTCCGCTTTGACCCGAGCAGGTCGAAAACGGGCGCGACACTCGTTCCATCAAATCATTGGCTCTGATACCAGTTGTTGAGGTAAAATAGCCCAAGACACTCTTACATGGTATGATATTGTCCACTTTGGGCTAAGCCCACACAGTTTTCCCCAAAAGGTCTCCCACCCCTAAGAGAATCATACGCCTTATATATAGGTTTTTTTCCTTTTCACTTTCGACGTGAGACTTTGTTCTGCACACCCCAACACAATAGATTCTTGTGGTCTGTCCCTTCTCCGGACCCTGTGCATAGCAAGAGGTTAGTGCACCGGACTGCCCTCTTATAATGGTTGCATGCCCACTTTATTATATTGATTTCTATTTTTAAAATTATCTGCAATATAATCAAATATACCCAAGTTTTGTTTATTATTACTTACGATATATTACTTTGAATAAACACAGACTTAATTAATTTAATCGGAGATTACCATTCTTTTAGTCTCTCTTTTCTTGGGCCACATACTATTGAAGTACAAAATGCAATAAAATTCCTCATGGATAAAACATGGCAAACTAATTTTGATCAAATACTTTATTCTTTGCCAGAATAATTATATTTTCATCCTTAAAAATTGTTATTTGGGCAATTCAATATGTGGATCATGATAAATATACCCATATACCCGTGATATACACAGCCTTGTGTATACCATATATAACACGGATATACACGCCAAATAAGGAGTTACGGGTATTGTACATATTTAGGTAGTTTTAGTGATATATTGTTGTATATAATTAACATTGTATACTTACCATAATTGTAGGATTCTTGTACAAATAGAATAGAGTTTTGGAAGTAGAATAGGAATAGGATTTTTCATATTATGAAAATTGTAAATTGTATATATATTCATTCATTAATGAAAATAATCAAGGGATTATTTATTTCATAGTATCAGAGTGAATTTGCGATTTTGACCCTAATTGTCAACAAACCCGTGAGAATTATCGGAGGACGTCATCATCGCCATGGAACTGGCGCCAGTAGCTGTCTTTTTTGTCAAGCTGACTTCTTCCAAAGTGAGCATCGAACGGGCTTGATAAAAAGGGGAAAGTGGATTACTTTGTCGGAGTAGAGTTCTAATGCCATTATAGGCCTCAGATAGGCCTGCAACCATTTGGAGAACAAGACGATTATTGGTAACAGGCGCACCAACGTTATGTAGTTGGTCCGCCAATTCCTTGAGCCATTTACAATAAGCTGAAACATTCGGGAAATCTTCCATGCGAACTTGCAAAAATTCTTGCTCAAGAGTGACAACTTGGGATTGTTGGTTATCTTGGAATATATCACGCAATCTATTTCAGGTAGCCATAGCCGTAGTGTCTAGTTCAATGATCGTCTGTAAAAGGTCGGTAGAAATAGTGGAGTAAATCCACTGAAGGACGGTAGCATCAAGTGTGGTCCATAATGGAGGATCCTCCGCGGGTGTAGGGACAATAGGAGGAATTATGTGATGGAGTACTTGATGTGAGATTGCGTGTATTTTGAACAATTCCGCCTACGTCACATATTGGAGGTTTTTCATCTCAAGAACAATAGGAATGTGGTTCTTGATGTTGGAAATAGCAAGGGCAGGATGAAACATGTTCTTCAAGGTAGACATAACGAAAGAACAATAATTTAGGAGGGATTTGGAGAAGAAGGGAAGGTTCGGCCGAGAAGGGTGGCGGAACCGAGAGCTAATTTTGAGAGAGGAGCGGAAGTACTTTAGTCCTAGACTTCTAATACCATGAAAGAAATAATCTCTTGATTATTTTCATTAATGAATGAGTATATATACATTTTACAATTTCCATAATATGGAAAATTTTATTCCTATTATACTCTTAAAACCCTATTCTATTTGTACAAGAATCCTACAATTATGGTAAGTATACAATGCTAATTATATACAACAATATATTACCAAAACTACCTAAATATATACAATACCCGTAACTCCTTATTTGGCGTGTATATCTGTGTTATACACGGTATACACAAGATTGGGTATATACTATGTATATCACGGGTATACGAGTATATTTATCATGAAAGATATAATCCCTTGATTATTTTCATTAATGAATGAGTATATATACAATTTATAATTTCCATAATATGGAAAATCCTATTTCTATTCTACTCCCAAAATCCTATTCTATTTGTACAAGAATCCTACAATTATGATAAGTATACTATGCTAATTATATACAACAATATATTACCAAAACAACCTAAATCCCACGTCTTATTTTTTAATAAGAGCATTAAATTCGTCTAACATGGCAGCTTTCCAATTCGGGTATGATAAGGCTGCTTTGGGATTTTTTGATAAAGGTGATGGTTGAACCGAATATAGTAAGTTGAACTGACGTTTGGGCCGAAAAATCCCGTGCATGGCATGGGTTTCAGTTGGTCGAAGTTGCACCATCATCGATTGGGTAGTAGGGGTCTCGGGTATGGTATTGGGCCGAGATGTGGTGTTGTGGCCCAAGTTCAAAGGTGTGTGAGAGTGGGTTGTCGTTTGGTTATTGGGATGGGTTAATGCACGGTTTATTGGGCTAGTTTGGTTTACAGGTGAGGGAGCAGTGGGCTCCCCACTTGGCCTTGGCTGCCACGAAAACTGGACTGGGCCGAGACCATCGGTAACAAGACCGTGGCCTCCGAACCGTGGACCGACCCAGTTCCATTGTGTGGTTGGGGCGGGATATTTTGGGTATTAAGATGGTGTTGTAAGATGAGATGTATTCCGTTTTCCAAAAAATCATATAAATGTGAGGATGCCACATGAGACTTAGCAAACAGGAATGTAGACTCGTCAAAAACTACATGACGAGAGATAATTATTTTCTCATTCGTCATATCATAAATGTTAAGAGTCTCACATCGGAAATGGAATGGCAATATGAACTCCTTATATGGACTTGGACAATCTTCACCCTACAAGCTAGCTTTTGGAGTTGAGTTAGACCCAAGATCCATTCTTTACATGGTATCAGATCCAGACTCATTCCAATTCTTTGTTCACCGATGTTGGGCCTCCAAATTATATTTTACATGCTCCAGTTAACGAGGTCTAGGCGTACGGGAGAGTGTTAAGAGTCCCACATTGGAAATGGAATGAGAACATGGACTCCTTATATGGACTTGGACAATCTTCAACAAGCTAGCTTTTTGAGTTGAGTTAGGCTTAATATCCATTCTTTACATTATTAATGTAATTTACTAAGTTATACTGAGTTGCTTGACTTAATTTTCATGTAATTCACTGCTAAAATCTCAAATATCTGATGGATGTTTTCGTTGAGTCGCTGTTAGAAATTTGGGATTTTCATCGGAAACCTTTTCACATGAAATTAGCGTGTTTAGTAGTGTGTTATTTCAATCATAGTTACTTATAATATTGTTTAAACGACTTAATAGTGTAAAATTTTGTTTTAATGTCATTGTAAGTATAAATGTTAAAAACTCGTTAATTTTAAATATAGATAAAACAAATATAGTGATGCAAAGGAAGATGTCACACGTTTATGGAAAATAAAATTATTAATTAATTTCTGATTGGTAATTAAAGAGTCAACGTGTCAAGATTAAAAGAAGGTCAATTTAATCCTGGCCGTCCGATTGAGGTTAGGCCACCAATCCGATTAGCCACAGCACCCCAAAGTAATATAACACTTTGTTTGGAACCGTCCCCGGATAAAATAGAGGCTATGGTGGCTGCTGCTATTTTGTGCTCATCAGATGATTCACAAGAAGTCCAAGAACTGGATGTAAATCGTCTATACTTGGATGCTATGGGTGGAGAGAAAAAATAATGTGTGTATGGATTGGGCTTTCAAGCTTTGACTTTGTATCAAGATCAAGATTCTGCCACTTCATGCAATTTATCTGTGGTGACTGATCGTATTGCTGAAGAGCGCATCAAACTACTTGAGGAAGAGATGTTGTGTATGAGATAAAATTAAGAGAGAATTCTTCAAGAGCGTGTAGAGGCGGAAGTCCAACAACGCATAGAGCAGGAGGTGTAACAACGCGTAGAGCAAGAGGTACCGCGTTTGAGGCACAAAAATGATGATCGATTTAATGTTATGGAGGAGTGATGGTCTAGCATGATGAGCGAGATGTCATTATCTTTTCGTTCATCGGGTAATCCTACTCTCCCAAATAGGGACTCACCAAATGCTTAAGTGTTTAACATTTTTAGACTTTAGTTACTTGATTCTCTAAGTGTTGTTTTTAACATTGTTAGACTTTTGTTAGCTGGATGCTTTGTAAGTTTTTAATATTTATAGACTTTTGCTTATCAAAGTTGTTTTTTTCATGTTTTAACTTTGTTCTTTTGTATAATAAATTTAAAATTATGTTTTGTTATGGTTTGGTGATTAATTGTTTTATGTTTTTAGCTAATTTGCTGTATATATTGAACAGTAGTAGAAAACTCACAGATATTGTGTAATTATTAATTATTAAATTTAAATGTTCAAATTAAATTTGTGACAGATTTAGTTTGTCACAATCTATCCTAAATCTGTCACTATATTAGCTGCAAGAGAGTAAATTTGTGACAAAATATTCTGTCACAATTTATTTGTGATAAAATATTCTTTTGCCCCAATGTCCGGGTTACAGAGAAAAAATATCCAGAAAGGACATGAGAGAATCTGGACAATACTGTTACCATGCAATGTGTGGAGCCTTGCTCCAAAAGAGAAAAGAAGAGCTACCTCCACCAACAAATACACATCTTGTTGCACCACAACAACAAACAAATTTCATGGCCCCCAAAAAACCCACAAAAGAAGAAAAAGAAAAATTCCCTGCCAAATCTCCCACTGAAAACCCCCTGTCGTGGTATGATGCAGTAATGAAAGAAGAAAATGAAAACACCGCAGCATCCGTACAGAAAACACCAGCATAGGAGATAACTGCCGAAAATCTTCTGCAACTCCTGGCAAAATCCCCAGAATTTCAACAGGCATTGACACAACTTCAAAATCTCAAACAAGAAGTTGCTCAAAGCTCAGGAGAGGAAAAAACCTCTCAAAATTTTACAAAAATCGAGAAAGGAGAATCTTCAAAAACCCTTTCTCAAAAACAATTTTCAAAACTACAACTCAAGAAAGAAGATTCTTCAAAAACCCATTCTCAAAAATAATTTTCAAAAAACCAACTTGTGGTACCACAAGTCCCCAAAAAACCTGCTCCTAAATACTTCATAAAACTATTTTTTTCAAAATATTATTACTCTTGAAAAATGATTTTTAACAAAGACCCTTTTTTAGCACTACAAAATTATTTTGGACAAAAATAGTTTTATAAATCATGGGATATTTTAAAACCCCTATATTTTTATCAGGCTATCCTTGAAATATCAGGATCAGCAACAATTAAAATTAATTTTCACAAAAATAACCCAGAACCCTCTTAATCAATTTGCAAAATACTTAGCATAATTGCTCCTATGGATTGAGAAAATGACCTGTCTCAACTCCTAAATTTCCCAGATACCCACAAAAATGAACCATTTTTTTATAATCCTTTTAATTACTGGGATTACCAACAAGCTAGGTTCAATTCCTTTTTCATTCAAAATACCAACCAAAGCCACACTTGGCTTTTCCATTTTGATACCTCATGTGATCCATCACAATTTCCAACATGGTGGAATTCATGGTGGGAGCAATTTGGATCCACCCTAGACATACAAAAACCAAAAGTCACTAAATCTTTCAGCCTCTTCAAATCCCAATTCAAACCCTCTGAGGAAGAAAAACGATTTGTGCCCCTACACCTTTTTCACACAAAATTCCACTTACCATGGGTATTTACATGGTTCGTAGATTATTCGGAAGATAAAATCCCAATTATCCGAAGAAGATTTAAAATCCGATGGTGGGACAACTTTAAAATATCAAAAAGCCCTGCACCACAAAAAGTCCAGGAATGGTTAGACACTCAAAAACTCATTCCTTTACAGGCACCTCCACAAAAATCACCGGCACCACTACAAACACCGGAGCACACCCTGTTCCTTTCACGGAAATCACAGATGGCTTCAATGCTTGCAGCGGCCAAAAATCCAGAAGAAATGCAAGCCATAATTCTGAAATTTGTACCGTCTTCATCAAAACAAGGGTCTTCATCAGAAGAAGAAGAACCAAAAATTGATATTGAAGACAGTCCGATTTTTGGCAACAGTGGATTCTGAAGAAAGTTGCCAAAAGAATTCAAAATACCCGGAGCAGAGTTCAGACAAAATTCCGACAAAAGAAAGTGCTCGAAAAAGCTACTTTCAAAAAAGCAAAAGCAAAAGTAAAGATTCCCGCAATAATTCGAGAAAATGCCAAAAGGATGAATAGTCATTCTCCACTCGGATGAATAGTTATTCTCCACCCGGATGAATAGTTAGATTCCCTTTTAATTACAAAAATGCCATGTAAAACTCCTATAAAATGAGGCTCCCTCTCCCTTAGTTGGATAAGTCATTTTTTATAAGTTCTTTTCTTTCTCTTTCTAGATTAGAGATAAGTTGAGAGCTCTTACAGAAATCTCCCTTTAGGTTAGATTAAATTCCTAAATACCTCCTCAAATACCCATATGATTCAGTTCATATGACCCATATCATATGACTCATATCATATGATCCAATATACCCCTGAAATCCCCAAGGTTTATCTCCTTGATAATTTACTTTGTAAATTCCAATTTATTTTTAAATGAATATGATTATGGACGGTACTACCTCCTAATCTTTTAAATACTTTATGCATTTAAATTCTTTAAATTTCTACATTAAATATTTGGCCGGTTCAACCGCCTATTTGATTTAAATTCCTGCAGAACCTTGTGATTTATGGTTTCCATAACTGGAACCTTGAATTGTAAGTTAATCTTTATTCACTTTCTGCATTCTTCAATTATCCTTTAATTTTTCAATACCTTATATCCCGATTCCTTCCGTGTCTGTTATCCCCTTTAGATCATCGGCCTAAGTTTGGTATCAAAGCCATAAAGGGTAGAGATAGAGAGAGATAGTGTCCAGATCAGATATTGATACCAAACTTAGGCCGAGGATCTAAAGAGGATAACAGACACGGAAGGAATCGGGATATAAAGGATTGAAAAATTAAAGGATAATTGAAATATGCAGAAGGTAAATAAAGAGCAACTTACAATTCAAGGTTCCAGTTATGGAAACCATAAACCGCCTATTTGATTTAAATTCCTGTAGAACCTTGTGATTTATGGACGGTACTATGATCCAATATACCCTTGAAATCCCCAAGGTTTATCTCCTTGATAATTTACTTTGTAAATTCCAATTTATTTTTAAATGAATATGATTATGGACGGTACTACCTCCTAATCTTTTAAATACTTTATGCATTTAAATTCTTTAAATTCCTGCATTAAATACTTGGCCGGTTCAACCGCCTATTTGATTTAAATTCCTGCAGAACCTTGTGATTTATGGTTTCCATAACTGGAACCTTGAATTGTAAGTTAATCTTTATTCACTTTCTGCATTCTTCAATTATCCTTTAATTTTTCAATACCTTATATCCTGATTCCTTCTGTGTCTGTTATCCCCTTTAGATCCTCGGCCTAAGTTTGTTATTTGTGACAAAATATTCCGTCACAATTGTAGTGACTAGGTTTAAAAATTTGTGACGGAAACAATTCTATCAATATTTTGTCACAAACAGTCCGTCACAAATCTCTCTCAATTTTGTGACAAATACAAGGCCCTATATTGTCACGGACCCGTCTGTCACAATTCCGTCATAAAAGTTTGTGACGGAATTTTAATCCGTCACAATGAATTAATGACTAGAGGTTCTGGGACGCCCATGATCCCTCACAAATCTGTCACAATCGATGATTTGTGACGGATTTGTGACGGATTTGTGACAAATTCATCCGTCACAATTTTGTCATTTTCTTGTAGTGCTTGAGGTATGAAGTAAGTTCACGACCCAATGAATTTCCTAAAATCGGATGCACAAGACGAAAATTAAAATATGTTGATTGATTCAGATATAGCGACAAGTTCCAAACAAAAGGAATTACGTGTAAGCTAGAAGGACATGTAAACAAGTCTTTTTTTATGATCATACTATGTATCGCTTTTCATAACTTTAATTTCCATTGGCATAGATGCAAGAAAGAAAACAATATAATTGAAAGAGAAATATAAACAAGATGTACTAGTTTAGATAATAAAAACAAGAAAACAAAAGGAAGTAGAAGGCATGATTAGTGTGGTTTTGTATGAGATGCATGGAGATGATTATTCTTATGCCAACAGGAGATATTTTCAGATATTAATTACACACAATCTCAGACAACTGTATTTTTTTAAAAAAAAATAAAAAATCTTGGATTCAAGAGATAAAAATGGTTGAGAAAATATCTAGTGATGACATGCATGGAATTAATTATATATAGCTCCAATTTAATCAGTCAGCAATGAGATCTAAATTGCAGGATTTCACATGCTTAAGGTGCACTTTTAGGCTGGCAAAGGTCCACATGAATTAAAAAAGAAGAAGAAGTTATTGGAAGATGATTAATTCACTAGATTTTAAACAAGGAATAATTGAGCTAATGATAGAGAAAAGCATTGACCAAGCCTCATTAAATAATTGATCATAATGAAACTGTGAATATACTAAAGAAAGCATACATATAGATAAACAAAAAAAAAAAAATCACTTTGGTATTAAGCTAGATTCAGAGGCTAATCCACAATTAAAACTTAACGGTTTTCACGTTATTTAAGGTCTTTACTATTATGTGTTTTCAAATTTAATACTCCCTCCATTTGAATTTGATTGTCTTAGTTTAATTTAACATGGAGTTTAAGACATTAGAGAATATTTTTTAATGTTATAGTCTTAAACTAAAGATATGCATAATGTACGTACCAAACTATCTTTTAATTTTGTGGTCTTAAACATGTTAAGTGGAATGTTGAAATTAAAGAATTATCAAATTAGGAAATAAACATTCTTTTTTAAATAGACTAAAAGGAAAGTAAGTAGGCGTTTGGTCATGAAAATCAGATATTTTTCACTTTGTTTGAAATTTTGAAGTTGGAGTTGTGCTTGATTATAAATTTTGTAAAGAATATTTGGTTGTTTAAATATACTGAAAGTGAAATCATGATTTTAGGTGTTTTTTAAATTATAAATTCAATTTTAAGTTGTATTTGAAATTTTCATGATCAAACGATGATATTTAAATAAAGTAAACAAAAATTCGAAAAAGTGAACCCGTCCTTGACAAACAAATTGAAAGGGAGGAAGTATTTGTTAACGTTTTAGTCAAATTTTCAGTAGATGGATTCAACTTTATTTAAGGTTTTTTGTTGCTTTAAGTATCCATTTTTGAAGTCTACGACTTCAACTAATTCAGATTTGCATCATGTAGACTTACTAAGGAGACTAAATTGCTCACAATTGAAAGATTATTTATTACCATAGCTCAAACACGAGACATCTAATAAATGATAGAGAATTTTGTATTCATAATCTAGTTTTCCATAACTAACATGTAAGGCTGACAATTTCACCATAACCCGATGGATATTCGATCCACCCGATCCGATTATATGGACGAAAATCTGACAAAACATGGATTTTAATCGGGTGACGGATCGGGTCGGATTCGGGTGGACATACATCCAACCCACCACCCGACTCACCCATCCACCAGTTATAAATTAATTATTTTCAATTCACCCCTCTTGTAGATCTTTTAATATTTGATATAAATAATTGATAAACATGATTGCTAATTATATCTACCAATTTATGGATCTATTTTACAAAATATAAACTTGTGGTCAACTTTTACATTTAAATTTTGAAATCTCAAATCATGCCTTTTTGAATGATTTGGAATTTCATCTCATGAGATGAAATCGCATGTCCAAACGATGATTTCATCTCATAAGATGAAATTGCATGTCCAAACGCTTAGTAAATTTTATTTTTAATTTGACTGAATCAAGCTAATCAAAATAACTTGAGTTAAGAAATATGTGGGTCGCTAACTCGTCCAAATTTAAACAGATTGAACAAATTATATATTTTATCTGCTAATTATTCCACTCTAAGTTTGATCAAGTAAAACGTACGTTGAACAACAAAAGAAAGGGAAAAACAAATGTTGATCGTTTTCACATAAAAATATGAACTCACAGTACTAGGAGGATTGATGATATTTATTTTATCTTAACAATTGATATAATCAAATGCAACTTTGTGGGTTTACCAGACCCTGTCATTCTCGAATTAATCCGTAAAATTCTCTACTTCCAATAAAATGAACAAAGTAAAGTTCATTTTTGTGAAATTTGAACTGACATATTTATTAACTGTCATAAATTACCTACAAGACTTGAGTATCAACCAATTTTCATAAGTCTTCGTCACTTCCATAATTAGCATTCGATTTATTTCATTTTGTTTTTACTTTCTCATAGCGTTTGACGCCCTTCAAGGTTAAACAGTTAATTGTTCACCTAACCAGAGTTTAATTAATTCAGTATTACTAGTGCACTTTACCTAATTAATTAAATATATTCGAATAGGTAATATACTATCATATTCAAAATTCTCGACTAAATCAAGGTAACAATCATGCAGGGCACGTTATTATATAAAGTAGAAAAAGTAGGAGGATCTAACAATAGATTTGCCTGTCTAGCAAATTGATATATACTGTTTAAAAAACCTATTTTTTCAAATCAAAAGCCATAAAGTTTAAATTCTGAATATGTCACTAGAGAAAAATGACATTTTCCCATACCAGATATTTCTTATTTCATTTTTTTAGTATAATCCTTCGATATCTTAAATTTATTAATCCTACTAATTCAGATTTATGCCGCAAAGAGCTCATTAGAAATGAAAGCGCTCCTCACCATTAGATTCTTCATTCTTAAGACCCGAATTAAGGCCCGAAGTCGAAAACTTAAGTTGATAATGCAGGGATCCCTTTCATCCTCGCCACACCCTTTAAGTGATGGGGGTATTTATGTTGTAGAAGCCACGGTCCAAATTAAAACTCATAACGTCTAAGTCAAGAATCTATCACTAGAAATAAAATGGCCTTTCTTTTTTTATATATTTAGTCATTCAGTATCCGAAATTTAATGACACAACTAATTCAAATTTGCATCACGTAAGACCAATTAGAGATCAAAAAAACGCTCTCTATCAAGAATTTTTTATTCAAAAAGTTCAAACTCGAGTCTTATGTTAAGAATAGAGGAACCTAGTCCATTCCACTAAATTCATCGAATATTTATGTTGTAGATAGAGTTATCAAAATGGGTCAGCCCAGCCCAGCCCAAACCTTGCAAGGCAATGAATTAGATGAGCTAGGGCGGATCGGCCCTTCACTTGAAAGGGCCTTAAAATGGCTAGCCCAACCCAGCCCTAGATGGGCTGCGGTCTAGCCCTTCATTTTTTTTATTTTTTTATAAGAAAATATATTTTTCAACCTAAATTAAAATATAAAAGTATGCATAATTGTTAATATTTCTAACATATGATTACATGAAAGTACATAATTCTACCACGACTTATAGCATATTCAACACCAAATATTGTCAAGCGCGGTGAATCTATTTTTGATAAGTTGTCTTAATTAACATCTTCATTTTCGTCTACATTCATATGCAAATTTAATTAGTTAAACATTATCAAATAACTATATTTTTAAAATTAATAATGTTTAATTCACTTAAAAATATTACCACTTTGAATTTAGGTAAGTCGTGCAATCAATTTCGAGTAGCAACAAGTGTTTGGACATCTTCGTGATGGATACAACTTTTATACTTGATGATAAGAAATTATATTAGGGATTTAATGCTAAATGAGTAAAGTATTATATAAGATACAGAGACTTATACGGTAATAAATATTCCTAGCTTTTACTTCTTTTTGCATAATTTTCTTTTAAACTTATAATTTAAATTAAATAGCCTTTAAGTCTATGAGCCGGCCTCGGCCCAACCTCGATCAAGCCTCAAGGGCCACGGGTTGACTGGGGTTGGACTTATAAGCTTCAGCTTTAAATGAGCTTAAAAATCTTAACGCAACCCCATCCCAGTAACGGCGGGGTGGGCGGGGTGGGGCTGACCTCAAGTGAGAAGCCGATTTTGACGGCTCTAGTTGTAGATAAGAAGTTGTAGTCCAAGAGAACTCCTTTTCACACCTTTCCTTCCATGAAAGAAGGCATTCATCCAAGTGGGAAAAGAGGAAAAAGATTGTGTGGTTGGTGAAAAAAAGGAAAGCTACTAAGACAAAGAAATTAAACAACAAACATGTAGATAAGTAGTAGTACTAATAAATTAGAAAGAATAATTATAGAATAAAAACAAGTGAGTCTAGAACTAAATAAAGACATAGGGGTAGGGTGTAGGGGTCAATAAAATTCAGCTACCCAACCAAACTTTAGAAACTTCGAATACGTCCAAGTGCCATGAATCAATTTTTCAACATCTTGTTTTTTGTTTCTCGTGAATAAAACATTACTAGAAAAACGTGAATTTCCGAGAGACATTCATGTCGGAATTCAGCAGAAATATGAGATTTCTGGCAAAATGTCATTTGGATTAGTGGCGGAATCAAAGTGTAATCTATGGGTTGATCAGAATTTATTAGCTTTTGCCAAAATTGGGTATGCATATTAAAAATTCATTATACATTTATGAATATTTAACTTCGAACAAATTATTATAGTATATTAACTCGATGTCGCTATAGAAATTCATAAATTTCAAATTCTAACAAGCCAATTTCCGATAGACTACCTCAGAAATTTGGTACGAAATTAGTGTATGTTTTTCTAGTGTTTAAAATGTATTAATTGATCTTATTAAGGACATTGGTACTAAACACGTGATCATTATTCTTTTAGAGTAATTTAAGTTTGTAATAAGCTCCTTAAATTATATAGACATGCAAATTTAGTAATATAGACTTCTTATCACATATTTGTTGATTTAACGTTTTGTAATTAAAGTAGACATAAGTTCTCCAATATGAGATTTATGCTCCAACTACGTACGTGGAAATTTTTTTAGATAGTACCGTCTATAATTGAGATAGTATCATATGATCAATATCATACATATATTTTTGTAAAATTCTAGATTACAAACAAAGGAATAAACTATACATGAATTGATATTCAAGTAAACGAGACGAGATAATCCGTCAAAGGAACGTGGTGAGATGTAGGGTTAAAACACTTTTAACTAATTTTTTTGGTTCGAGCTCCGAAAATGAATAATTTTTTGGTAGGAAACGTTTTTCCTTTTAATGGATTCTATGCGATTCAAATTGGAATTAATCAAATTAGTGACTATGAAATACCAGAATTTCGCTAGTAGGTGTAATTTCATCGAAATTTCTCCCCCTTAATTAGAAGTATTAGGTTCGAGTTACGACAATAAAAAATGTTGATAGAAAGCGCTAGCTTCTCCTCTTATGACCTTAGGCAACATGAATTTGAATTGATTGGGCTAGTGAGTATCGAATACTAAATGGTTATATTAAAAAGGTGAGAAAAGTGAAAGTGTGTGTGTTTTGATTTGTGTCAAAAGTATATCTAGAAGCCTTTGAAGGATATCTATAGCTAACTTGAACCTCTATGCTAGGGTTTTACCACTTCTTCCTATTAACTTGGTCCCAATTCAATTATTTAAAGGTTAATATTCCCAATTAAATGATAGGGCAACTAACATTAAAAACTACAATATATATCATTGACTGAATCATAGAAATTGAAGCATCATTGAATTGTAATCATCACCTTTACCTTAGCTTGTTCAAATGCAAGGTACTTTGTTGGTACGATTTCTCTCCTCAAGTTGTAAGTTGTAAGTTGTAATAATGCAAAATCTTAATATGACAACAATAAATTAAAAAAAAAATACATTGCGCAAGAGTCAAGCTAAGGTATAATAGTAAAACGGCAGCAATTATTGTAATTATTATGGATAAGTTATTGTAGTAGATTTTTTTTTTGTAACGGCGATGTAGGATTAATTATTGTATATTTCTTGATTATTTCATCAGATATTTTTTTACCTTTCATCAGCACATGTATCGAATGACTTCGTCCACCTAGATCAGTCAGGGAGATGGTCCACCTAGGATCACTTAGGGAGATGAGAAAAAAGCACCTCGTATTATTCTATCTCTATTGAAATTTAAACTCTTATCTCCTGTAATTTCCATCTCACTTTCATTATTAATCACTATGCCGAGAGAGGGATATAGCCATTTAACACTCGATATGTTCACATAAACTCAATAGTTTTTTTCTTTCTCAAATCATGTATTTGTATTAAAAATTAACTAAATATCAACTTGTGGATCTATTTATTATTATATATCAACTTAATATTATTATAAGAACTTATACACTTCAAATCTTGAACCCGCCTCTTACTATGACACACCCCAAGTGTTTGTTCTTATTTGATAAATGATTAGTCTATTTTTAAAGAACTTTGCATATCTTTATAACTAATTCACTGTAGATATTACGTCCCCAACTTCAAGAGTATGTTTATGAACCAATATAATATTTTTGTAGACAGAACAACAGAAGAAATTAATAAAGTCACTTGTTTCCAACGGAAAAAAAAACAAATGGAAAAGCAATTTGCACATTAGATATTAATTTTTTAAAATTTTAAATAAGAAAGAAGTATATTTCAGCTCCTCTAAGTTGAACGAAAAATAGAAAATAAACGTTCCACATGGACACAACTCATTATATTATCTTATTAAATTGTCTCCTACTATAATTGACTTGTCAATATATATTGTTGTAAAAATATTATTTACTGTACTAATTAATTGAACAAAAGAAAAATTCTTAAGTCAATACCTTTGATATTATTTCTTCCTCCTTTTGTAAAAAGAAAATGGACATGCAGAGGCCCTACAAACAATTACTTAATTATCAATATAATGATGTCCACTTGTACCGCTGATTTTCTCTAACAAATCTATAATGATGGTTCCTTAAATGGACTTTATTGATCGATTTGGGCTTGGTTTAATTTTAAAATTAATTTTTGGAATATAATATAGGTGAAATTAAAGTTATGTCTTTTGATTAATTTGTTGAGAATATTTTATTTATAATGATAGTGTTCGGATCAGCTTTCGCAAGTCTTGACTATTACCATCAACACATATATCGAGTAACTAAGTCTAACTTGACAATTTCAGGCATCCTAACATGTAATTAGAGCATGATATTTTAGAATATCATACTTATCTCCCCTCCAAATTATAAAACTAATTAAAATATAATAGAAAACTAAAAATTCAATTCTTGTACAGTCCCAATTTGAAATCTTGTATTCCTAACTTGAGAATTTTTGGGTGTTCGAGACTTAAAATAATATTCTCAATCTAAGTGGGACCAGTTTTGAAGAACTAAGTTTTGTAAGTAACTCTTAATTTCCGTATTAAAGTTTTGGTTTCACCATTGAACTTGATATTGTAAAGAATATATAGCTGCGGACATAAACTCTTAATAAGGTGACTTTTTCTAATAACCATTCGATATCAAAAATCCATTGGCTTATTTTATCCACATTAGCACCACGGAGAGTTCACTAGGGGAAAACATTCACTATAATCCGCAGAAAATATGAGACTTCGTATGATATGCTTAAAAAATTTTGGAAAATGTTCAGTGGCTATTCTCACAGATATTTTGATTAAATCAGTGAGAAAAGAAAAAATAGTACTCCATCCGTTCCAATTTATATGAGGATTGACCAGTTTAGGGAGTTAAACAATTTTTTCTTTGACTACGATTTTCTCCAACTCTTTTCATATATTGTGAATTATTAATTATGCAGATTTATAATACTTTTTATGTAGTTTTTAAATTTTATTATAAAATACTCTAAAAATTTATATTTGAAATTGAGTCAAAGAAAAAGTTGTTTGACTTCAAAAACTGGTCAACCCTCGTACAAATTGGAACGGAAGGAGTAGTATTTTCACGCGAAAAAATTAGAAAGTTTTCCAGCGTTTCAATGGGAACTTGTTTCACATCATGCGTTTTTCCAGTAAGTTAGTTCGGAAGGAATAAGATAAAAAATCATATTTTATAACATAAATTTTTTATTAATTATCTATGGGAAAAACTTCTATTTCTAATAGTGTTGGTAAGACATTTTCTTGACGAAATCCATTGAAAATTCAGCTTCATGTGTCCTCGAATTGGAGAACTCTAATTTATTAAGTGTGGATAGCTAGGGATCCCATATGTCCATAGTTTATGACTTTTCTCTCGTTTTTCTTTCTTCTACTAGTATATAAGAAGAGGTAAGCATATAATCTTGCAAAAATTTCTTTGAAATAATAGAGAGAGAGAGAGAAATTTGCAAAAAAAAAAACTATCTTGCATTTCTCATGAACTTCGGAGTCGTGTTGGGTTTCTACTGTTGGGGTTGGGAGTTCTTAACTGCCCTTCTTCTATTCTCCACCCCCTCTTCTATCTAGCCTTATTAAACAATTTTAATAATTTTCTAGAATTTTTTTTTCAAAAACCCAAAAAAGGGTTTATTCTTTTTGTGTTTCTATACTCATTTCACCAATTTTCTTGAAAAAATAAACTTTTTTTGGTTATTATTATGGAGGTATTAGAAGAAGTTCAAATAAGTGATGAGAAGAGTAGTTTATTGTTAGAATATACTGTGAGGAAGACATCACCTTTCTTATTGAAAACCTACATGTTGGTGGAAGATCCGGCGACAGACGACGTCGTTTCTTGGAATTCCGATGGGTCGGCGTTTGTTGTGTGGAAGCCGGCGGAATTTGCAAGGGATTTGCTTCCTACTCTATTTAAGCATAGAAACTTTTCTAGCTTTGTCCGGCAGCTCAATACCTATGTAAGTTTTAATTTAGTTCTTTTGTTATCCTTACAAATTTACTCGCGCTTGATGTTTAATTTGCATCAGATTGATGAATATAACATGAGTGTTTAGACTTTCTTTGAACATATACAAGGAAATTAAACATGTTTTTCGATGGAAGTCCGTCGAAAAAATGCTATAGCTGTCGACAAAATTAATGTCCGTCGAGAAAATACGTATTTCTGTAAAGAATGGATCTTGGACCTAATTCAACATCAAAAGCTAGCTTGTAGGGTGTTGATTGTCCAAGTCCATATAAGGAGTCCATGTTTCCATTTCATATCCAATGTGAGACTCTTTAACACTCCCCCGCACGTCCAGACCTTGTTAACTGGAGCGTGGATAATATAATTTGAGGGCCCAACATCGGTGAACAAAGAATTGGAATGGGTCTGACTCTGATATCATGTAAAGAATTGATCTTGGACCTAACTCAACCCCAAAAACTAGTTTGTAGGGTGATGATTGTCCAAGTCGAATCCATGTTCTCATTTCTTATCCGATGGACTCTTAACAGTTTCTAATACAATAAACACATGTTTTCTTGACGGAAGCCCGTTGGAAATGTGATTTGTCGGAGTTTCCCGTTGAAAATATCTTTTAAAAAATAGTACGTGTTTTTAATAGTGTTGTGAGTTAAATCGCCTTCTCGCTTTAATTTGTGATTTCTTAAAAATTAAATTCATTGATTTAGTATTTTAGTGTAAATCAAATTTCAATAAATATTATAATATGAATATGTAATTTTAATTGTACAATAAAGTAATACTGAGTATCATAAATATCAAACTCATTAAATTTTAATTTTGAATCCGTTTTTGTTGGTATTTTAAAGTATAAATGAAGAAAAAAATTAGTTCTTGTTGGTGATACAAATAGCTAGATCACAAAGGATCTTTTGTGGGCTCAACTAACAGAACTACTCCATATATCATGATTTTGGAGTATCCATTAAAATAATCATTATATTAATGACATAAATACTACTTAGAGCTTAGGTTATAATAATTATAGGTTATCAAGATAAGATGTATTGCTAATTGTCAAAAGATGGTTAATCACTTTGGATTAAGTTTGTCTTATTTTTCAATTAACATGCGTAATAATAGTGTTTTCACTATTATTACCTTTTAAGTATTCATGTTTTCACTAATTAAGTGGAAAAGATAATGCCCCTCTACACTTGTCTCATCTCATACTAATGGATATTAAAAAGTACATTATTTATCACGGATTAAAAAGTCTCTTATCTATTAAACTTGTGAAAAGTTTTTTCTTTTAGTCAATTCTCGATTTATTATTTGTTATTTAAGTTCTAGACGAGTTACATATGATACCGTTTTCAATTCTTGAAATTTATTTTGATCGTCGATTTTGTATATGATATATTAGGGTTTTCGAAAAATTGCAATGAGTCGGTGGGAGTTCAGCAACGACAGGTTCAGAAAGGGTGAAAGAGATTTACTATGTGATATTCGTAGAAGAAAAGCATGGACAAACAGACAACATTCAAATAATAACAATAGACTAAGCCAGGACTTGAACAGTAACCAGAAAGAAATAGAAGAAGATCAAAGATCTTCATCATCAACTTCATCATCATCTGAATATACAACTCTTGTCGACGAGAATAAAAGGCTAAAGATGGAAAATGGAGTACTTAGCTCTGAGCTTTCACTCATGAAAAACAAGTGCAAAGAATTAATTGACATTGTTAGCATATTTGCTAATCCAGAGAAAGAAGAAAAAAAGCAACAAGATGAGAGGCCTATGCTATTTGGAGTAAGATTGGAAGTTCAAGAAGAGATGGAGAGGAAGAAGAAAAGAGTTGAACTTAATGAAATAGCTAGTGTTTTTCTCTCTCAATTATGCAAATAAGCAGAAATTTAGAGAGAAAATCAAGTGGTTAATTGTACTATGTTATTCATATCATTTAATTTCATGCAAATTACTAGTATTAATAATTAGCATGTAGTGACTACTTAAATGGAGATAATATACTTGATGTATTCCTAAGTTGTATAAATTTACAAGTGTTATTATTTCACATGAAATGTTAACACGGCATATAATAAAAATTTCATTAATCCTTTTCCTTTTTAACGTTATCATACATTCCAAATTAATTTGCTTTATTAAGCTTCCTACCCATAGTTACCACATATCTTTCTCCGGGTCATATTTAAATATCACATTGTAAACATCCCTCAACCCGACTCTCTCTTCCTTATTATTGAATCGGAACATATAGTGCATAGGTATTCTTCGATACAACGGGAATGAGATCTTCGAATGTTTCAGGTGATCCTCAATATTCCAGTATCAATATTTTGAATGCTAGAACATGTTACGATAAGCTTAATCAGTAATGGAACCAAAAAATATTTGTAAATGGTGTTCAAGATTTAATATGTATATGTAAAAAGTAATACTTGCTTTATATATACAATATTATAATTTTTTATGAAGAGGGTTCAAATAATCATCTTTCACTGGCTGTAGCTTGGCTTTGATATTATTTGAATATATAACATTCAAACTTCTTGAAAACTTGAATAAACGTGGCATGAGTTTTTGGAAATTTAGAGATGGTCAAAATCTCAGAGATTTTTCATTGATTAGAAGTTCAAAATTCAAATTTATGTGGGCCATGAGAAGAGGAAAGTGACAAGACAATGTTCAATGAAATTGAAATACAGAGTTGCAATCTACTTGATATAGAATTGTCCTCAAGATGAATCACTAATATTTTTAAAAACAATTTATTTGTGATGAAATTTAAAGTTACTTTCAAAAGCAGCAAAAACTTTAAAGCATTATATATTAAGAGTCCAAATTTGATTTGAAGACTTGACTATTTTGATCATACCAAAAACAAGGAAATTAAGAAAAAGGTGATTTGTAGCCATCAAAGACGTAGGCCAATATAAGAAAACTTTGAAGAATTTGAAAGTCACGACAAGAATTTTCAAAGTCGGCATAAAAGTAAAAGTTAAATATTATTCAATGGCGGAGTTAAAGATTTGAAAGTTTTCGAATTCATAACTCGTTTTAGTTATTGAATTTGCAATTAAATATTTATATATTTAATAAAATATATAAATAATAATTTTTTAAGAATACAAATATGAGATCTAAGCAAAAAATATGGAGTTCATTCAAAAAGTAATCTAATATTGTAGCTCTGCCCAGTCATAATAATCTCTCCAAATCATAGATCTTACTTTTCACGGTCGCCTTCATGTGCGGGTTTGATTTATTTTTATGGACCAAACACATTTTTTTAGAATGAGTGACGGCAAGACTCAAACCTTAAACCTCTCTCTAATAACATAACTAAGTGTGTAATCATCTATTTAAAAAATTTAAACTGTTAGCAAGATCATACTTTTATTTACTTAATTATAGTTTCACAATAACTTCAATAACAAAATTTTGTTATAAGTAATAAGTCAATCATTGCTGACATTCTGGCACTAAGTTCGAGGATCCCACCCACTATCGCAGCCTTGCAGGGGCACTTCAGTATCTTATCTTCACAAGGCCTGATATTACTTATGCAGTTCAACAGGTGTGTTTGTTTATGCATGATCCACGAATTGAGCATATGAATGCGCTCAAACGCATTATACGATACATCCAGGGCACACTTGATTATGGCTTGCATTTGTATCCTACATCTGTTTCTACACTTGTGTCTTATACATATGCTTATTGGGGTGGCTGTCCTGATACCAGACGCTCGACTTCTGGTTATTGTATGTTTCTTGGGGATAACTTGGTCTCATGGTTTGCAAAACGACAAACTACATTATCAAAATCCAGTGCAGAGGCCGAGTATTGAGGCGTGACGAATGTGGTGTCAGAATCATGTTGGCTGCGTAATCTTTTGTTAGAACTACATTTTCCTATTCAGAAAGCTACCTTGGTCTACTGTGATAATGTTAGTGCAGTTTATCTTTCTGGCAATCCAGTCCAACATCAACGCACTAAACATGTCGAGATGGATATTCACTTTGTTCGCAAAAAGGTAGCTCGTGGACAAGTACGTGTCTTACATGTGCCCTCGCGATACCAAATTGCTGACATTTTTACGAAGGGCCTTCCCTCGGTTTTATTTGAAGATTTTAGGGACAGTCTCAGCGTACGACAACCACCCGCTATGACTGCGGGGGTGTGATAGAATACCGTGTATATCCCTATGATATACACGATTTTGACTAGTCTTGTACCATAAATAGAAGTTGTAAATTATGTTGTATAATTACCATAATTGTACAATTCTTGTACAAGTAAAATTATAAAGAAAAAAGAACCAAAGAAACAAAATATGAAAAAATTAAAAAGGACAGTCCGGTGCACTAAGCTCCCGCTATGCGCGGATGAACATAAAACAAAAAGTAGCTAGGTGAGAAAGAATACTTAGCCATTTGTTATACTAAATACTCTTAAGTGTAGAATAAATAAAAAAGATGAGCACTGAAAACGGACCAGGTGATCTTGCGATGTCCCCAGTTGCACTACCAGCTGCTCCGGTGCCGACGCTAAAGCCACATGGAAATAGGTACCTACGAGTATCAGTTGCAAGCTATGCCACAATTTACCGGATTGTTAGGGAGTCAACAGATGTGAACACCAGCAGGACTGCTGTAGATGGACTCCCACTTCCTACTGCTCATGGACAGACCCTAACTTCAATGTACTTCCTGATGGAGAAGTAGATATCATGGCTAGGGCGTCTGTTGCTAAGCCAAGCTCTACGATTTAACTGTGACATTCGTGATACTGGTATGCTGCTACTGGGTAATATGAGAATGGTGGATAGCTTCTGGGCTGCTGATCCCGTACCTGACATTACTAGGCTCGATATACGCCTGTATGCGTATAGTAGACAAAGTATAGCTGCACTTAACCTCGAAGCGTGTGCTGCCAAACCTCTCGGAGCGTGGATAATATCGTTTGGGGTTTCATGTGGAGTACTTCGTAGTGCTGACAGTCAAGTGATTCCCGAGTACAAGTGTTGGAAATTTGCCTTTGGCGGGAGTTGCGACCGACCAACTTTAACGGCTTAAACACTAGTGTTACGTATGTTGGAGAATTCAGTTCTTCACACATGCATGATCTACTAAGTACGTAGATAACCGTAGGGCCAAGAATCGTCAAATTTCATTGAGAAATGAAAGAGATATTGGTCCACGAAGTGAGGTGTTTGAAGCATGGAAAGTGTGGTGTTGTGTTCAATTCTCCCTCATCGGTAGAGGAAGAAAGAATTGTTGTGTATATAAGACTCGAAATTGGTTTGGGGTTTGGGACCCCAAGGGGTATCCCATGTGTTTAAAGGAGGGAGGACCTAGATGTGCTTGGTTCGAGGAAAGACCACACGCCGCCGCTTGACCATGATTCAGGGTTCACGGGGCCACGGGCCTTACGATATTATCTTTTGGGCGAGAGAACTTTGCGGAAATGCAGTTTGGACCAAAATTCTTTCAGATGTCTGATTTGGTCCCTGAAGTTTTGAAAGTCGAATTCGGCGGTCAAAGCGAACGCTTGAGCACTCAATTCACCATTTATTTTGGTGAATTACTCCTCCTATAATGGCCAAATCCGTTGGTCTTTCACCATTTATTTTGGTGGCTTTACTACCTCCAGAATAGCCATTATTTGGCCAATAGTGGTTGTTATGGGGCGATTAAACAACCCTCCTCACCTATATAAACACCCTTACACCATTGTTGAGGCGCAGAAAAATATACTTGCAATATACGAAAATACACAAGCAAAACAGTTTCTTCCTACACCTTCCTTGCATCATTTCTTGCTCAATATTCTTCAAGGTAGCTCTTGAGTTTCCTTTGCTCAAGTGTTCCATTGCTGTTTTATCTTGGGAGACAAATTGTCCAGGACGTATAAAGGATACATACGGGGCAATATTGTCTTAAGGACAGAGTGCCACACTCGACTCAGCAAAAACAGTTTTTCAGTTTTTCTTGTTCATCGTTGTAATTTTCAGTTTTTCTAGTTGAATTGTAATTTTCAATTATTACATTAGCAGTTACTTGTAATTTCCGTTCCTGCAATCCTTTGTAACCCCGACAACAAGTTCGTTGCAACTCCTCCTAATGCTGAGCACAGAAAGGAGGTCACCAAGTTTAAAGCTGAATCCAGATATGATCTGCATGTAGTATGCATTAACCTCATTGCCGTGTTCGGTCTACTTCATCTGAATAAGGATCATGCGTACAAGTCAAATGACACAACAATGGAACGCATCTGCACTTCGTATCTGAGGACCATTAGTACTATGATCGATGCTGAAATGATGACAAAAATCGAAGGTATTATTTCTTTTATGTATAATATAATTTGGGGGTCCAACATCGGTGAACAAAAAATTGGAATTGATCTGACTCTGATACCATATAAATAATGGATATTCGGCATAACTCAACCCCAAAAGCTAGCTTGTAGGTGAAGATTGTCCAAATCCATATAAGGAGTTCATTTCACATTCAATATTCGATGTGAGACTGTTAACAATCGCTAATGATAGTGTTGTTCTTCAACCTTGAATTTTGACGAATACTTCTCACAAATAAGGTCATATGTCATTTTCCCCTACTTCCTAACAAATAAAAATTGTGCACCGAAATTTTATATAAAATTAATACTATTGGCAATAATACAGAATTTCAAATGAAAAGGAGCAAAATAATGGAGTAATAACGAAGAATTGAGAAGGAAATTATGGAATGGAAAAGGAACAATGTTATGCAGTGGAAACAATTAGCTTTAGTATTTATAGTAATCAAAAGAATTTGTAACGTAACATAACATGAAATGAAAACTAACGTATTTGAGTAATTATAATTGAATAAGTATTAAATATATTAATTGTACCTAATTGGGTTTTAATGCTAACAGACTTAAATGAGCAATGGAATTCTGCAACGGTGGCTGGTCAGATGTAATTGAGCTTTATTGCTACGTTTAATTGGGGTAGGAGGCCTTTGTTAATAATCCATTAGTTAATACTTAATAGCATAGATGAACCAAAAAATACAAATAATAAATGAAGAAAAATGTCAAAAAAAAAAGGAGATAAAAGATAAATATAATATTGCTCATAGAGGTGTCACATTACTTTGTATATACTTAGCTCTAAATTATATATAGATTAGTGTTAAGAAATCCACTTAACATATATAAATAATTTAAAAATACAGTAAATTATTTTTTTTAGAATTCAAAATTTTAAATTCTGTCTTTAGCTTTAACTCTTATAAAAGGTGATTATGTCTTTAGCTTTAACTCTTACAAAAGGTGATACTATAGGTATTTGATAATTATTTCCATCAAAACTTAATCACTTAATTTATTTTGTTGTCCTTTGTTTGTTTGGATAAGAAGAACACCATTTTAGCCCCTTTTTTATAACAACTTGTCCCTTAATAACTAGTTTTTTTTCTTTCTTTTTTTGTAGTTTATGACAGTATTAAAAATTGAAACAACCCATTTTCAACTTATTTTCACATAGTTAAAAAAGGTAAAATGTTATTGAGCTAGTACACTTCACGTTTTTATTTTATGGTTTAACATTTTTAGGTAAAAATGACTAAAATTCACTTAATATTATTAAATAAAATTTGATATTTAAAAATATGTTTATCATGAAAAAAAAATGAACGACGAAAATGGAATAGAAAACAATATTTTTATTTGGAGTTTTGGTTGGAAAGTGTGTTTCGGTGATTGAAAAATAGTAGTGGAAGACCTAAGTACAAATTATTACTTAATTAGTTCAAACTTATAATATAAATATATAATCTTCTATTGGTCCTCTTTTGGATGCTAAGATTACGATATAATTAATCCTCCTAAATCTTCAGCTTATAAAACAATAAACTAATGATTAATGCAAATCATATGTTATAGCTAGGAACGTGCCAAAGGGATAATTAGTTTTTTTTATTATCAAGTGGCCGACCAATTTGCAAATATTATATTTATATGATTTTATTAACGTTAGCCATAGATATCAATTAATACTCAATTGCTTTCATCTAGTCAATTACTCAATGTAGTAATATTATGATCAATGTAGTAATATTATGCCTCACCGAGGATTAAGCCCCGAGGCACATGACATAAGCCCATGGGTATTTAATTTTTAATACTTCATAAAATAATATAATTACAATAAATATTTTTAAATAGGTAATATTATATTAAAAAAAGAAAATTATAAATAAATGATATATATATATATATATATGTGTGTGTGTGTGTGTGCGCGCGCGCGCGCGATTTCATCATCACAAAAAACTAATCAAATCAATCAATTATATGTCACTTACAACTTGTAATTATATATAACATAATTTTACAAGTATAAACAATACAATGAAAAAAAATTATTATGAAATGCAAATCAATTCTAACATCTTAACTTTGAAAAAATCACAATTTTTAAAATAAAATTACTATCATACTATTCATTTTATCTCTCTATAAGCAAATAATCAATAAAATTTATCAATATTATAATTAAAACGTAACTCCTTCATGAATAAAATAAAATTACTTTCAAATAGCGAAATAATAAAATATGATAATTTTGATACATAAGACAAAAAATCAATGACAAGTGAAATGTACAATTCGACTATGTATTTTTAAAAGAAATATTAAGTGATATCCACCCTCACGATGTTCTCAAATAGTAAATATGCAATACTACGACTTATTATTTGAGTTACACCCAATCTTCTTATTTCTTTAGATGAAAAACTATTAAGTATCATTCATTTGCTAAATCTACCTCTAGATGTGCCTTTTGATTTATAGTACAATCTTTTGGTAACATTAATTTCATGAATTATTAGTCAAGCGGGATGAAAATCAAGGAAAAATTCATTGAGTTTTACATAAATTTGCATAATTTATCATAGTTAAGTGATAAACTGAACTAAATATTTTTTAGTGATGATAAGCGAGAAATACATTTTTTCGATTTTTTCAACTGCATGCTAGTCGGGCCCTGACCTGCTTGCTATTATTGAAAGTGAATTCATTCATGCTAAGGTATTCTATTTTGGCGGATTGGAGCCGATAAATACATTAAACTATCCATGTAGCTAAGAGCTCTCACAGTCCAAACACAACAATACAAACTAATCTATTTTGTAATGTTAGATCGAAACCTGCTTAAATTGAGTGATACTATAATGTAAATACGCGTAACCGGCTCTAAATTTGCTTAGAATTGAGGCCTAATTGTTACTAATTTTCTTAAAGGTGACCCTTAGACTTGCAATGAAGAAAAGTTGGATGTAAGCAAATTTTAGCCATTGCGTATTATTAGTTGAAACTTCAAGCAAGAAGTCAATCATGGTGTGCAAAGAAAGGTAGCAATCACATCAAATCATATTATTTTCATCAACTACCAATTTATTTGGGAAATTGTGTTCCACTTGTTTGATTGCAAAAGGAACATAGTGTATGCCCTATCACTTTTAGGTTATTCTAGTGGTCTGTGGCCCCATTAGAGTTCAACATTAATGTTCGAAAGAAAATTCCAATCCACACCCACCAAAAATAAATACTCAATATACAATTGAAAGATCGATTTTATTGTCCATTACATATATATTCTTTTTCCATATGAGATCAGTAAAACATAAAAGGAGATCGATAAATAAAATACAAAATTCCTTGTAAAGTCAGTTTTTTCTATTCAAATTGTAATTGATCAAGTGAAATGATTTTATCGTAACATACGCACCTCCGTGTAAGTAAGTATTGGTTTCAAGCGGCAATCATCTTGGGCTAACGGACACCAACTACTAGTTGTTGATTTAGGATTGTTATACAGTAAATAATAATGCATGATTTGCTATATAATGCACAGAATACATGGACAATTATGTAAGGGTCGCCTGCTATATGAGCATTTTTATGTTTAAATACTTTTGTTCATGTATCACTAATACATATATTCTTATTCACATTCTATCGTTATAAAAATAGTACTCCTTCCGTTTCATGATAAGTGATGTTTTTAACTTATACACACCCCTTAAAAAATTATTCACTCCTAAAAAATTATATGAGTATTTTTACTAACTTACCCCTAATTAATGCTTAGAAAAGAAAAGCTACTTAATGATTCTTGATTATGTAAATAAGAGTAATTTAAAAAGAATAAGATCAATTTCTTCTTGAAATCTTAAAGCACCACTTCTTTTGAAACAAAATGAAAAGCCTAAAACATCACTTATTATGGAACAGAGGGAGTACATAGATTTATGTATAAGATTCGCGGAAAAAAGATTTATTTATAGGTCTATAAGTTATGCAAACATTTTAGCAGCTTGGTTTTATAACAAGCACTATAAAAAATTTCAAGTACTCTTTATCATAAACATATTTATGTCTAGACTTTACAAGCATAGTTTCTTCTAAGCATCACTATAATGAATATTACAAAAGATGATTTACATTCTTTCAATAGCATTAGCAAAATTTACAGCGTATTCCAGAAAGTTGAAGATACCAAAATAATATAAGCAGGTAAATATTGGAGTTGTATCCATGATTTTCGATCACTCGTCTGCTGTATTTGCTGCTTCATCTATGATATTTGGTGTGCAAATTGGTTCATCCAGTTGTATCTTGCTGCAACTAGTCGACGAATGTGGCAACGAACAGGAACGAAAGTGACCACAAAGCCTTGATCATTTTCCAGCAGATTTACCAAATCAGCAAATCCAAATGGCTAGCTTTTATTTGCACGATCCAATGAGGGAATTGATTGAAACCTATATTGCACAAAACTTGCAAAAATGTTGCTGCACCCGTGGCGGATCCTCCAAAAATGCCTAACTTTTGGAGGATCCACACCCACCCAACAGTATTTTTTAAGAGTCAGTAAAATAGATTGAAACTGAAGCAGGTCGCTGACAAATGTCCAAGCAGCTCAAGGCACTGATAGGATGGCAATGATCATCTCCAAAGAAGCTCATTTGTTGTTTCATGTCCTGATTTCTTTCTTAAGGATTCTGTCAAATGAAAAGAAAATATCGAGATCAGATTTGAAGTTCTGAGATGTTCTGTTTATGTACTATCATCAGAAATAGGTAACCTCAATGGAAGTGCATTTTAACAAGTGCTACAAACAAAGCTTACCAACTCTTTGTTTTATAACAGCAGCATTCTCGGTCCCTCCACTACGTTGAGCAAAGAAGAGTATATCGTCATACATATTACTTGATGGCTGAAGTCCTCCATCCTCCATCCACTCCAGCACCTGTATCAGAAGTTCACCAAATTGGTTTGCCCATCAAGGTTAGAAAAGATGGAGCACAAGGGTTTTCTAGTTAATAAAGCACGGAGCAAGAGAGAAGATGGATAGTAGCAAGCATAGTAAGACAGAATTTTCTGAATTCAGACCAGTTCTTGCATAATAAGTGTGCTGCTATTTCCACTGCAATTGTTATATCATAATATTTTATATCTATGATAAATAAGTCAAAAGAATTCTTACAAAAAATTAAAACAAGGGAGGTGGCCATAATATCATAAACCACTAGGGAAGTCAGTGTTACGAAGGCAAACCTGAGGGGAGGTCTTTGAAATTAATTAAGAGAATATATAAAAGAAGAGTATTATAAAGATTGGTGTTACTGTATTTGAAGATTTAGACTTCAGAGCCACTACGGATTATCCAAAAAGAGAGAGCAAAGAAAGATCTAGGGCCACTACAAAAAATATCATTCGTCTTAGCAGATAAAGGAAATTATTAACCAGAAGTTCTAAAGATACTACCTCAATATATTTCCTCCAATTTCCAGCAGCCAAAAGATTTTTCAGTAGAACTGAATAGGTTGCTAAGTTAACTTCTGCGCCTGATGTGACTACCTTATAGAAAAACTGCATGAGTGAGAAAAGAGGAAGAAATGTGTCAAAGATTGCCTTAAAGTTCAAGATTGAAAATGTAATCTTACTGAAGAAAGGATAAGGCTTGACGTTACCGCATTGAATAGACATTTAAGCTGAACATAAAGTTACTGATAATTTTACACTTACTTTTATCATGGTTTCAGTCTTTCCAGATTTGCCAATACTATGCAGAAGCTGGTTTAGAGTCCCAACAGACACATAAGGGAGTGATGCCTCCATTATTGTAATAATTTCTGTAATCATCCTCCAATCTCGTAATCTTCAAAAAAGTGTACGCTTTATCATCATCAAGTAATGCCACATCAGAATATGGTCAAATAATTGCAGATACTGACCATGAGACAACAGTACAAGTATAGGCTAAAATGAAATAGGAAAATGACAATCTGAACAGAAAGGAGCTTTATGCGGTCTGTTGAATTTTTCCAGAAAGGTCTGTAGTAGTTATTAAAAATCTCTATTTGACTTTTTTGCTTTATTTCATAGACATGCCAATATTTCCAATTTCAATGATTTTTTAGTGTAATGCTTGACCATTATTTGATATTATCGATGCAAGCGCTTAATAGCCCAAAATAGCAAACTTCTTCCATGAATGCCAGAAAATACTAATATACAGATGCACAAATTCCAAACATTTTCTGTAAATATCCATGTCCCAATGCATTGCAGGCACACATATATCTATAACTGCGGACTTACATGCTGGTGGCTGAGACCAATTCAAATAAACCAGCCTCGGCGAAAGGGATATTTCTCTCTCTCATAAAATCCGCCACAAGAAAAACTTTGTCAGGTTGGCATCCTCTATTGAAAGACCTCATAAGAGCTGAACAAGCAATAGCATCAGGGAGAACACCATTCAATTCCATTTCTTGAAATACTGCAAAAGCTTTCTCCCAGTTCTCTGCATAATAAATTTGTTCCTAGTTATATGGGGTCAGCGCATGCAGCCAAATTATCCCTATGGAAGGTACAGGATGATCTACCTCCAACACTATATGCATTTAGCATCGTTGTATAGGCAATGACATCACACTGAAAGCCTTCCATTTTCATCATTGAAAACATAGATTCTGCCTTGGCAAGTTGACCCTGAGAATAAGGTAGCGAGCCTGGTCAGTTTTTGTTTTGTACTCAAGAGGTAAAAACTGTGTTCAAGTACTTACCTGCTTAGTGTAAGCACTTATTGCAGAGGAAAACACCTCCTTCGTAAAAGGAATCTTCAGATCTATCATCTCATCAAGAAATTCGAGTGCCTCCGAATAATTTGACATTCTACAGCAACCACTTATCAACACATTATATGTTACAGAATCAGGCATAACTTTCTTTTTCCTCATCGACTTGTATAGGGTCAAAGCCTTTTCATATTCGCCAACATTCAGATAACTCCCAAGAGCGGAATTATAGGCCACTGTATTCAACTCGATTCCACGCATTTTGGCAGCTGTTAGGATGGAATCAATGTTCACCTTCTTACTACAGCGGCCACTTGCAGCCAATAAGGTAGAAATAGTAACAACATTGGGCTGTAAGCCATCGTGTTCCATTTCACGCAGCACTTGGACAGCCTTGTCCAGAAGCCCATTAGATCCATAAGCATCAATCAGTACATTATAACTAACCAAATTTGGTTTCAAATTGTTCCTCTTCATCCTTTCAAATGTTTCCATGGCCCTTTCAGGCTGTTCTGATCTCCCATAAGCATTGAGTAAAGAGGTATAAGACACAACATCAGGGCGGATGCCATTATTTTTCATCTTATCAAAGATTGATGAAGCTTCCTGAGCCATCCCATGTGAAGCATAAGCACCTACTAAGGTATTATATGAAACAATATTAGGTCTCAGACCTTCTGCAAGCATTGTGTTAAAAACAGCTTCGCAGTTTTTGATCTGGCCAGAAACAGAATACATGTGCATGATAGTAGTAAATGTGACTATGTCAGGGATACATTCAGCTCTTTTCTCTCTCATTGAGTTAAATATCTCAACAGCTTCCTGATATTTTCCAAGCTTTACAAGACAGTTTATCACAATATTAAGGGTCGTAGTGTCAGGACGGACTTTAGTTCCCTTCATTAGTTCAAAATAGGAAAGGGCTTTTGCATACTGGGAACCATTTTTATAGGCAGATAACACAATATTATGAGTGACCAGGTCAGGTCCAACTCCGTTTTCAGTCATTTCCTTGCAAACTTTAAGAGCCTCTCTCCAATTTCCACTAGATCCACATGCATTGATCAAGTTGTTGTATGTTGATCGATTTGGTGGAATCTGCAGCAATTCCACAAGCAAATTTCTTCAGATAAATGTCACAAAAACATGAGCACACAAGGGCAAAAAGATCTAAAACAATAAAAACTAAACTAAAAATACAAAACAATTAAACACTCGCCAGTCACTGCTAAAATCAATCCGGTACATACATGCAGTTAAGGCACCAGCAAGCTAGTTGTATAGCGTAAGTGAGCATGCAGAAGGAGTAAGACATATATACATTTTCAATTACCCAACGCACAATTGAGTATACATTTCGCTTAGATGGTAAATTGCCCTGATAGCTTATCCCAAAGAAGTAATGTCTCTCAGCATATTATCAGATAGAAGCCTCACAAAAGGGTTTTAGACCAGATATCGAGCTGAAATTATGGACAAGAATATTTGGGAAGCTAGAGAGTTTGGACAAGATTAAGCCTCGACTGCGTAAATACACCAATGTTCCACCATATTGGACCTGTGACCTTAGCGACTACAATATATGCAATGTTGTCTTGCCATTCATGCACGTGACGTCTTCTTTTTTTGTGATAAGAACCAGTTCATGTACTTAACGATGGCAAAAAGAAGAAAAAATTTGCCCTATAAGTTGGATAAGCCTACGAGTTGGGGTTTGGGTTTTATAAAACTTATGTTCCTGAGAAATTGGAAATATTGTTGTTACAACACCTACGCCTCAGTAGTCAGTCCAAAATAAGTTCAGGTTGGCTATATGAATCCTCATTGACCATATTTCTCCATTTAAATTCCTCTCAAGCCAACATAATAGAAAAATAAAATTAAAAATAGTGTGCCAGAAATATTGTTAGGAAAAAAAATGAGTGTCTTATTGATTATTAATTTCTCACTCTTTAAAAGGAATTACAAAGTGTGTTAGGATAAAGTTCTAATGTCTATCACCTAATCTATCTACCTGAGCTAGCTAACGGGGATACATAAATAAAAAAACATCAAAGAAAACTATTAAATCGACAACAACAATAGTCAAGATGCTCTGTAAAAATTTCTGGTCAATAAAAACCTTTAAATCACCTGAAAATCCTTGATACCCTTTATATATCTCCACCCGTCTTACCACCAGCCAATATGCTGAGTGGTATAGAGTCCCTTAAACCCAAAGCCCTACCAACCCCTTCTTGAAAAGAAGGGAAAATATAATCTATATATGGATATTCCATAATGCTATAGCTCTCCCAGTCACTCTACATCCATGAAACAGCAATCAAAGCCAGAAATTTTGACCAAAATTCAAATGAACTTGTGTGGAAATTGGAGCAAGTTAAGGGATATTAGAAAAGCTAAAACATGGAAAAAGAACATTGTTTCAAGGAAAGCCCTATTAAAGCAAACAACAAATCTAACACAAGAGAGGTTTAGTATTATCTAAATGTCGAAACTAATTGAAAAAGAATAAAAGGAAAAAACTCACATCAATACGCACAGATATCGTAATAAAGAGGAGTAAATACACACAGAAGCACGGAGCATGTCTTCCATGATATTCTTTGCCCAACGCCATTGACCAGCTCTACCATGTGCACTGATAAGGGCATTGTAGGTCTCAACATTAGGTTGGCACCTACCACAAATAACAGGCATTGTGAACATGTATAACCCAAAAGAAAAAAGGACATGCAATGAATCTTACATACATGATACTGATAAAAAATGAGTCTGACATACGTGATTAGCAAGTACAAATTGGTGCAAATAGATAGAGTAGAGGTGCAAATTAAATTAATAAGATCGCAAAACCTTATCGAACTCAACCTGGCTTCTTGATATGTAGTTGCCACATTTCATAATCTTCATTTACACTACTTATGACCAGTGTTTTAAAAGGCGGGGGCGTAAGGCGGCGCGTTTTACATATGCATCGGCGAGGCGTAAGCCCCGAGACACGGGGCGTAAGCCCCATGGGTATTTAATTTTTAATATTTCATAAAATAATATAATTACAATAAATATTTTTAAATAGGTAAAATTACATAAAATATAAAGGAAAACTGTAAATAAATAAATATATATATATGCTTGATCCTCACAAAAAACTAATGATCCTCACAAAAAACTAATCAAAGCAATCCATTATACGCCACTTACAACTTATAATTATATATAACATAATTTTACAAGTATAAACAATACAATTAAATAAAAAGTATTATGAACTGCAAATCGACTCTAACATATTAACTTCCAAACAATTAAAAAATCACAATTTCTTAAAACAATATTACTATCATACTATTCATTTTATCTCCCTATAAGCAAATAATCAATATACTTTATCAGTATTATAATTAAAACGTAACTCCTTCATGAATAAAAATAGAATTAATTTCAAATAGTGAAATAATTAAATATGATAATTTTGATTTATAGGACAAAAGACCAATGACTAGTGAAAATGTACAATTCGACTATGTATTTTTAAAAGAAATATTAAGTGATATTCACCCTCACGATGTTCTCAAATAGTAAATATGCAATACTACGACTTGTTATTTGAGCTACACCCAATTTTCTTATTTCTATAGATGAAAAACTATTAAATATCATTCATTTATTAAAGAATTATGAGAGTCAACGATTTTAATTAAGGAATTTAACATCTAATTTATGTAAGAACTGTTAGGCGAGCTCCGAGCGTTGAGCGTTAGGCGTGTTTAGGGCGTACAGTTGGGCGCTTAGGGCGTAAGCCTCACATGAACTAAGCCCCGCACGTGAGCCCCAGGGCGTTTTGCCAGTTCCCGCCCCGGGGCGAGTCCTGAAACTGCCTTTTAAAACATTGGTCTTAATCATGTCAATTTGGATTACCCACGAAAACAAAGAAAATTGGTAAGGAGGATGAAGGAATAAGAGTACCTCCACTTTTGCATCTCGAAAAACAAACCACGTGCCTGATCAACCCGATTATGTCTAGCATGTAACCTGATCATCATGTTGTAGATATCACTTCTTGCACAATAATTCTTCTGGTTTTTCATCCAATTGAAAACATGGATGCTATGTTCAATTGAACCCATTTGAGTTATTTCCTACATCACATATAACAAAGAAATTATTAGAAATTCAATGAGCCTAACCTTGTAGTATGCTAGTACAAAGGAGTAGTCTTTTCCAAACAGCACCAGAACACATAATTGCCAAATAAACACACCACCCTCAAAACTTACATGTAGAAAGATGACATTATTCAAAGAAAAAATAAACTTTTGAGAATCAATTACACTAAACGTTTATAATTTTCTTAGCACTTAAACATGGTTAAATTAACATGCATATTCTCTTTATTAAATCACTTACACTAGAGTAAGTTTACATGGTTCGGTGTCAATACCCGGTGTGGGTAAGTATTTACCTATGAAGACTATAGTTGCCAAATGAAGACAACACCCTAAAAACTTATATATAGCAAGATGACATTTTTCAAAGAAAGACTAAAGCTTTAGAGTTTTGAGAATCAATTACACTAAACGTATATGTTTTTCTGAAAACATTACCTAAAAACCAATATGGGTCAGTTATATGAATCCTTTACATCCATTTTTCATTCCATTCTAATTATACACATGTTTTCAGTCTCAAACAAGTTGGGTGAGTGGGGGGGGGGGGGGTGATTATATGAATTCTGACATCTTTATTTAAGCTCATTTCATATCAATCATTTAAAACACCCAAAAAAGTAATCACCTTTATAAGAATGGGGAAGTTCTTTCTTGCAAAACGACCAGCCCAACAATTTAAGACACCTTCAATATCATCCCGATGATTAAGCTTCATAATCTTTTCCACAACTTCAGAAATACTCCAATCTTTTTGAAACCTATCACTTTGGACCCTCAAACGTTGATGTTTAGGCAAATCATATTTGCGAAACCCATCAATTCTCACAGTTACTTTATGTATCCCTTTGTCATAGTCAACTGAAGCTAGCTTCTTTTCTTGAAAAGCATTGTTGTCATTATTCTTGGGTTTGTGGTGGTTTTGGGAGATAATGGGAGTTGTGAAATGGGTTTTGAATTTGGAGTTTGGGTGTTGTGGGAATGTGGAGATATGAGGGTTTTGTATGGTAGCCATGGAAGTGTTCTTGATTTTTTGGGTTTGTGTTGTTCAAGGACAAAGATAAACCTTGGTGTGTGAAGTGTTTTTGGGTGAAAGAAAATGATAAAAATGGTCCATTATCTTTGATACTAGGTTCAAAATAGTCCCTCAAGTATCACCTATTTTTTATTCTTCAAGTTTGTCAAAATTGAGCACTTTAGATCTATGACTCATACTTTCTTTATCCCAATTTATATGATACTCCCTCGATCTCATATTACTTGTCCATTTTTCTCTTTACACGTCCCCTTACTATATTTTTACTATATTACCCCCCTTATCTTCTATTTTAAAAAAACAATTAATGTCAAGGACAAAATAGTAAACTTTACTTAATTCTACATTGATTTTGTAAATTAACAAGTATTTTGTGATAACTATTTTTAGTAATGTGGACAACTAAAATGGGACAGAAGGAGTACACTTTCTTTTTTTAGTCCGTGCCAAAAAAATAATACATTTCCTTATTTGATAATAATTTAACTTCAAATTTTATCTTTTACGCTTAACGAGATAATTTATAATCACATATATTTTTGGTTTGTTAAACTCCGTATTCAGTCAAATTATATTACATAAAATAGTCCCTAAAGTATCACCTAGTTTAAGTTGTTTAATTTTGCCAAAAGTGAGCACTTTCCGTCTACGTTTCCATCTATTCCAATTTATGTGATATTTTTCATTTTTCAAGAGTCAAATAAGAAAAAAAAACATCGCGATTTATTCGTTTGTTAATTATTATGACTTATAGTACTCTTTTTATGTAGTCTCAAAATATGTAAATTATTTTTCAAAAAGTTTAAAGATTGTATGTCAAAATTTATGATTAAAATTTTTGATTCTCGAAATCTGAAGTGTATCATATAAATTGGAACAGAGGAAGTAACAAACTTTAATTGTTAATATAAATCAGATATTTAACAAAAAACACCAAAAGTTTCCGTCAAACCCCCCAAAAACTGCAGAAGCCATGCATCATTTCAATCTACTTTGATATAAGAGATTGTTCTTCATCTCAAAGTTCTTTCATTCTCTATCGGAGGGATCTAGATAAGCAATGTTTGCTAACGGTTTCTCTTTTTAGATCAGTATGTTTGTTAGCTGTTTTTATAAGCTTTCTGCCATCTATTCTGACCTTCTTTGTTAGCTGGCCGTTTTGGCCTTTCTATATTTCCCTTAGCCGGGAAGCCCCTCTTGAATTTGCCTCCGTTGTCTCTCTTTTGCGGTGGTGCTTTATCACCTTTCTGTTTGCGATTACCGAATTCTCTCCTTTTAACCGGCTTCCTGCCATCACTGCTGCCTGAAGAGAAATAAGGTTTATCAGCAACGTCGCACTTCCTTTTCATATCTCTATTCCTTGTTTTACCTCCCATGACACCTTCCTTGGCAAAATTATTGGATGAATCTTTTTCTTCCTCGTTTCTCTTCTTCCTTTTGTGAGGTCCCTAGAATCTTTTTCCTTGCGTGAATCACTAGATTCTCTATCCTTCCTTTTATGCTGCCTATAAGGAGATAAGTAGTTTAAATCAAATTTCTTTCTCCAAAAAGTATCTTAAAGAAGTAAAAGATCATGTAAAATGACCACAAGGATCGAACCTTGAATCCGAAGGAGTTGATTCCGTCTCAGGGGTACCATCTTCTTTAGAGCTTGACTTGCTGTGGCGATTCTGTAGCAAAAGAAACCAGCAAATGGAAACATCCAGAGCATAAGATGACATCTCAAATAGGACGAAAGGAACACTTGATATCATAGTTCAGGCGTTATACTTTGATACATTTGTAATAAGCATGTGCTCGTGCAGTCATACTTGTCTGTCTCACCAAAAACTATTAGCACTTGCAAAAAGGTCCATATAACTGAATATTTTTACTATCCATTGGCCATATGTATAAAATGAGAAACATACCTCTGAGACTGTCTTGAGGAAATTTTTGTACTTCTCAGCAGCAACTGACTTAACTGCAGCAACTCCACACTTCCTCATCAAGATCTCCATGACGACTATGACCTTTAAGATGGCACACAAACATTGAGTTTTCCAAAAAAGGTCATAACACATCTTTCAAAAATATATAAACAAATTATTCAATTTAAGTAGAAAAAGGGGGAACTGGATAAAAATCCATATTCCGTAAGCTTCTAACTCGTAGAAAAAATGAGGTACCATGAAAGTAAGAATTGAGAACGGGAACCTCGTAGCTCGGTGATACCGACAGGGATGTCAGCAAAACCTTAGTTCAATCCCTAATGGATCTGAGCTGACCCAAACTCTCTTATATGAGCTAAAACAGACAAGTAAGGTATCTTGGAGGAACAAAGTATACAAAAGTAAAAAAGAGTCGACCCACTTTGTTTGGAGTGAGAATATCATAATGTGTCAAGTAGCATTTGTAGGAAGTCATTTCAATAGTTTGAGAATGAAAATAGGTTCCTATTGGCATCTTAGTCGACACCAATGATCCAACTTCTTTTTTTAATAGAAAAAAGAGGGTTGCCAGAGTGGCCTAGTGGTCAATGAAGTGGGATGAGAATCATGAGGTTTCAAGTTCAAACCCCAGCAGAGACAAAAACATTAGGTTCTTCTCATATGTCATAGCCTTGGTGGAACAGAGTTACCTGGTACTTGCTAGTGGGAGGTGGCATGTATCCCGTGGAATTAGCCGAGGAGCGGGCAAGCAGGCCCGGACAACCACAGTTATCAAAAACAAAAAGTATACCATATTTTGAGTAAGATTATATGCTGCCATGCTTCATAAATACATAGCTAGTTTCATGTCCAACCAAAGAATCGTCACCAAACCTTTGATCTAAAATTATGGCGTGACACAGATGACCAAGGTATCACTCCGTTGACAATATCTGAGAGCAAATTATGCAGGTCGTCACAGATGACCAAGGTAGCACTCCATTGACAATATCTGAGAGCAAATTATGCAGGTCCTTTGCTTGAATACTAGAGACAAATAATTTAACATATCCCAGAACAGCCTACAAAAGACAAAATAGCAAGCTCATAAGCATCAAACAATAGAATAGTATCTTGTCGTGGATAAGGCATGCTTACTTTTGTAACTTCGACATCTTTACTCTGCAGCAGAGTCAGAACCGAAGGGACCAAATCAGGGACTGCGAGACAGATATCGGCATCACTAAAAACCAGAACAGAAAGTGCAGAGACCGCTCCACTTTTTATATGCGGTGATGCACCAGAAAGGTAAGCTATAATCTGCATATTTCAGCATCTTTTAAACCTCAGAAACATAGATCAGAGAAATTATAGGCAGTCACAAGTGTGAACTTAGTTCAAACTTTAATCCGAGCCCACAGGAAAAGAACATGGCAAAATTAAGACAAATCATTCTGCCCAAAAGATAAGGCAAATCTCTTTGAAATATAAGGCACCACTAAATAGAACTGCTTGTCTCTTTTGCTAAAAGATGGAACCTTCAGAGGAAAACACAGATAGTTTCATTGATATCAATATGATGCAAAAGGAAAAGAATATCATCAACGTCTAGAGGATTATAGAGCAGAAACTGAAAGAAAATAAAGTAGCACAGTGCTGCACATAGTAAGGCAGGCTCAAGCATACATTAAAATTTTTCCAATAATGAGCAGATGGCAGTTCAGAAGCGCAAAAACCCAAGAGGACTTCTGTATTTCTAACGACATCCATATTTGATGCCAGTAAACAACTAAACGTACAAATGCAAAAAAATAATAGTTGCAAAGATATATACTTACTGACCATATCAACGAACTTCTTATAAGATTCGTTTGACTTAGCAGATGATGAGTCTCTCAAGCTAGAACACACACCGATAAGGGCATCATATGCTGTCTTTCTACCTTCTTCTGTGGACTGCATTAAAAATATTATTAAGCTTATCAAGAAGTAACAGCATACTAGTGCTGAATATTTAAGTGAAAATCCATGGGAAGGAAGAAATTATACAACCACCACAGTAAGGCTTCCAATTTCAATGCTGGTAAATATGACAACTAGGCTAAAAAGAAGACAGTAAAGAGGAAGGGATGACATGAACCAAAATGGGAAGAAAAAAAACATGCTAAAAACATGCGCAACATAGAGAAATAATTTATCCAATCAAATTGCTCCATCAAAGAGGAAACTTGGCTGGTAAATGCTTTAAAAATTGATGATTTTGCCAAGGTTGGCTTTTCCACATTTAGACAGGAAGAATTGTCTGTGATGAAATTCCATATTCCAGTGTGCTACAAGCAGTAAACTACATGAAGTACAAGACTTCTCTATAATACTGCAAAGGCAACTTTTTTTTATTATGAAAACTAAGTGCACTAACAAAAGCAGCAATAATACTTCCGACAAGCAATTATGTCAAAAGTCTTCCAGTTCAAGAAACATCCTCTTACGAGACAGGTTGGCTAACACAGTGGGTTTTATAAGCATGTTAACACTTTTCCCCTCCTTTTCTCATACTAAGCTTGATTAGACTATTTAGCTTAAATCATTTTTTCATAAGGAAACTATTTAGCTTGATCATGTAGGTCCTTACAGCTTTTAATGCGAGAATAATCTCATTCAGAATGAGAAAGGCATGTGTGTTTTCCTCGCCCAAATTACCCTGCAAATAGCATATGGGATCACAGTCGTTGTTAGTTGTTGAATGAATTGTTCAAAGAAATAATAGCCCTAGTGGATAACCCACCTGTATTGCGTCAATCAACAAGAACTAAGGAAACTATATTCAAGAGAACCTTAGCAAATTCGTGGTGAACATAAACTAGGCTGTCCGGAATTATTCACTAATAGAGACATCAATCAGACTCACTATGTTAACTATTTGAGAACCACCCAGAAACTAAAACGATATGTTTTACCTGTTATGTATAGATTATCCTGTCTTCCAAAGATAGTAACAATACAAGGCTTATTCCCACCTTGATACCCACTGAACTCAAACTTTATGTTCTCTAAATAACAAAGAACATTTAATTCTAATTGATTGACTCAACTATGAAAATTAACCCCTAGTTTTATCAATTATTGAAGGATAAGAAAAAACAATGAACCCACATAAATATTGGCAATGGAATGTTGTGCCTAGTGATAGAAAAGATCTAGGGAAAGCCATGGTTATAGTCTTGTAGAGGTACCCTATCAATACTATAGTTACCAAAGACACGTCTGTCATCTAATAGGTAAAAGCTCGAGTTAGATCCAGAAAAGTATACTCCTACGTGGCTTTTTGTTGATTCGGATTCATAATCAATTTCATCAAAATCATTAAATTTCAAGACTGTCAAAAACAGAAAAACAGACGGACGGCTAAATTTGCTGTACGGTAGACCAAATGGAAGCACATGCTTTAGTCAAGCAAAAAATGAAATCAGATAACCAGACTGAATGCTGACCAAACGACATGTCCAGCCAGTAGGACCAAATCCTTTGATCATAAATTATGAAAGTCGCATATTACCAATGGACCTAGAAGTGGAGCATCCAGATACCACACAACCAAAATGGAGTATAATTCATCACCATAAAATTACCTGATATGGAGCCAACAACCAAAGGCAAATAGGTAATCCAAACACTTATTCCGCCATCATGGAGTTTGTCAATAATGCTTTTTGCCCAAGTTGCGGCAAACAATACATTGTCAGCAGGGCTCTCCACAGAGGATATGTATGATATAAGCGCTTTTATAATGTTGTCAGCATCTTGAAGAATGATTTCAACACTTGAAGCATCTAATATCGCCCCAATATTATCAAAAATGTGTCTTGTGCATGCTGAGCTCTGGGAACTCATAAGCTCCACTAGTTGAGCAAGTACCTTCTCATTGTCTTTGACTGTAAGGTACGGGATAATAGGCTTCAGGATATTCAGGGAGTGAAGCACCTCTTGATGCTCATCTTTAGATCCACTTATTTCCTTTGGAGCACTTAGTTTCCTTGCCAACGTCATGTTATCTTTTATCAAGGAGTAAATTCTTTAACCAGCCTTCTTAGCCACAGAAGACGAACCAAATGACTTGAAAACAGTCAAAATACAATCTTGAGCACATTTCCTCACCTGAAAGAAATTAGACAATTAAAATCACATCAGAACCATATCAATTGGTATTTCTCTATATTTCACTATGGGACAGTGAATTCTTTCAAAAAATGCCAGCCTCTCGTACATAGGTCCTTAATGTACTAACCCCCTGTACGAAACTATCATTGTTCAGACAAAAAAGTTACCAAATGAACGCTTATATCGAGACATATGCAAGCAGGGTTACCCTAATCCTCAACCTCCATGCTCATGCTCTCCTATCAAGGGCCATGTCCTCGGTTAGCTGAAGAAGTATCATGTCCTATCTAATCACCTCTCCCCAATTCTTCTTCGGTCTACCTCTACCTCTCCTCAACCTATCACTGTCAACCTCTCACACCTCCTCACTGGGGCATTAGTGCTCATCCTCTTCACATGCCCGAACCATCTCAGTCTCGCTTTCCGCATTTTGTCCGCCATGGCGGCTGCTTTCACCTTGCCCCGTAAATCTTCGTTCTTGATCTTGTCTCTTCTAGTATGGCCGCACATCCATCTAAGCATCTCAATCTTCCTTATTGCAAAACCCCACTAAAATTCCCAAACACTTGACGAAATCACTCACAGTACAAGTCCCCAAAACACTCTCCACTCTCCAATGGATGTTTCTCAAGAAGGCCCACAATAATCCCACAGCAAATCAAAGTAAAGATACAATTTTTTTTCCAACAAGCATAACACACACTATACATATTGCATCATAAGCACAAGTATGTACAACTTTTTTTTCCAACAAGCATAATATAGACACAATTTATATATGCATCATAAGCACAAGTAAGTACACTTTAAAGGAATTAAAGAACAAACCGTTGGTCTCTTATCAATAGAGAACTTCACAAGTGTCTCAAATCCCACTTCCACATATTCCCAATCTTTCTTATCACAAAACCCCACCAAAATTCCCAAACACTTAACAAAAGCCCTAGCAGTAGAAGTCCCCAAACTACCCTCACTCTCTAATGGCTGCTTTGCAAGAACACCCACAATAATCCCATAGCAAATGAACACTAAAGATTCAATCTTTTTCCAACAAGCATAATTACTATATATAAACACACAATAATACATATGAACTAAATGCACAAATAAGTACAATCTTAATGGATTAAAGAACAAACCTTTGGACGCTTATCAATGGAGACCTTTATAAGTGTTCCAAAACCAACTTTCACAGAATCCAAATCTTCCTTATCACAAAACCCCACCAAAATTCCCAAACACTTAGCAAAAGCCCTCACACTAGAAGTCCCCAAACCACCCTCACTCTCTAATGGCTGCTTTTCAAGAAGACCCACAATAATCCAGTAGCAAATCAACACTAAAGATTCAATCTTTTTCCAACAAGCATAATTTCTATATAAACACACAATTTATATAATATATATACATCAACAACAACAACATACCCAGTGTAATCCCAAAAAGTGGTATCTGGGGAGGGGAGGGGAGGATGTACGCAGACCTTACATCTACCTTTGTGGGGGTAGAGAGGTTGTTTCCGATAAACACTCAGCTCAAAAGAAACGTAGTCGATGCAGGATTGCATATACATCATAAACACAAGTAGGATATAATCTCAAGTTATTAAAGAACAAACCTTTGGTCTCTTATCTATAGAGAACTTCACATGTGTCTTAAAACCCACTTTCACAACATCCCAATCTTCCTTATCACAAACCCCACCAAAATTTCCACACTTAACAAAAGCCCTCACAGTAGAAGTCCCCAAAATACCCTCACTCTCCAATGGCTCCCTTTCAAGAAGACCCACAATAATCCCATAGCAAATCAACACTAAATATTCAATCTTTTTTTTGTTCTTTTGAGCCGAGGGTCTATAGGAAACGGCCTCTCTACCCCACAAAGGTAGAGTCAGACCTTACCCTCCCCAGACCCCACGGTGTGGGATTACACTGGGTATGTTGTTGTTATTGAGACAGTAAAGATTCAATCTTTTTCCAACAAGCATGATTACTATATCTAAACACACAATTTACATATTAAATCAAGCACAAGTAAGTACAATCTTAATGGATTAAAGAACAAACCTTTGGTCTCTTGTCAATGGAGAACTTGACAAGTGTCTCAAAATCCACTTCCGCAGACTCCCAATCTTCCTTATCACAAAACCCCACCAAAATTCCCAAACACTAAACAAAAGCCCTCACAGTAGAAGTCCCCAATGGATCCTTTTCAAGAACACCAACAAGTACCCCAATAGCCTCTATAACTTTATCTGAAGAAATATCATGAACTAAGGGAAGAACAATACATAAAAATGAAGATAAAGCAGATAAGGCTTGTGGGTCAAGTGAATCTTGAGTTAAAATTGTGGAAATTGTAGCAGCAAAGTAAGAAAAAGGGGTTAAAGGTAAAGATTCAGATTGATTAATGGAACAAGTGGCTGCTGAGATAGCAATAAGGTGATGGTGTTGTGGTGCTGAGGATTTGGTGTAACGTTGGAGAAGTTGTTGGCATATGTCTGAGTTGTCGTTGAAGACATTGTTGTTGTTGTCTGGACTATCCATTGTGTTTGGAAAAAGATGATGTTTGGTTTCTTTGTTGAAGGTTTAAAGAGGAGGGTTTTAGAAAAATTAAGGAGGAGTACCAACAATGGATGAGAAAATGACAAAAATAGTCCTCTTCTAAAATAAAAAAATAAAAAACACAGCTTGTGCACAAAATATTTCGTGTTAGCAGAATTTGCGCACAACGTAAGGGGTGTGACGTAGATAGTCTAACCTACCGCAAGCATTAGTAGTTGTTTTCACGACTCGAACATCTGACCTATAAGTCACACGAAAACAACTTTAAAGTTGCTCTTATATATACTTTTAAGTAATTTTAATTAATTTTCTTAAAAGTAAATATTTAAAAATATATATATTCAGGGGTCATAGCTCACTCGATAAATGTCAAAAAAATACTTTTAAAAAAATCATAGGTCATTTATAGAGTATGCATGTTACTGTAAATTCGGTCACAGTATAAACGTCATTTAGTCATTTTTCCTTTTTCTTTTTAATAAGATTGTTGGGAACTCATAAACTTAGAGGGTGATGAGGATACAGTCAATGTAAAACGCCACTAATCATTTTTTATATTTTTAATAATTTGTTTTTCTATAAAAAAATATTTTTCAAATATTTTAACCAGTCAAATATAAAAAAATTGAAATTTTTTTTTTTACAAAAAGTTTCCAAGTCCTCCTCCTTACCGAACACGCCAAAGTAACAACTCTTTTTCATTGTTAAAATAATGAAGGAGTTCGGGGAATGATGGTCAAATCTTCTAATTTTCTATCACAATTCGGACATCGATTAATTTAATTATTTCAAAATAATTTATACAGTACGAAGCTATATATAAAGTACAATAAACTACAATCTTTTATAGTTAAACAAAACGAGTTAAAAAGTAATAGTTCCTCCGTTTACAAATGATCAAAGAGTTTCAAAGTATGACCGTATTCAAATCTTCTAATTTTAAATACAAATATAAGAAAGAAGATAAAGGGTGTCTTCGGCAGAAGGAAAATATTTACCATGAAAAATAATTTTTTAAAAATAAATGATTTTCTTATTTATTTTTTCGTGTTTGATATGTAAGGAGAAAATATTAGGGAAAAGAACGTAAATGCCTCCTCTAAGCAAATTAATTATCTACCCATACCCGGCCTCTTGAATTAATTACCCGCCCATACCCTTAAAATTATGACACCAACATGATATCGCTCCGTCTCTTATATACCATGACGATATCACATAGGACTTCTTTCATTTCTTCAAAAACACTCATCAATATTGAACTCATATGGTATATATAATACACTAACATGGTATCATAGATGATCATATTCGATTATTCAAAAGACACACTTTAAAAAAAAATAAACTTTTATGATATCATCATCTTATATATATTGAGATGTTATCATTGATGCAGTCTTTCAATGAAACACTCAGCAATCTTACATGATACTATCATATTATATACCATATATACTGAGTGGGATCATGAAGAAGTGTTTCATTCCTTTAATGAGACTCCCTTAGTCCTCAATGATATCATCTCAGTATTATTGAGGACTGCTTCAATCTTTCTATTAGTCCTCCAAGATATATAAATATACTGTGATGGTATTATAAAATGAAGGGTTTGAGACAGAGGGTAGTCGGGTAAATATTTTCGATCAGCTGTGTAAAAATAAAATAGGAGGAAACATGAGCTGATAAATATTGTACGTATTTTTCTAAAAGTATTTGTATATAATCTAGACAAATGCTATAGGAGGTGGGAGTGTGGTGGAGTTGGAGGTGAAAGTGGAGGTGGGAATAGTGGTGCGGGTAGGGGTGTGGGTGGTGGGGATGGAGGCTACACGGGTGGGGTGAAGATGAGGTGTTTTGGAAGATGGGCATGCCATAATCAATGTGGAATGTCACTTGTGAAACATGTTTCCCTACTTTCATTAGACAAGTCATTTTCTTTATTTTTAAACAACTTGTTTTCCTAAAGAAATTATTTTCCAATTTTGTTGACCAATTGAACATGAAAAAAAAAATTAAAATCATTTTCTGAAAAAATATGTCTTCCTTACCGAACACACCCAAGTAACAACTCTTTTCCATTTCTAAGAGAATGTTAGGGAATGATGCTCAAATCTTCTAATTTTCCATCATAGTCGGAGATCGATTAATTTAATTGTTTCAAAATAAAATTTATATAGTACGAAGCTATATATAAAGTACAATAAATTACAACCTTTTATAATTAAACAAAATGAGATAAAACATAGTAGTTCCTCCATTTACAAAGGATCAGAGAGTTTCATAGTACAACTATATCCAAAACTTCTACTCTTCCGTCTCAATTTGGACATAAATATATTTTTTAATAAAAATAAAATTTAAAACTGCATAAAAAATATTAGAAATTATAATTTTTCATAATTAATATCAATTATATATATGAATAGTTGTGGTCACAAAGAAAAAATTAGTTGAATCTTTATATAATGTCATATAAAGTGGAGATTTAGATAATACAATTTAATAATACTATATTAATTCTAACATTTAGCTTGAGAATGAAGAAGAGAAAGTAAAATAAAAAGAGCAACAACTTGAGGTTTGTAAGATAGAATTTCTTTCTGTATAATCTATCTAATTGATTTACCTAGTTATATGAAATTTATAGGAAGTGTTGGTAGAAATTTTAATTTATAGGAAGTATTGGTAGAAATTTTAAGGTAGAATAAATCTCTTACCATGTTTCAAGATTTTAGAAATAAAAAAAAAACATAATTAGTTAAGTCTACTCAAAAGAGAGTAAGTGTTTGGCTAAACGTATAAGTTGGTCAAACTAGACATGTACTTTTTTACTTACCTAGGTGTTTGATAATAGCAAAAGTGCTTATAAGCCAAAATCAGCAAAAGTCACAAGTTAGTCATTCATAACTTATAATTTTACAACTTATAAATACTTTTGATTTGACTAAACTTTCTACAATTTCCCCCTAATATCTTTCATACTCTTCCTAAGTTACTGCTTCTTTTTCAGAATGCGCTATCATGACTTACTCGCTTTTGATGCCAACATTTTCATACTGCTTTAAATTTCCTGTCCGGATCTGACCATTTCTCTTGCTTTGCTTGTGCTTGTGCTTTGTCTTGAGGCGAGGGTCTCTCGGAAACAACCGCTCTACCTACCAAGATAGAGGTAAAGTCTGCGTACACTCTACCCTCCCCACACCCCACGTTGTAGGATTTCACTAGGTATGTTGTTGTTATTGTTGTTGTTGTTATCTTTCATACTCTTCCTAAAACACAACTTTAATTATTTCTCAATCCTATTTCCAACATTCGTCCTTTTTATATTAAAGATTTATTTTTTACAAATACCTATAAGGACATTTTAGTCATTTAAATAGAAGTGTTTGTCAATATCTTTTTTACCAAACACACTAACGACTCATGATTATCAATTTCAAGACTTCTACACAAACACGTAACTGTTTATTAATAAAATCAACTTCAGCACCTAACAGTGTTCTTCGTGTAAAAATGGATATTTGGTCTAACTCAACCCGAAAAGCTAGCTTGTAGGGTGAAGATTGTCCAAGTACATAAAAGGAGTCCATGTTCTCATTCCATTTTCGATGTGGGACTCTTAACACTCCCCCGCACGCCCATACCTCGTTAACTGGAGCGTGGGCAATATAAATTGGGGGCCCAACATCGGTGAACAAAGAATTGAAATGAGTCTGGCTCTAATACCATGTAAAGAATGGATTTTACCATGTAAAGAATGAATCTTAATCCTAACTCAACCCCACAAGCTAGCTTTTGGGGTTGAGTTAGGTCCAAGATCCATTCTGGATACTTAACAAGATTGCGCTCCTATTTCATAAGCTTTTGGAAATAGAATGCTCTTTAGTCTCTTAACAACAATCGAAAAGGCTAATCGAGATCCTAACTATAAGTAAAAGTGAATTGACTTTGATGATAAATAATGAAGTACCAAAGCATCTATGGATTGTAGCATTCACTACTGCAATGTATTTAATCAACCCATTTTCTGTTATCAACGTGCAATCTCCCTTTTTTGAATCATCATCAGAGGAGACAAAAAATCACTCTTTCCAATAGTAGAAAGCGACGGTCTATAGTCCGTCTTTTAGTCGATCATGCAAGAAGAGAATCACTTTTTGCTACCGAAAACAAAGGTTAGAAACTACTTTTAATGAGATAACTCAAATGAGCTTTAAGTCAGAGCCTAATTATTCAAGTGATCATCAGATTGATGGTGCATTGATCAACCAATTAATCTCATTTCTCATAAACATTATTTATGAAATTTGTAATTTTATATTAATTATTCATTAGCTATTTGTTGACCAGCTGCCCTTTATAGTTTATATTGATGCAATTACCCTCTATAGAGGGAAAACTGGTTTGTCATGATTAATTGATTATAACAGTCCCTAGATTACTAATTTGAGATAAAATAATAAATTGACATATTTGTTCATCTCCAAAATTCTTCTTCCAAAATTTTGAAGGTTAAAATATTTAAAAGTAAATTATCGTAAGTTTATATAATTTAAATTTATTATACTTAATAAAATATTTTTTAATATTCTTTCATTAATTATATTAATTGTATATCTCCTATTTTAGGTAGAATTATAATCCTTTTGTAAGTAGGTTAATTAGTTACCTAGTTTGTATCAAAATAAATATTCTTGTAACCTTATATATATTGTAACTCATTCATCAATAAAATAAAGGAACATATTCCTTTAATACTGTTAAAATTCTAATTTCAGATTTGATATTTCTTTGTTTAAACATATTCCTTTAATACTGTTAAAATTATAATTTCAGATTTGATATTTCTTTATTTAATAATTATTGAATTTAGTTGATTCATTTGCTACTCGTAAGAGAGAGATGAATATGAAATAAGATATTCTCTTATAGATATTCATTAATAATACCACAGGTACGAAAAATGTATCTCTACATTTGAGACTATGTCATTGACAGAGATAATTATTAGAAGAAATAATTATTTATTACCCAAATATGTCAAAGACAAAAACTAAAATCGAAGTACTGAAATTACTTCAATTGATGTTTCTTCGAACTTTGATTTACTTTACTATAAATTCTTAAAATTAAATGAAAAATGTCATATTCCCGAGAGAATATTTCACCTATTAACACAATAACAAATAAGAATAAGGTCTACATATACTCTATCCTCCCAAACTCCATTGGTGGGATCACACTGAGTTGTTGTTGCTATGATTGTTGAACACAACAACAAACTATCGTTTGACCATAATTAGGACTAGGCACACATAGAGCCACAAAATAATCCAAACGCTTGCATGGTTTGCTACAATCTCGATTACTTGTGCATGGGATGTCCAAGATTTTGCCACATACTTCTTCTGAACCATTTACGTGATTTTCTATATTCAAAAAATAAAAAAGAGTTAGAAGAAAATATAGATACATAAATAATAAGCAAAGAAGATTAAAAAGAATATTCGCTATTCAGGATTAGCAACATATCTATAACTAATTCTTCTTTGTTTATTGGTACCGGAATGAGTTAGGGGTATCATGGTTAAACCATAACTTCTAATTTTTTTTATCTTAATTCGGACATCAACTTTTAAAATAAAATTTACAAAATTAGAAACTACAATATAATACTATTACTATAAATTGTAACTTCTTATACTTAAGAATATATAAGAAAACAGAAAAAAGTTGTGGTCAAATAAAACATATTAATAATATCATGTTATGTGCAAAAGAAATGGTATAATACTTTAATAATGATAAATCCTAACCTTCGAAATGAGAAAGAAGTAGAGAAAATAGAACAAAAAGAACAAGTTTGTATGAAGTCATTTTCTCTTTGTATGATGCTATTCAATATAGTTTAGCAGCCAAAAATCTATGAAAACATGTGATTTTCATTGATGTAGTTGTATGAATTTATAGGGAGTTTAGTGCATAAACTTTAAGTTAATATCTTACCACGTGTATAAACAATATGGTAAGTTAAGATAAAATGAAAGTCAAAGTCAAAGTTAAAATAAAATGCTACTTCAGATTTAGATGCATTGACCAAGTTCACTTCTTACCATCACGGTGGTAAACACAATTTTGTATTTTATTTTTTGTTTTTTTGCACTGGCAGGTTATTACTGCAATTGTAATTTAAGGTAAATTCAAGATTTAAATTCGTCGATTGGACTTATAGTATCATATTTATACACTACTAAAAAAAAGGTCAAAATCGACGGAGAAAACCTACGCGGTCCGTCATTTAAAAAAAATGGAAAACCGATTGGACTTGTGATGTTTTTTGAGGTCTGTCTTGCAAACAGAGTCGAAGTGACCTATTATCGTTACCCTCCGGACCTATTTTCATCGGTTTTCTATTTTTTTTTTAAATGACGGACCGCGTAGGTTTTCTCCGTCGATTTTGACCTTTTTTTAGTAGTGTATAAATATGATACTATAAGTCCAATCGACGAATTTAAATCTTGAATTTACCTTAAATTACAATTGCAGTAATACCTGCCAGTGCAAAAAAACAAAAAATAAAATACAAAATTGTGTTTACCACCGTGATGGTAAGAAGTGAACTTGGTCAATGCATCTAAATCTGAAGTAGCATTTTATTTTAACTTTGACTTTGACTTTCATTTTATCTTAACTTACCATATTGTTTATACACGTGGTAAGATATTAACTTAAAGTTTATGCACTAAACTCCCTATAAATTCATACAACTACATCAATGAAAATCACATGTTTTCATAGATTTTTGGCTGCTAAACTATATTGAATAGCATCATACAAAGAGAAAATGACTTCATACAAACTTGTTCTTTTTGTTCTATTTTCTCTACTTCTTTCTCATTTCGAAGGTTAGGATTTATCATTATTAAAGTATTATACCATTTCTTTTGCACATAACATGATATTATTAATATGTTTTATTTGACCACAACTTTTTTCTGTTTTCTTATATATTCTTAAGTATAAGAAGTTACAATTTATAGTAATAGTATTATATTGTAGTTTCTAATTTTGTAAATTTTATTTTAAAAGTTGATGTCCGAATTAAGATAAAAAAAATTAGAAGTTATGGTTTAACCATGATACCCCTAACTCATTCCGGTACCAATAAACAAAGAAGAATTAGTTATAGATATGTTGCTAATCCTGAATAGCGAATATTCTTTTTAATCTTCTTTGCTTATTATTTATGTATCTATATTTTCTTCTAACTCTTTTTTATTTTTTGAATATAGAAAATCACGTAAATGGTTCAGAAGAAGTATGTGGCAAAATCTTGGACATCCCATGCACAAGTAATCGAGATTGTAGCAAACCATGCAAGCGTTTGGATTATTTTGTGGCTCTATGTGTGCCTAGTCCTAATTATGGTCAAACGATAGTTTGTTGTTGTGTTCAACAATCATAGCAACAACAACTCAGTGTGATCCCACCAATGGAGTTTGGGAGGATAGAGTATATGTAGACCTTATTCTTATTTGTTATTGTGTTAATAGGTGAAATATTCTCTCGGGAATATGACATTTTTCATTTAATTTTAAGAATTTATAGTAAAGTAAATCAAAGTTCGAAGAAACATCAATTGAAGTAATTTCAGTACTTCGATTTTAGTTTTTGTCTTTGACATATTTGGGTAATAAATAATTATTTCTTCTAATAATTATCTCTGTCAATGACATAGTCTCAAATGTAGAGATACATTTTTCGTACCTGTGGTATTATTAATGAATATCTATAAGAGAATATCTTATTTCATATTCATCTCTCTCTTACAGTAGCAAATGAATCAACTAAATTCAATAATTATTAAATAAAGAAATATCAAATCTGAAATTATAATTTTAACAGTATTAAAGGAATATGTTTAAACAAAGAAATATCAAATCTGAAATTAGAATTTTAACAGTATTAAAGGAATATGTTCCTTTATTTTATTGATGAATGAGTTACAATATATATAAGGTTACAAGAATATTTATTTTGATACAAACTAGGTAACTAATTAATCTACTTACAAAAGGATTATAATTCTACCTAAAATAGGAGATATACAATTAATATAATTAATGAAAGAATATTAAAAAATATTTTATTAAGTATAATAAATTTAAATTATATAAACTTAAGATAATTTACTTTTAAATATTTTAACCTTCAAAATTTTGGAAGAAGAATTTTGGAGATGAACAAATATGTCAATTTATTCTTTTATCTCAAATTAGTAATCTAGGGACTGTTATAATCAATTAATCATGACAAACCAGTTTTCCCTCTATAGAGGGTAATTGCATCAATATAAACTATAAAGTGTAGCTGGTCAACAAATAGCTAATGAATAATTAATATAAAATTACAAATTTCATAAATAATGTTTATGAGAACTGAGATTAATTGGTTGATCAATGCACCATCAATCTGATGATCACTTGAATAATTAGGCTTTGACTTAAAGCTCATTTGAGTTATCTCATCAAAAGTAGTTTCTAACATTTATTTTCGGTAGCAAAAAGTGATTCTCTTCTTGCATGATCGACTAAAAGACGGACTATAGACCGTCGCTTTCTACTATTGGAAAGAGTGATTTTTTGTCTCCTCTGATGATGATTCAAAAAAGGGAGATTGCACGTTGATAACAGAAAATGGATTGATTAAATACATTGCAGTAGTGAATGCTACAATCCATAGATGCTTTGGTACTTCATTATTTATCATCAAAGTCAATTCACTTTTACTTATAGTTAGGATCTCGATTAGCCTTTTCGATTGTTGTTAAGAGACTAAAGAGCATTCTATTTCCAAAAGCTGATGAAATAGGAGCGCAATCTTGTTAAGTATCCAGAATGGATCTTGGACCTAACTCAACCCCAAAAGCTAGCTTGTGGGGTTGAGTTAGGATTAAGATTCATTCTTTACATGGTAAAATCCATTCTTTACATGGTATTAGAGCCAGACTCATTTCAATTCTTTGTTCACCGATGTTGGGCCCCCAAATTATATTGCCCACGCTCCAGTTAACGAGGTATGAGCGTGCGGGGGAGTGTTAAGAGTCCCACATCGAAAATGGAATGAGAACATGGACTCCTTATATGTACTTGGACAATCTTCACCCTACAAACTAGCTTTTCGGGTTGAGTTAGACCAAATATTCATTTTTACACGAAGAACAATGTTAGGTGCTGAAGTTGATTTTATTAATAAACAATTACGTGTTTGTGTAGAAGTCTTGAAATTGATAATCATGAGTCGTTAGTGTGTTTGGTAAAAAAGATATTGACAAACACTTCTATTTAAATGACTAAAATGTCCTTATAGGTATTTGTAAAAAATAAATCTTTAATATAAAAAGGACGAATGTTGGAAATAGGATTGAGAAATAATTAAAGTTGTGTTTTAGGAAGAGTATGAAAGATAACAACAACAACAATAACAACAACATACCTAGTGAAATCCTATAACGTGGGGTGTGGGGAGGGTAGAGTGTACGCAGACTTTACCTCTATCTTGGTAGGTAGAGCGGTTGTTTCCGAGAGACCCTCGCCTCAAGACAAAGCACAAGCACAAGCAAAGCAAGAGAAACGGTCAGATCCGGACAGGAAATTTAAAGCAGTATGAAAATGTTGGCATCAAAAGCGAGTAAGTCATGATAGCGCATTCTGAAAAAGAAGCAGTAACTTAGGAAGAGTATGAAAGATATTAGGGGGAAATTGTAGAAAGTTTAGTCAAATCAAAAGTATTTATAAGTTGTAAAATTATAAGTTATGAATGACTAACTTGTGACTTTTGCTGATTTTGGCTTATAAGCACTTTTGCTATTGTCAAACACCTAGGTAAGTAAAAAAGTACATGTCTAGTTTGACCAACTTATACGTTTAGCCAAACACTTACTCTCTTTTGAGTAGACTTAACTAATTATGTTTTTTTTTTATTTCTAAAATCTTGAAACATGGTAAGAGATTTATTCTACCTTAAAATTTCTACCAATACTTCCTATAAATTAAAATTTCTACCAACACTTCCTATAAATTTCATATAACTAGGTAAATCAATTAGATAGATTATACAGAAAGAAATTCCATCTTACAAACCTCAAGTTGTTGCTCTTTTTATTTTACTTTCTCTTCTTCATTCTCAAGCTAAATGTTAGAATTAATATAGTATTATTAAATTGTATTATCTATATCTCCACTTTATATGACATTATATAAAGATTCAACTAATTTTTTCTTTCATATATATAATTGATATTAATTATGAAAAATTATAATTTCTAATATTTTTTATGCAGTTTTAAATTTTATTTTTATTAAAAAATATATTTATGTCCAAATTGAGACGGAAGAGTAGAAGTTTTGGATATAGTTGTACTATGAAACTCTCTGATCCTTTGTAAATGGAGGAACTACTATGTTTTATCTCATTTTGTTTAATTATAAAAGGTTGTAATTTATTGTACTTTATATATAGCTTCGTACTATATAAATTTTATTTTGAAACAATTAAATTAATCGATCTCCGACTATGATGGAAAATTAGAAGATTTGACCATCATTCCCCGAACATTCTCTTAGAAATGGAAAAGAGTTGTTACTTGGGTGTGTTCGGTAAGGAAGACATATTTTTTCAGAAAATGATTTTAATTTTTTTTTTCATGTTCAATTGGTCAACAAAATTGGAAAATAATTTCTTTAGGAAAACAAGTTGTTTAAAAATAAAGAAAATGACTTGTCTAATGAAAGTAGGGAAACATGTTTCACAAGTGACATTCCACATTGATTATGGCATGCCCATCTTCCAAAACACCTCATCTTCACCCCACCCGTGTAGCCTCCATCCCCACCACCCACACCCCTACCCGCACCACTATTCCCACCTCCACTTTCACCTCCAACTCCACCACACTCCCACCTCCTATAGCATTTGTCTAGATTATATACAAATACTTTTAGAAAAATACGTACAATATTTATCAGCTCATGTTTCCTCCTATTTTATTTTTACACAGCTGATCGAAAATATTTACCCGACTACCCTCTGTCTCAAACCCTTCATTTTATAATACCATCACAGTATATTTATATATCTTGGAGGACTAATAGAAAGATTGAAGCAGTCCTCAATGATACTGAGATGATATCATTGAGGACTAAGGGAGTCTCATTAAAGGAATGAAACACTTCTTCATGATCCCACTCAGTATATATGGTATATAATATGATAGTATCATGGAAAATTGCTGAGTGTTTCATTGAAAGACTGCATCAATGATAACATCTCAATATATATAAGATGATGATATCATAAAAGTTTATTTTTTTTAAAGTGTGTCTTTTGAATAATCGAATATGATCATCTATGATACCATGTTAGTGTATTATATATACCATATGAGTTCAATATTGATGAGTGTTTTTGAAGAAATGAAAGAAGTCCTATGTGATATCGTCATGGTATATAAGAGACAGAGCGATATCATGTTGGTGTCATAATTTTAAGGGTATGGGCGGGTAATTAATTCAAGAGGCCGGGTATGGGTAGATAATTAATTTGCTTAGAGGAGGCATTTACGTTCTTTTCCCTAATATTTTCTCCTTACATATCAAACACGAAAAAATAAATAAGAAAATAATTTATTTTAAAAAAATTATTTTTCATGGTAAATATTTTCCTTCTGCCGAAGACACCCTTTATCTTCTTTCTTATATTTGTATTTAAAATTAGAAGATTTGAATACGGTCATACTTTGAAACTCTTTGATCATTTGTAAACGGAGGAACTATTACTTTTTAACTCGTTTTGTTTAACTATAAAAGATTGTAGTTTATTGTACTTTATATATAGCTTCGTACTGTATAAATTATTTTGAAATAATTAAATTAATCGATGTCCGAATTGTGATAGAAAATTAGAAGATTTGACCATCATTCCCCGAACTCCTTCATTATTTTAACAATGAAAAAGTTGTACCATTTCAGTACCATGTTTTAATTAAACTAAAATCGATGTACTGAAATTACTTCAATTGATGTTTCTTCGAACTTTGATTTACTTTACTATAAATTCTTAAAATTAATGAAAAATATCATATTCCCGAGAGAATATTTCACCTATTAATACAATAACAAACGGTCTCTACCTTCTCAAAATAAAAATAAAATCTACATATACTCTATCCTCCCCAAACCCCATTGATGGGATCATACTGAGTTGTTGTTGCTATGATTGTTGAACACAACAACAAACTATCGTTTGACCATAATTAGGACTAGGCACACATAGAGCCACAAAATAATCCAAACGCTTGCATGGTTTGCTACAATCTCGATTACTTGTGCATGGGATGTCCAAGATTTTGCCACATACTTCTTCTGAACCATTTACGTGATTTTCTATATTCAAAAAATAAAAAAGAGTTAGAAGAAAATATAGATACATAAATAATAAGCAAAGAAGATTAAAAAGAATATTCGCTATTCAGGATTAGCAACATATCTATAACTAATTCTTCTTTGTTTTTTGGTACCGGAATGAGTTAGGAGTATCATGGTTAAACCATAACTTCTAATTTTTTATCTTAATTCGGACATCAACTTTTAAAATAAAATTTACACAATTAGAAACTACAATATAATACTATTACTATAAATTGTAACTTCTTATAATTAAGAATATATAAGAAAACAGAAAAAAGTTGTGGTCAAATAAAACATATTAATAATATCATGTTATGTGCAAAAGAAATGGTATAATACTTTGATAATGATAAATCCTAACCTTCGAAATGAGAAAGAAGTAGAGAAAATAGAACAAAAAGAACAAGTTTGTATGAAGTCATTTTCTCTTTGTATGATGCTATTCAATATAGTTTAGCAGCCAAAAATCTATGAAAACATGTGATTTTCATTGATGTAGTTGTATGAATTTATAGGGAGTTTAGTGCATAAACTTTAAGTTAATATCTTACCACGTGTATAAACAATATGGTGAGTTAAGATAAAATGAAAGTCAAAGTCATAGTCAAAATAAAATGCTACTTCAGATTTAGATGCATTAACCAAGTTCACTTCTTACCATCACGATGGTTAACACAATTTTGTATTTTATTTTTTGTTTTTTTTACTGGCACGTTATTACTGCAATTGTAATTTAAGGTAAATTCAAGATTTAAATTTGTCGATTGGACTTATAGTATCATATTTATACACTACTAAAAAAAAAGGTCAAAATCGACGGAGAAACCCTACGCGGTACGTCATTTAAAAAAAATGGAAAACCGATGAAAATAGGTCCGTCTGTTTTTTCCTCGTCAGTTTTAACCTACGGATCGCGTCGGTATAGGACTCAGTCGGTTTTTATTTAAAAATAATAATTTAATTTAAAACCCGACATAATACCGACGGATTCTGCTGGTTTTTTAATTAAATTATTAGTCTTATATATATATATATTATTTAATTGTTTTTCATTTTTTAAAACCGACGGAATCCGTCGGTTTTCTGCAAATAAACCAACAGAATTCTGCTGGTTTTTCAGCAGCCACACCTGTCAAAAACACTCAAAACAAATATATTTCAATTTCAGCTACAAACCAACTCTAAATGCTACCAAAACATTTCTAAATGAGCTACAACATAAATAACATCCTAATTTTCAATCAAATATGATAATCAACACATCAAATACAATTAAAAAAATCCACCAAAGTTCAAAGTTTCAAAACATTCAACCAAAAGTATCATTACTTCTACAAAGTACCAATTTAACATAAGGAAATCCTAAGTACTATGGCATCTGATCATCCGGTGTACAATAACATCCTAATTATCAATCAATATGATATTAAACACATCAAATAAAATTTTTAAAAAACCACAAAAGTTCAAAGTTTTCAAAACATTCAACCAAAAGTATCATTACTTCTACAAAGTACCAATATAACATAAGGAAAATCCTAAGTACTAAGGCATCTGATCATCCGGTGTACGATCTACGTATTCACCGTCATCTTCCGACTCCATGTCATCATCATCATCAGGGTGAGGAGGTGGGAGCGGGGCACACTAAATCGTCCACATGCAATGTGGCTCCTAACTTGTGCCTCGAGCGATTTCAGGCTCTCTTGCATCACCCTTTCTCCCTCAATCATTTAGCTTCAGCTGCTGCTAATTGCTGATTAAGTTCTGTGATTTGTTGCGCCATAGCTGCGACTTGGATACCATTGATGACGTCCGAATTCACTCATCAAAGAGAAAGTATAAACGATTGTCGCAATATAATTTACCCAACTAGGAGTCGGGATCGAATCCCACATGCAAGTAACAATATACTTGGGCAATTAAGCTAGTTATGAAATTGTCACCAATTAAGCTAAGCCACATGATTTTCAATATTTGATTTTGTTTTAAAAATGAATAAATATAAAATTTACTAATGGGAAGCACAAGCTATGAAATTTCGGGGATTTGAAACATAGTAATTTAACTTAAACTCAATAATGATTCATTGCAAGTAATTATCTACCATTAATTAATCATGGGTCTAGAAGATTAGCCTAGAAATCTCAATTACCCACTAATACATCTCGACTATTTAGCGGGTCTATCTTAGCTTATTCTCTCGAATCAAACTAAGGAGCATTAATCACATTCCAATATTAGGCTACACTAGGGGTTTTCCTATCTAAAGGTCAAACCCATTAGATGAGGGTTAAAGCCTCAAATCGTGATAATCAATCTAACCCAAATCCTAATTTCCCCTCTCAAATTTAATCAAGGATAAATGGACAAGTCCTAGGTTAGCTACTCCCTTTGGAAACATTCAAGAATAAGATTAATTAAATATACAAGTGACTCATTTCATAAATAGCAAGAAATAATCAATACAAAAGCAACAAGAGTTAAATACAAATACTACTCAATAAGTCTTAAAACTTTGTTGTCCAAAATCATCACCCACACCAAATATAACAATACAATGCAAGAAAATAAAGAGATGACGTAAGGAATTCTCATTAAGGGCTTCAAATCTTCACTTCCAAGGTTATGGGTGATGAAACCCTAGCCTCCAAAGCTTGTTCTCCCTCTTCTAAGCTCTCAAAATAGGTTGGAGAATGATTCTTGAGATTTTGGTATGAGATGGTGTGTATTATGGTATGTTTTTCCTTAACCCTAGACAAGACTTAGATAGGGATCCAAAAAATTGGACTATAATTAATTATAAAAATGCCACCACCATCCACTACGCGACCACAGAATGGGACCGCAAAACAGGTCTGCGCTCCGCAAAATTGGATTAGGATTCGCAGAGTGTTTTTTCATCTTGAATGTCTCGAACTGCGGCAGAAAGTGCGGTCCGCAGAATTGAAATGTGGCCGCATAAATATTTCGAAGCATCGCAATCTGAGCTGGGACTGATGTGGAACAGTGGTTCACAGACCGGACTGCGGTCCGCAGTTTTACACCCTACATTTTTGCGCTCGTATGTGTCGTAAGTAAAGTAACGTAAAGCCTAGTGAGGCTAACATACTTTTTTGGATCAAAACAAGTTTAAATGAGTGTTACGTATATTTCGTAAGTGTCTGGGGTGAAACGAATCAAAAAATTAAGTTTGTCGAAATCCGGGGAAACCGAAAAGAGTTTCCGAACATGATTTTTGGCCCAACTTATCTGGGTATATCTCTAGTATATAAGGAATTACAGACTGCATAATCTATCTAAATTCAATTTCAGAGAGTCTATATTGCAATGCAACTGATAGTTCGTTAATCTTAGAAATACGATGGAAAATACGAACCGGACCGTAAAAAAATGTACGGTCCGTCAAATTTGACCATTTTTTTTCAGGCGGCCAGAAATTCCAGATTATATATTATACCCTAATAGGTCTTTTGTGATGCCACAAATTCGACTCTGTTTGTGATGTCTTTTGAGGTCTGTCTTGCATTGCACTTATATATATACGTATATATTTTTTTACCGAGTCGCGCTATAGTCGATCGGGTATGACACCTATCTGTGCATACCACTGTAGTTGGTTTTGATATTATGAGTCCCACATCGAGGCTGGGTACGATATGCCATGATATGATTTACCTCACAGAGAGGATGAATATTACATTATATTGCCCCATAGAGTGACCCAGTTTTACTCACATGCATATATTCATGATTATATCAGTTGTGCGCCCTCCATGGCCTTCTTATGAGTTTCATGTTGATTCTATACCTTTCCTATGATATTACATATTTTATTTACATGTTTACCTTCCTTACATATTCAATACATCTTTTGTACTGATGTCTCTTTTATCGGGGGACACTGTGTTTTATGCCCGCATGTACAAATAGACGATTTGATGACCCTCCCCAGTAGGATTACTATTCAACATTGTGTTAGAGCACTTCCCTTTCTTCTGGAGTTGCTGTATGAGTCTGGGTATGCATTTATATATACTTATTATGGGTACGGTGGGGCCCTATCCCGACCTGGTTGTTATTATATGACTATTAGAGGCTTGTAGACTAGAGGGTCATATGTTGTCATTTTGTATGGCTTGGCCGACCATCTTGTCAGTCTGATAATACTGTTGTTGTGGCCTTGCTGGACTTCTGAGATTATTTGTGGCCTTGTCAGCGTTATGATATATGTACACAGGTTGGTTCTGTTATCATTTGTTTAGATTGTTAATTTCAGTTTCTCTTGTGATTATCGTTCTGAGGCCTTGTCGGCCTAGAAGCTATTCTTAACATGATATTAGGAAATCTCATTGCTATTACTCAAACAAGCATGCAGTTATATGTTCACGCTATGATATATATGTGGTATGCTCAGCCCGTTTAGGCGCAGGGTGCCGGCCACCCCCTCCCCTGAAGTTGGGGTATGACATGCAGAATTGAAGTGCGAACCGCAGAGTGGGTCACACTTCGGGGCTCTAAATTCTTCTATTCACTGTTACGAATTGCGGTTGAGCCTCCCAATCTGCGGCCCGCATTTTGGTTCTACGGTCCGCAAAAATGGCTTTTGTTGCACTTCTTCCTTTTTAGCACTTTTGTCCACGTTTATGCATTTTCCCTTATTTTTGGTGTCCTGAGGCAATAATCCTACAAAAAATCGAAATAAACATAAGAAATGACATTGAAACGTACTTAAAGGGCTAGAAAAGCTTAAGGAAAGGATATCAAAAATGTGTAATTTCACCGCACATCAACCGTCAATGCCCTTACCCTGTTGGGAAGTCCCTTCACCTCGTAGTCATGACTGGAGGCTTTGAAAGTTGTTCCTCAGGCCTAGACCGTACGTTCCACCCTTTTGTGACCCAGCTACTTTACACCACATTTCATTTTCCAATTCGGATGGAGGCTAAGCCGACTCGCCTTCAGGCTAAGTTTGCTTGTACTTAAGGATCATTTTTTATACTCAACCTGTACATTTAAAAATAAAAGTTAGTATATACCAAACATACAACAATTAAACTTATACCATAATTATTCAAAGACTAAAATAATTACTTACATAGGTGTCTTTAGCCCTAGGTTCGACCCATACATCCTCATCAGTCTTGTTCTTCTTCTTTTGTGGGTCTTTAGGAAGAGCTCATCCTGACTTGGGGAAAATTTCATCTTTTCTTTCTACAAAAAAGAATTTATAACTCAATGATAACATATTGATAGTTTATAACTTTAAAAGTGTAAAATTACTTATCATTTCCCTAGTTACATACCCTTGACTTCTTGCACCGGTAGTGTGCAAGGAGCCACATTTTTGGGATGCACGGGCAACCTTTGCCTGCTCAGACTTGACGACAAACTCAGAAGTTTGCCAATATACTTTAAGTGGCTCCCATTGTCTGTCGATTAGCCACTCGAGGTGCCTATTATACTTTCTAGCCCTTGAAAATCAGTCGGACAATCTTGCACTCTCTTTCATCTCAAAGTTCGTAAAGATAATATTTTTACGAAATCTATCAGCCCTAAGAGAAGAAAGAATTAGGCAGAAAGAAGAAGAAATCGAAAAAATTAAAGAGCAGAACTTAGCAAAAGAAATAAGTAACGAAAATGAGATTAAGGATTTAAAGGATATTATACAAGAACAATATCGATACATCGACTTACTAAAATATGGATAAGGAGAATAAGTTAGAACCTAAAGATCTTTATTATCAAATGAATACTTATGAAGGAGGAACTAGTCAAACATTAAGTTTTAGACCTGATACATATCAAAAGATTCAAGAAGAAAGAGATGAAGTATCGGTAAAAAAGATATTTAAAACAAAATGGTTTGAAAGAAATAAAGAGATAAGATATATTGCCCATAAACATGAAAATATAATAGATACTACCAGTACTAATGGAAGAACAAAGATCAATTTGATAAGTGATGAAATAATAAAAAGAGAATTGGGAAAATTATCGACTAAAGAAGCAAAGAAATACAGAAATATTTACTTTGGAGGAGTAGAGTTTACGATAAAAGCATACTTTCAAAAGAATATTGACACACCTATACAGATTTACGTATTAGATGACAGAATGCTAGGAAATTTGCAAGATGCATTAATATCAGTAATTAAAGGAAAATTAATATATCAGAAACTAAAGTTTACTATACAACTAGACTTCAGTGTATCGTTAAAAGATGAACATAAGGATTTAGCTTTAACATTATACTATAAGTTAGATGGAATAAACATGCCACCAGGAAGTAAAGTAATAAGTATTGAAACTAAAATGATATACGCCTTAACCGGAAACCACCATATAAGAAAACAACATGAAATGAATATTATTGTACCAAAAATGTATAAGGAAATACTTGAGCAGATTGAGCATAAAGAAAACTCTAAGATAACAATACCAGACGAAATATACATGGATTTTAAAACCAGAACATTAACACCGTCACGAAGATTAATTCCAAAGATAGAAGGATCAAGATTAAGTATAACCAGAGAATCATTACATAGTTTACCCAGGATAGAACCAAGAACTATTGATCTAATAAACATAGATTGTAATAGATTAAAAATCAAGGTTATAATATTTAAAAACATGATAACTATGGATGGAATAGCAGAAATAAATACTGGAGCAATTAAAAGTTTTATACATATAAGTAAGATAAACGAAAACGAGTGTAGTGTAATAGAACCTCAGACTTACAACTACCCAGAAAACGAAAGAGAAATAATAATTACAAAAAGTATAAATTTAAGATTCAAAATTCAAGACCTAGAGTATAAGATCAATATAGGAGTAATAGAATACGATAGCTTAAATGAATTATTATTAGGAAGTGATTTTTTGACGATGATTACTTATAAGATAAACAATAACGGAATAGAGATAATTGACCAAGGAAAAACCAGATTTATAAATAAACTATGAATATACAACTCAAAATTATAAAGAAAAAACAAAAATTAAAGACTATAAAAACGGTCTTGTCAGGAGAAATATACAGCCAATTAAAATACCTAGAATACAACGCAAAAGAAATGAATTTAGAAAAAGATATAGAACAATTAGAAAAATAATGCGAAAAGTTTAGTAAAATATGGATAGACATGGGTAACGGATGGAAGAAACGAATAAACAATCCTGACTAACCCAAGTGATAAAATAGAAGCATTATGGGAAGAGATTATATTAAAAGAAAAAATGAAAAGCGTTTTACTATTAATGGATGAGATAAGAGAAAACCAGAATAAAACACAACAATTGATTAGAGAAGAATTGACTAACTTATGGAATGTATCCGAAATACCAACGTTTAAACTAATACTAGAAAAACTGAATATGATGTTAGATGAAAAGGGTAAAGGAAAACAAATAGAAACTGATAACGAAGCAAGCACGAGTAAAGAAAATACAATCACTAAAGCGACTACGCATAAACCAGAGATAGTACCAATAGATGCTTGGAGAAGAAGTAAGGTACCAATCATGGTAGATATTAGTAAAATAAAACCGAGATTATCAAAAGAAGTAACAGAAACCTTAGACGGATTAACAAAGTTGAATAAAGAAGGAAAATTCTAATGGAACCTAGTGCGATTACGTTTTTAAAGACTCATGGTAAAGATATTATAGAAAAAGAAAGATATAAATACGAGCCTATAAGATCAAAACCAGTAAAGGAAGAAAAACCAAAAGAAGTAAAAACACCCGTAAAAGAAGTAGAAAAAACAACTTATGAATACCTAAATCTAAGATTAGATAAACAGGATCAACAGATTAATGAGTTAAAAGCAGAAAATCTGAATTTAAAATCAAGTGAAAATGCAGAATGGTATGACAAATACAGAAAATATAAAGGAAAATATAAAAATACGCAGACCCTGTTAAAAGAAACTAAAATAGAGTTAAAAGAAACCAGGAAAGAATTAAAGGAAACAAAGGAGGAACTGAGAGAAGTAAAACAGGAACTACTAGAACTCAGAGAAGAGATACAGTTCCTAAGAGAACAATTAAATGAACTAAAAGGAAAAAAGAGAGTACGAAAGATAAAGATAAGCGAGGAAAATACTTCAAGAAGTAATAGTACGGATGAAGACAAAAATGAACAAACTGACCATGAACTACAAGGAGTGGAATTCATAGAAGAAGAAGAAAACTCTGAGAACACAGAGATAGTAAAAGAGAACAGCCAAATAATAGAAGCTTTACAAAAAATGAAAAAAGTAAACGCAATAATAGAAGATGAACCAGACAGTGACATAGAAGACGATTACAATGGTCAAGTGGAAACCGAAATAGAATCAGAAAATATAATCAATGAAGATGCAGACGATTATCCAGAAGAAGATTTGATAGACCCCAATTTGGAAGTTATAACCAGGAGAAACACAAGATTACCTGATCATATACCTGTAGGACAACAAGCTGAATTTAAAGAATTTGTAGGATCAATGACCCAAGGAGTAAATTACAACAGATATATTTTAGATTTGGATAATGTTTATGATGAACAAGAAGTAGGAAGAAGAATAACAGATTGGAACTTAGGAATGTACATTGCATTAATGAATAGTACTCAGACAGAAAACCTAGATTATATGTATGATCTGATATCAAAAACTCTAATCGGAAAAGCAGCATACTGGATAGAATCAATTGCATATCAGCTAAGAGGAGAAGTCTTAAGCCATGCAACGGATTGGAAATCAATGTTAATGATATTTGATTTATTATTAAAAAGAGAATTCTTAGGAGAAAAATGGTTAGTGGCCAGAGAAAATGTATTAGCAGAAAGAAAAACAGAGATTATTATGAACTTGAATAACATGAAATGTTGTAAGATAAACAAACTACCAGAATATACGATTAGCTTTAGTAAATTCTTTTATGAAGCCAGATTTCTACCAGAAGAAGGAGTAATTTACCAACAGTTATACTATGATCATTTGCCTGTACCATATAATATTGAAATATCAAAAGAATACATTCAACTAGAACCAAAGGAAAATACTTTAGGAGAAAGAATAAGAGTACTTAGAGCATACTTAATGAGAAAATGCGAAGAGTATAGATTACAGCAGAAGATTAAGAAAGATAAGAAAATAGGATTAAGAGAAATATGTGGATTTACTGAACGTAGACTAATATTTGGATGCGACGACAATAGAAAAGAAAAGAAATATAGGAAGCATAAAAAACATAGAAAATACAAGGATGAGTATAAAAGAAATTACAGAGACGAGAAATATAAAAAATATAAGAGGAAACCTTATTATAAATCCTATAAGAAAAAGAGATTTAAAAGGTATAAAAATAATCAAGACACAAGAAATAAATTCAGATATAAACGAAAATTCAGAAGAAGAAGAAATGTAAACCCTATAGAAGCAGACAAGTCTAAAACTAAAGAAGAAAAGGTTAAAGAATGCAAATGTTGGAATTGCAATGAGAAGGGACACTATGCAAACAAGTGCCCAAAGTTAAAGAAAACAGGAGTAAAATTTATGAATACAGAACAATTTATAATGAGCTTACAACAGATTAAAGAAGACAACAATAAGTGGTATGATTATGAAAATTTTTATGTTAGCGAAACAGATGAAGAATCAGAAACAAAAAGAGTAAGTTATATCAACCAAGATTCAGAGGGTGAAGACAGTTCTGAATAAAATGAATACATTAGAAAGACAGAAAAGAGTATTAATAAGAGAAAGAGACTATTGGATACAATACGAAGAATACACCCGACATAAACTAATTATGACTTCAGCAGTTAATGAAACAGGAAGTCTATACTACAATGATAGATACAATAAGATTACCAAGAGACTTGGAGAAATAAGAGAAGAAATAAACAGAATAAACTGGAAGCAGAGAGAGATAGAAAGACTTATAGAAGAAGCTATAAGCAATGAAACAGAGAGATTAGAAATCCAAGAATATGAGCAAGATGAAGAACTCAATAGAAGATTAAATGAACCTGATTAAATGGTAGCAATTCACATAGAAGCCCATATAGAATATAAGCCGAATAAAATGATAAAGCAAAAAATATTCATAGATAGTGGAGCAGATATATGCTTAGCTAGAAAAGATGTATTAGAATCGCACAGATGGAAACGATCAAGAATACATAGAGCTAAGGTATCAGGATTTAATGAACAATCTAAAGAATTAGATATGATAGCAGAAAATATGAGAATTGTACTAGGAAAGACTATTTTCAGATTACCAATAGTATACCAATTAGACAATATGAAACGAATAAGTATTATTAGGAAATAACTTCTTAGATTACTTTAAAACCCAAGTGATTAATAAGAATACTTTCAGTTTGCAATCACCATGCAACAAATGGATTATATTAAAAAGGATATTACCAGTAAATACCATAAGATTATGTACAATCAAAATGGAAAGAAGTAATAATTTAGAGTTATTAAAAGAAAAATACTTAGGTATGTTAAAAGGAAACTTCGGAGAAAACCCAATGCAACTTTGGGAAAAAGAAAAAATATACGGAGAAATAAAACTGATAGATCCAAACGATTTAGTCAGAACAAAACCAATAAGATATAGTCCAACAGATCAAAAAGAGTTTGAAGTTCAAATTAAGGAATTACTAGAAATGAAAGTAATAAGAGAGAGTAAAAGCCCACATAGCAGTCCAGCTTTCTTAGTAAGAAAATATAATGAACAGAAGCGAGGAAAGGCTAGATTAGTAATTGATTATAGAGACTTGAATAAAAAGACTATTTTTGATGGATACTTTTTACCTTATAAAAGGAACCTTATTAACCGATTAGGAAACAAGAAATGGTTTAGCAAATTCGACTGTAAAAGCGAATTTTGGCAGATTAAACTGACTAATGAATCTAGAGTATTAACAGCATTTAGTGCCCCGCAAGGACACTACGAATGGAATGTATTACCAATGGGATTAAAAAATGCACCACAAATCTTTCAAAGAAGGATGGATCAAGTGTTTAGAAAGCTTGCAGACTTCTGTATCATATATGTGGATGATATATTAGTTTACAGCAGCAGCTTAGAAGATCATATTAAACATGTGGAACAGTTTATTGAAACGGTAAACCAACACGGAATACTTCTATCAGAAAAGAAATCAGAAATATTCAAGAATACTATTGAATTCCTAGGCTATGTTGTGGATAGTGAGGGAATACAATTGCAAGAACATGTGGTAACAAAGATTAAAAACTTTAAAGAAAAGTTAGAAAACAAAAGAGAAGTACAGCAATTTCTTGGAGTAATAAATTATGCAGCAGACCACATAAAAGATTTACCATATCTGAGAAAACCATTGCAGGATTTGATTAAAAAAGATGTAACCTTCGATTGGAAGGAAGAACATACCAAGGCAATTAACAAGATTAAAGAAAAGGTAAAATCATTACCAAAACACCGAGTACCTACAGACCAAGATCAACTAGAACTCTTTACAGATGCTAGTGACATAGGATGGGGAGCAGTCCTAATAGCATATGATAAAGAAGATGTAGATAAAGAAAAAATGTTAATTTGTGGATACGGTGGAGGAACTTGGAAACCTAATGAAAAGAATTATCACATAAATGAAAAGGAATTATTGGCAGTAAAATTTGGAATAAAAAGATTTCATTATCATTTACTACCAGTAAAATTCATTGTTAGAACGGATAACACTCAGGTAAAGGCGTTTATCACAAACAGAATAGATCCTTTACCAGAATTGAATAAAAGAAGAAAATGGCAATCGTTCTTCTGTTGTTATGATTTTATTGTTAAGAATATATCTGGAACTAAAAATGTTTTAGCTGATTTTCTTAGCAGATATAATGTCAATTAACAGCGAAGACTTTGAAGAATACATAGCAAAAGCTATGCAGGAAATCATCAGAACAAATGAAATGTTGATTACCAGATTACAAGAGAATACCCAAACCATCAACAAACTAGCAGAAGCTATACAAGATTTTACAAAATTCAAAGCCTTACAAAAGGAAACCCCACAGAAAACAAAGATTACAATACCACCGGTACAACAAAAAACCTTTGTACCATTCTCATCTAAACTTGCAACGATGTCACCAGCAATACCTTCAGCTTCATCAACAGTATCTATGGCAGACACTTTGAAGTTTAGACCTGAAGTGATTACAGCTTATGAAAAGATCAATAAATTCTATGATTACAAAACTAACCCTGATATTCTACGCAGTGCAAAACTGAGTAAATATCCCAGGTTTATTTGCAGCGAGCGGGCAAATCCAAATATTGTTGAGAGACTATTTACATATGGATTTATTGACAAAATTGTCACAGATGATAAGATGAACAACCTGACTAAACTTCCACAGATTATCACCCGATCAACAGAATTAATGATGGAATCCTTTGGCAAAGGGATTTACGGGATACAAATACTGGATGCCTCAACAGACTTAAAAGGTAAACCGATTATTATATGTCAAATTTTTAAAACAGGAAGGAATAACACCATCAATGGGGAAGACAAGAACTTAAACCAAAAAATTCCCTGTACATTGGAGAAATTCCAAGACTGGATGAGTAATAAAAGAGCATTCGGATTGATAACTTTGAAGACCAGAATAGAAGACATGATTAGAAACCGGAAGGCATCCGTGATAGGAACTTCCAAAGGTGGAGATGTCGAGGAAATCATGACCCTTTACTACGATAATGATATCGAAGTAAAGGAGACTACGGAATTAACCCTTTTATTAGACAAGATTATTAACCTAAAGCATACGCATGCTGAATAGACTATTCGGTATTACAAGACTATGACTGAACAAAGAAAACGTCCAGTGATTAGAACAGAGACGGCATCAACGTCTACTGTAAGCATTAAAAAAGAACAGAGTCCTGATCCTTTTGAATAAGGAAGGAAAGCTAATTAATTTTTACAGGTACAATGTAAAGGATTAAAAAGAGGCCTTACGGTCCAAAATGAATATGGCTTAACAGCCCAAAAGATTATCAAAAGGTAACATGTGGATTTATCCATGTTGAAACCTATAAAAAGAGGCTTACGGCCCAATCAGATTATGACCCAATGTAGTATTGTATACTACGGAAAGGTCCAAAAGATTATGATGCAGGGAATGTAGTTTACTGCATAACCCATAAAAGAGGTCCTACGGACCCAAAAGATTACGGCCTTATGGCCCAAACCAGATTAGGAGCCTCACGGCCCAAAAAGATTATTAAACTGGTAACCCAGTACAAGAGGTCTTATTGGCCCAACAGAATAAATTAAAATGTGTAAGTTTTATTTACACAGATCCTATGGATCCAACGGATTAAAAAACTGGTAATCCAGAAAAGAGGTCATAACAGGCCCAAAAGAATATGGCCCAATGTAGTTTAAACTACAGAAAGCCCAAATAAAAGAGGCCTTAGTGCCCAATATCGGATTATGGCCCTACGGCCCACATAATTATCAAGGCACTATTACAAGAACGACGATTTTCAGAAAGAATAAACGCCGGACAGCTGGAAAGTAACAAACAGGAAAGCAGCCCGACAAGAATAGCCAACTGAAAATGAAGGAATAAGACAGCACAGAAGAATAGCCGTATAATGACAAAACAACTTTGCGGAAAGTAGCAGACAAGGCACTGTACCCACTGTAGCCTTTATGACTTTTTGAAAAAAGTATTTTGTCTAGTACTATTGATCACTATTTACTTTACGACTTTTGAAAAGTAATACTGTTTACTTTAAAAAAGTGAGGAATAGTGAATATCCGAGGTTATCTATATAAGGAGCCTCTTGTAAAGACGAAAAAAAATTTCGAAATATAAAACCTTTACAATTCTCTCGATGTTTAGCTAAAGCACCCTTCAGTCTATAATCGATTATCATCCAAGAACAGAATAAGATTAGATCAATTATTATCTAAGAACAACATAAGATTAGTTTAATATCCACCAACTAGTATCATAAGGATAAGAGTATCATACTTTGATAACTTATGATTAGAACCATATTAGTAAGAACACAACATCTTTTTGAAGATAATCAGAGGATACCCGTAACTGACTCCCAGGCTCCCAGGCGACAGAGTACCCGCGGCAGGAAGGCAAAGGGGAAATACAGGCCATAGGAGGGTGAGACTACTTCGGTGATCTGAATATCGGATTAGAGGTATGTGTTCTGACTATGTGTTTCTAATTATAATTTTGATAAGTATACTACCTTATTGATATGATGCTTGAAGGTTGATATTAGATTATTATTATAATGTTTAGACGATTGATATTGATTGACCTTATGATGTTAGGAGTGCTGATAGGAGATTATAGACTATTTATTAAAAAATGAAATTGAATTTAAGGATATAACCCAGATTATTATATGATTATGGTTTGATTAAACAGATTACCGTCTATGTTCTAGCCTCTAGGGGTATATAGATGATGAAAAGATCCGCAGGACAGCCAGTCCAGAAATTGGTATCAGAGCGTATAAAGAGGCCAGAGCATCTCACTCGGGATCTGACCCGAACCGAGGCTCTCCGTATGGCACATCCACCTCTTAATTCCATGAAGTTGGAAGGGTGCTTGATCGCAAACTGATAGGTACCAGTCGTTGGGTCTCCAGGGTAGGCTCATAGGGCTCCTGGAACTGAGACGATCCAGACGCTGATGCGCCCTGGTAAATTGGTATTGCACTCTCTTTCATCTCGAAGTTCTTAGCAACCCCGTCGGTGTCTTTTGGATCCATGTACACACCAGCTTCAAACCAAATGGCGAAAGTTAGATGATATACATAACTAAATTATAACTTTATAAAATTAAAATTAAGATACATACCTTAAACTCATTAAACATTGCCAGTTGAGTCTCATATGGAATCCATGAAGTGTAAAAGTGATTGCCGTAAAGCCTTCAAACGACATCCATAATTGCTTTTGTAGTCTCATGGTCTGGATAATATCTGCAATAAGACAATAAAAATGTTAACACATAAAAGAGTAAGATGATAAAAACTTAATAAAAATAATATTACCCTGCTCCCTCAGGCACGATCATAATCCTACCAATTATATATATATATATATATATATATATATATATATATCACGGCTGTAGATCCTGACCAGCAACAGGTGCAGGTGATGGTGCTGGTGCTAGAGTAGATGTAGGTGTTGATGCCTGTGTGGCTCAAAACTCATGACGATGGCTGTGAGTCTGGCTTAGAGCTGCTATATCTAAGGTGCAAATTAGATAGGCCATGAGATGAACCCCGTGGAGAAGGTGAAGGATACATGATTGTCGATATGGAAGAAGAACAACCTCATGGTGCAACAAACATGGGTGTAGGTATAAAAGTATGATGGGTAAATGGGGGCACCTGAGGTGGTGGAGCATGGTAGACATACTGACCAAAATGAGGTTGTACACGCGAACCAGGCATAAAATAAAGAGGCGGGGTAGAGTGCATATGCGGATCGGAAGGAATGGACTGTCTAGTAGTATCATTAGGATTTGTCGGTCTCTTATTTCTCCCCTTAGTAGGACCTCTACTTCCCTTACTAGTACCTCGACCTCTACCTCTACCTCAATCACTATTACCTGATGACATCTGCATACAAACTTACGTTAGTATAAAAAATAATTAACAAGGTAGAGAATAAAATTGTTTTATATACACTACAAGAAAGTATAGAATTGACAATAAAAATTTAGCAACAATAAATATATAATTGCTAAAAAAATAAATGATAAGAAAAATTTAATATATTATTGCTAAAAACGTAAATGGCAATAAAAAAATAACTTCTTGTTGCAAAAACCTTTCGCATTGGAGGTTATTGCAACGACATGCAACAATTTTTGTTGTTGCAAAAAGTATTTTTGGCAGCATCCAACATATGAAAACAAAAATTATTGTTGACAAATGCCTTTCATCTTGTAGTGATATGTGAATTAAACTAACAAGCTACGTACTGGTCATGTTCCCCGTCATCCTCCCATTCATCCTCCTCGCTTAATTCAATCTCATCACCTGATTCATCCTCCTCACTTGTTTCATTTTCATCAGTCGATTCACCCTCAACATTTGTTACGACAGCTACCTCATCATATCCAACTTCTTCTAATATGTGTTGAGGATGTTCCAGACTTTTTTCCAACTCTGTGTCCACAGTATGATGAACAACTGGTAGATCGTTTTGATACGGCACATCTAACACATTATCGACCTCAATCCAACCCACAAGCTCAGTCTTTACAACCACCCACTAATCTGCACTAAAACACACACAAATGATATGAAGCATAATACACTTGTCTAGCATTTTGTGCAATTATAAAGGGATCGTAATGACCATACAATCTCGAAATTTGACGCATAGCCTCTAGCATCCACAAATTTTTAATCCACTAACAAATCTCTCATTTCTCATCCAAGGTGAATGAAAAATTAGCATTGGGTTTGATGATTTTATTATTCATTGATTCCTGCAAAGACAATTCAGGGCGCCTACAATAATCATTTTAGTCCATTATAGCCTTTAGGTTATCTTTTGTCTTGCCCTTAATATCCATCACAATGTTGAATAAATTATCAAAATAATTTTTTTCAATATGCATCACATCAAGATTATGTTGTATAAGATTATCCTTCCAATACAGTTACTCTCATAATATGCTATGTTTAGTCCAATTATGTTCAACACCATAACCATATAATCTATAAGGTGTAACTTATGTAACCTTAGGCAAGTGACAAATCCTTTCTCAAATTTCCTCTCATGTCAATATTTGAGGTGACATATCATTTTCAACTTTATTCTTTCTAAATGCCTATTTCATTTTTCTAGATTTACGATCCATGGGAAAAAAGTGAAGACATGAATTTTTACAGTCATATTTTAAAGTGAAGGCTTTACTATTTTTCATGCCATGCAGACAAGCTAGCTTTCTAGCAGTCATCCAACCAGACAACATTCCATACGTAAGAAAATCGTTAATAGTCCACATTAAAGAAGCACGCAAGATGAAATTTGTCTTAGTTGAAACATCACATGTCACTACACCTTCACACCACAATTGTTTTAACTCATCAATCAAAGATTGTAGATAAACATCAATCAGAACTTTTGGATTACCGGGACCATGGATAATACAATTCAGGAGCACATCTCAGGAGGAAGATTAGATAGAGTAAGAAATACAGGCCAACAAGAATAAGGTGCAACAGAAAATGGGAATGGTGTGAAATCATCCGCACACAAACCCAAATGAATGTTCCTTGATTCACTAACAAAATCAGGATAAGTTTTATCAAAATGATTCCACGCTTCTCCATCCGATGGATGACACATAACACCAGATGCCCTTTTATTTTAAAGTGCTATCTCATATGAGGAGCGAAACTCAGTGATGTGTACAACCTCTTTAATCTCGATATTAGAGGTAAATAATGAGTCGCCTTGATTAGGACCATCTTCTCAATAGGATCCCGCCTAAAACAAGCATGTCCACATAATCCACAATGTTCTAAATCAGCATCTTGCTTATAGAACAACATACAACCGCTTGGACAACAATGAATTTTTCCATACGTCCATCCTAACTTGAAAACTAGTCTCTTTATCTGATAGTAATTTTTAGGTATGTCAAATTCAAGATTAACTAGTTCCCCCAGAAGCTTAATCATAGAGTTCATAGCACCTTCAACAACACTCCAATCTGATTTGATATTAATGATTCTAACTACAACAGACAACTTAGAATGAGGACTCCAGACCCAAAGTGGACGACTAGCCTCTTCTAATTCTTGATAGAAGCGCATTGATTCTTCATTTGAAGGTTGCTCAATAATTTGTTCATGTTCAAACCCAGATTGTATCCCAAAAGCATCATTGATCATATCGTTAACTCTATCATATTACAATTTTTTTAAAAGTTATACGTGAGAAATGTATGAATCTTGAATATGCTTATGCTTTTGAGTTTGATCTAAGATTACTAATGGAAATGAAATTATTTGTTCTAACAACAACACCGTATTGATATCGTATGCACATTTCACGTGGGAAGCATAAGATGATGAATGACGACAAAGTGGAAAGAGAAAGAGTAGCAGCATGGGATCTATGGTTGCAGTAAACAAATGGAAAAACTAATAAAACATCAATGCTCATTGTCGGCTTTGTAAGCTACATAGTATTATCGTTGAGACTGACGTATTTTAGTGTTATAAATTTGTTCTCGCCCCGAATTCTGTTCTCTGCCATTTTATTGGCTGACCGTATCGGGAGATAAATTGATTCCTTAACTCAAGAGATTTAGGCTGGAAACGGAACTCTAATTTTCAGCAATGGGTTCTCCAATTACTTCAGAAAGCGTTATGACGGTGGTATGAGTACGATAAGAGGTAAGAAACATGAATGCAACTGATTTTGACTCCGTACGGTAGATCAAAATAAAGTGATTCTCTCTCGTTTTAGTACCTCAGCCCGATAAACCATGACTTTCTTTCTACTTGTGATTGATTCACCGGCGGTCGCTGTTCAGCTAACCTTCGTACTTGGCCGACTAAGGTCGCTCATTATTCGGGTTGGTTGGACAGAGTGAAGTGGGTCACAAAAGCCGAATGGAGGCGCATGGATCCTTTTGATGCCTTTCTTGTGTACCAAAAAGCCAAGGAAGTTGCCAGCCGATACTACAAACATGCACTTGGCTGGATTCATTTTGATATTATGAATCCTCATTCTTTTTAATGCTTGTTCAAGATCGGCTAAACGATTGTTCTTCATCTCAAAGTTCTTTCATTCTCTATCGGAGGGATCTAGATAAGCAATGTTTGCTAACGGTTTCTCTTTTTAGATCAGTATGTTTGTTAGTTGTTTTTATAAGCTTTATGCCATCTATTCTGACCTCCTTTGTTAGCTGGCCGTTTTGGCCTTTCTATATTTCCCTTAGCCGGGAAGCCCCTCTTGAATTTTCCTTCGTTGTCTCTCTTTTGTGGTGGTGCTTTATCACCTTTCTGCTTATGACATCGAATTCTCTCCTTTAACCGCTTCCGCCATCATCACGCTCAAGAGAAATAAGGTTTATCAACAACGTCGCACTTCCTTTTCATATCTCTATTCCTTGTTTTACCTCTCATGACACCTTCCTTGGCAAAATTATTGGATGTATCTTTTTCTTCCTCATTTCTCTTCTTCCTTTTGTGAGGTCCCCTGGAATCTTTTTCCTTGCGTGAATCACTAGATTCTATCCTTCCTTTTATGCTGCCTATAAGGGTACCATGTACCCGTGCTCACCCCTACTAAAAACAAGAATAGAAAGTGCAGAGACCGCTCCACTTTTATATGTTGTGATGCACCAAAAATGTAAGCTATAATCTTCATATTTCAGCATCTTTTAAACCTCAGAAACATAGATCAGAGAAATTATAGGCAGTCACAAGTGTGAACTTAGTTCAAACTTTAATCCGAGCCCACAGGAAAACAACATGGAAAAATTAAGACAAATCATTCTGCTCAAAAGATAATCCCGCAAATCTCTTTGAAATATAAGGCACCACTAAATAAAACTGGTTGTCTCTTTTGCTAAAAGATGGAACCTTCAGAGGAAAACACAGATAGTTTCATTGATATCGATATGATGCAAAAGGAAAAGAATATCATCAACGTCTAGAGGATTCATTCTGAGATTATGAATCCTCATTCTTTTTAATGCTTGTTCAAGATCGGCTAAATGATCCTTGAAGTCCTTAGACTTCACTACTACATCATCGATGTAAACCTTCATAGTCTTACCGATCAAGTCGTGGAAGATGGTGTTCATTGCCCTTTGATAAGTGGCACCATCGTTCTTCAGACCAAATGGCATAACTACCCACTCGTAAATGTCCAACACTCCTGGACATCTGAAGGTGGTTTTGTGAATGTCGTCCTCGGCTACCCGATGTCTGATTATAGCCAGAGTATCCATCCATGAAGGTCAATACACCATTAGCGGCTGCTGAGTCGACTAGCATGTCGGCTATCGGTATGACATACTCATCTTTAGGAGTAGCTAGATTTAGGTTCATGTAATCAATACATACTCGAACCTTGTCATTCTTCTTCTTGTTGGTAGGATGTTTGCCAACCATTCCACATACTTAGCCGTTCTGATAAACCCGACTTTCAGCAGTCGTTCGATCTCAGCTTTGATTTGAGGCATCAACTGAGGGTGATACCTTTTAGGCGGCTATTTTTGGGGTTTGAAACCCTCCTTGATTGACAATACCAATAGATGGGGTAATGCCCCATTACTGCTGTTCGGTATGGCGACCAAAGACTGCAACCTTAGCTCCTGGAACGGCTAATGGAGCCTGAGGATAAGGTGGAACAATATTCCATGGATGCTCTCCTCGGATGTTGACCGTTCTTAGAAAATTTACGCTTCCTGGAAGGTATGGACTGGGTACAGGCAATGACTGCTGGAATGGTATTCCACTGTAAACAGTGTCACCAGATAGCCGAGCTAAGTCATAGCCAGGAGCTATCGGTTGCCAATTCGGCTGGCCAACATTGTTCGTCTGCATCGTAGGGTCGTTCGTAGAGCCTAAAATGGTCTCCGAGCCATGTTGATCTGCCTATATTGCAGACTCGCTTGGTCATGTGGCACATTTCCCCTCCTAAAGTTTGACGGCGACCATGCAGTGTGCTGGTTGCCAGATGATTGGGCTTGTGTTCCTAGGTGCGCTACCAGCTGCACCCGAGTAGGCACTAGCTAATACACATGCGGATGAGGAACAACACCGAGAGTCACGGTCTCATGCTGAACAACACTGCTCGTTAGAGGGATGGCAGAACTAGCCGAACATTCTCCTGGGTGCATTCGATTGGTTTCCATCTCCCTCGCTTGCTGAACCTCATTATGTACCATCGGCTTTACAATGTCAGCATTTAGAAACTTGGTACATAATATTGTGGATGCCTAAGTCGATCTGTTGTCTAATAAAAGACGTGGTCATTATGGTTGGACCTTCAGATTGGCTAGATTCTTCCACAACTTGGGTTGATGGAGGAAGTGGAGGGGTATCAACCGATGTAGGCATACCCAAAGAGGATGTTGGTTCATTGTTCCTTCTGGGTGGATTTTGTTTAGGATGTGGACTGGACTCGGTGTTTATTTTTTTACCGGATCTTAGGCGCATACGCCAAGAATGATCCTGACCTGGAGAGTTAAACTTTGCTATTAGTTCACCTATGGTCCCACTGGGCGTGCCAAATTTGTTCTCGCCCTGAATTCTGTTCTCTGTCATGTTATCGGCTGACCGTATCGGGAGACAAATTGATTTCATAACTTAAGTGATTTGGACTGGAAACGGAACTCTAATTTCCAGCAATGGGTTCCCCAACTACTCAAGAAAGCGTTAGGACGGTGGTATGAGTAAACTAAGAGGTAAGAAACATAAATGCAGCTGAGTACAGTAAAGTAAATGATAAAGTTAGATAAAAATTGAGTTGTTTGATTGATTGGTTGTGTATGTATATACAAAGAATTGTTGGCCGTTACTGCTTCTAGGGGTTCGGAAACCCTTTTGACTTGGTCGTTGAGGATTCTGCATCTGAATGGATCCCAGTCGTACCTCTCACTAACAACTCGGCTAAGATGCCTTAGTAGCCGATGAAGTTCTCGTAGTCGAGGGCTAGGAATAAATTCAGCTCTGGAACAGTTCGGTTGTTACTGAATTCTGCTAAACACTTAAATTACTTTTGAGGGTTAACAAAATTATAATCTAAAAAAGTTCACATACAAAATACAACTTCATGCTCTAATTGTATTATTTTTCGTTTTTAGGTAGCTTCGCAGATTTATCTACAAAGAAAACATTGAAGAGAGATCTTATCTTCAAGAATTCAATTCCCAATTTCTTTTTGTCAATTTTCTTAAATATTCTCTATAACGGATAGGAATTAGTTGATCAACTAAGAAAATAATGAAAGAAGGAAGACAAAAGATGGAACGGTAGAAAATGCAGATGGTAAAATCTGCATATTTTACTTATGAATTATGATATATTTTTAAGTTTTAGTGGCTATTTGTTTCATAAAGACTCTGTCACTCTTTGAACAAATAAAATTATTTTATTTATAATTAGACCTTTTAATTTTAAAGTACTTGAATTCTGCTGAAATAAATTGAATTAAGAGTTAATTTGATCTATTAAGATTTGAAGTCTAACATATATTTTAATGAAAAAAAAACTAAAAAAAATTATTTAGGTATTTTACGATATTTCCCCTTTCAATATTCTTCTTTTTATTGTTGCCATTGTTTTAGAATGAAAACATAGATAAAAATTGAAGTGTTAAAAATAAATTATATTTAAAAACTAAATTTGATCTATTATGTTTGAAGTCTAAAATACAATTTTTAACAAACAAATGTAAAAAAAAAAAAACATTTTACAACCGCGCGAAGCGCAAACAAATTGACTAGTATTTAACTAAGCTAACACATTTACATTGACATTCCAATAGAAAATAAGTCAAAAAATCATCCCTATAATTTTTTGGCAAATAAACTCCATTGTTTTCACAAATTCAACTTTATACACATCAATACTAATATAAAATCCTAAATTAATGAAATAAAACTAATCTAAATAGACTAATGCACTAACATTGGACCTAATTTAAAAATAAAACTAACATTGAAAGAATTAAAAAGCCCTAAAAACAACATACCGTTGGAATGGGGTCGGCAGTGGGGTTTTCGGCGTAGAGTGGGGTTGCCAGTGGGTATTGGCGGCCGGGGTGGGGTCGGCGCGGGGGATTTTTGGTGGGAATCGCCGGTGGTGGACATGGTTTTTGAGTTTTGGGGGGAAAATGAAAGAACCCGATTTGGGTCAAATTTAATAACAAAAACCGATGGACCATCGTTGACCCGCTTTGACCAAGAAAAAAAACTTAAATAAAACCGACAGAATCCGTCGGTTTTATTAAAAATTAAATTAAATATTTTATTTTATTAATAATAAAAAATAAAATATTTTACTTAAATAAAACCGACGGATTCCGTCGGTTTTTTTCTTCGACGCAGTCCATCGGTTTTTACCTGTTTTTCTCGGTCGATTTTTTCAAACTCTATTACATTGGTCAAAATTACAGTTTAGAAACAGAGTTTGAAAGATTAAGTTAGTATCATGTAAAATGAAGTTTCTTAATTCGAGAGAAATAAAATCAGAATAGATATTTCTTTTCGTTTTAACCATTTGTGTATTTGAAACCCACAAACGATCAATTGATCCAAGTTTGCGTCGAGTAGACCTGTTAACGAAGGTCACTACCAATCTTATCATATCAACATACTTGTTCCACATGCATCAAATCAAAACATTTACGATCAAAAGATGTTTACACAAACAGCTGGTAAAACTTATAATTTATTTTTTCTAACCGGTATACATGAATTATACATAAACTGTCGTCTAATATTGGAATAACTTACAATTTTAGATTATAAAATAACATCTTCTCATAGATTTTCAGTTTGCTCAAAAAACATCTTTAGACCTTAGTTTAAAAAGTCCATAAATTGTAAAAAAATAAAAATAAACAAAGACCATTTACTAATCAACTGTCCAAATAGGGACAACTTGTGAAATATACTTAAAGTAATCCAAACTTAATGTAACGTAATATATGCATGCAATTCGAGTTTAAATATGTTTAGAAGTTGGATTGAGCTTTAAGTTTGGATTTTTTTTTTATATGGATAGCTTTTCCCTTAAATGAGCTTAATTACACTGCGCTAATACGAATGAGAACTGAAAAAATATATCAAAGGTAAAGTATTTTTATTTTATTTTATTATTGGGCACTCATACTGCTACAATGATTTGCATTATGTGGAGCAATATCGGACAGTCTTACTGCGACGATAATGTGCATTGTTCCATGTTCTTTTTATTTTTCGTACTTTACCTTAAAAATTATTTTAATATTATCGACTCTGTTTCAATCTAAATCAAATCTCGAACATTAAATAATAATTTATTGATAAAAGTACTATTAATTACTTGTATGGTTAAAGTTGAGGTTTGTCCCTTTTTTGAGTTTTCTCCTAATTTCTTCAATATGCAATTCGTATACATCCAAAATGAAAAACCATAGTAATTCATACTAGAAATGACAAGTTAAAAATCTGCAATGAACAATCTTACGTAAGAAAGTAAGAAGTACCATAGAAGAACATAAAGTAAATGATAGAAACGGTGTATGAATATCACGGACAAAACAAGTATATTTAGGTTACTTACCATATTTTGTAAACTTCTTGTACAATTGTAATTAGGATATTAGTATTATAGTAGGAATATGATTTTCCATATTTAGAGATTGTATATTGTATAGATAGACCTCTTCATTAATGAAAACAATCAAGAGATTATTCTCTTTCATGGTATCAGAAGTCTAGGGCTAAAATACCTTCTCCACAACAAGCTTCCGCTTCCCGTTTCTGTCCTCAGAATCTGAGCCCTTCCCTCCCCTCTTCCCAAATTATCTTCCAAATCCCTGATTCTCATCTTGTTTTTTCGTCATGTCTACCTCAAAGAACACATTTCATCATGCCCTTACAGTCGCCAACATCAAGAACCACATCTCTATTGTTCTTAGATGAAAAACGTCTAATACGTGACGTGGGTGAATTATTAAAAGTTCACGCACGCTCGCATCAAGTCCTTCATCACATCATCCCCGTAGTAACAGGAAATGAGAAGGTGCCTACCCCCGAGGATGACCCTACATTATGGATGACTCTTGATGCTACAGTTCTCCAATGGATTTATTCCACTATCTCTATGGACTTTTTGCAAACGATTATTGAACCCGACGCTACGGCGATGGAAACTTGGAATAGGGTGCGTGATATCTTCCAAGATAATAAAAATTCCCGTGTCGTCACTCTTGAACAGGAATTTTCCCATGTCAATATGGAGGATTTTCTGACTGTTTCAGCATATTGTAAACGACTGAAGGAATTTGCGGATGAACTCAAGAACATTGGTGCGCCCGTCACAAATGATTATCTTGTTCTTCAGATGGTTGCAGGCCTATCCGAGTAATCCACTACCGCCGTTCTACTAGGCCCATTATATGCTCACGTTTGAAGAGGCCGATTAGGCAAAAATGGTGGCTACCGGAGCTAATTCCGTCATGATGATGACCACATCCGCTGACCCTCACTCATTCTCGGCTAATTCTAGCCAAAACCATAACAACGGTGGCAGCAAAAATGGTCAAAATAATAAAAAATAATGGAAAGAATCGCGGCGGCGGCCACGACAGTGGCGGTGGTCGGAACAGTGGCGGACGTGGTGGTAGTGGGTCGGCTGGGCCACAACACCACTGGCCGTAGTCTTAGCCCAATGCAAACTGACCGTGGAGTTGATGGGCTAGTGGCCCAACACGGCCTATCCTACATACCTAACATATCCAACGAATTGGGCGGGCCAGAGGCCCAATTTCCAGTGGCAGACGTCCCAGCCCAAGCAGCAGGCAGGCCTGCTTGGGCCTCGGCCTCAACAGGCCTTCGCTGCTGCGGGCCTAGTTTTCGGTTCGACACCAACGGATATTGCGACCGCGATGCATACACTTAGATTAAATCCCCCGGACGCAAATTGGCATATGGACAGTGGAGCCACTTCTCATATGACATCCACACAAGGTAACCTCTCGCCTTATTTTAATTTGAGCAATAATCGTGGCATAATGGTTGGTAATGATAATTCAATTTCAATTCGTGGTTATGGTCACACAAATTTATACCTCCCACATCCACCTCTAGTCCTAAAAAATGTCATTCATGCCCCACACTTCATTAAAAATTGGTGTATGTCCGAAAATTCACCATTGATACTTAAGTTTCTGTTAACTTTGACCCCTTTGGTTTTTTTTTGAAGGATTTCACGACGGGGATACCTCTAATGAGATGTAATAGTTGGGGAGAGCTTTATCCAATCACCACCACCATCTTTTCTACGAGTCAAGCCACTCCATCAACGTTTGCCGCCCTTGTTCCTTCTTTATGGCATGCACGTTTGGGTCATCCGGGGTCGACTATTATTTCTTCTCTTCAAAATAAATTTTTTATTGATTGTAAGAGTACGCGTAGTACTCAAATTTGTCATTCTTGTCCATTAGGGAAACGTGTTAGCTTACCTTTTGTAGCCTCTTCTTCTAGTACGTTTATGCCTTTTGACATTATTCATAGTGATTTATAGACATCTCCCATTTTAAGTTCTTTGGGTCATCGTTATTATGTGTTATTCTAATTTTTTATGGACTTTCCTTTGTCGAAAAAGTCTCAAGTTTTTTCAACTTTCTTAAAATTTAGAGCATTCATCCGTACCCAATTTGAACAGAAAATTTAAAATATTCAATGTGATAATGGAAGGGAATATGATAATGGGTCATTTCGATAATTTTGTGACACTAATGGCATATCTTTTCGGTTTCCTTGTCCTCATACGTCCTCACAAAATGGGAATGCCGAAAGAAAAATTTGTTCCATCAATAACATTATCCGAACATTGTTGGCCCATGCTTCAATACCTCCTTCTTTTTGGCATCATGCGTTACAAATGGCTACTTACCTCCTTAACATTCTCCCTAATAAAGGTTTAGCATATCAATCCCCACTTAAAATTCTTTACAATAAAAATCCCACATATTCTCATCTTAGGGTATTTGAGTGCTTATGCTATCCACTTTTCCCGTCCACTACAATTAATAAACTTCAAGCTCGATCTATCTCTTGTGTATTTTTAGGTTTTCCGTCTAATCATCGTGGTTACAAATGTTTTGATTTATCTTCCAATAAAATCATAATTAGTTGCCATATTATTTTTTATGAAACCCAATTTCTGTTTGCTAAAGTGTCTAATTCCGTGTCGAGTAATTATAATTTTTTGGACGATGATCTCTTTCCGTATATTCTCCAATAGTGGGCCCACCCTACCCATGAGTCACATTTGCCAGCAGGCCCATTTAATACCGACCAGTCCCGTGACCCAGGCCTAGTAAATCACCAACCTGACCCAGTTTTAAGGCCAGCAGTCCCACTGCTTGTTGGCCCGTCCCGTGGCAGTCCCCCAATGTCCCCGGTCCAGTCAGATTCTGTTCCGAGTCAAGGCCCCGTTACTTGTAGCAAAAGTTGTATTTTTAAACCTAACCGACATTTTAATTTAAATTCTAATATCACTAAATTACCCCTACCACGTAACCCAGTGTTTGCTCTTCATGACCCGAATTGGAAAATGGCCATGAATGATGAATTTAATGCTCTTATTGAAAATAAGACATGGGAGTTGGTGCCCCGTACGCCTGGTGTCAATATTATTTATTTTATGTGGATTTTAACTCATAAGGAAAATTTTGACGGTTCTTTTGAGCGGCATAAGACCCGTCTTGTAGGTGATGACAAAACACAACAGGTTGGCGTATATTGAGGAGACACATTTAGTCTGGTGGTCATACCGGAAATTATTCGCACTGTGCTTAGTCTAGCTGTCTCGAAAGCATGGTCCATTCATCATCTGGATGTGAAAAATGTTTTCTTACACGACGATCTTAAGGAGATAGTATACATGCATCAACCCTTGGGTTTTAAGGACCCCAATTATACTCACCATGTCTATTTGCTGAAGAAGTCCTTATATGGGCTTAAGCAGGCCCCACGGGCTTGGTATAAGAGGTCTGCAGATCATATGTCTACTATTGGGTTTTCTCACAGTAGGTCTGATCATTCTCTTCATCTATCGTCGTGGTACTTTTCTAGCATATATTCTGTTATATGTTAATGATATTATTTTTACTGCCTCATCTGATAATTTGCGCAAGTCTATCATGACCATTCTCAGTTCAGAATTTGCTATGAAAAATTTGGGGCCCTTGAGTTCTTTTTTGGGAATAACTGTCACTTGTCATACAAGTGGTCTATTTTTATCACATAGGAATTATGCGGCTGAGATTATTGAGAGAGCTGACATGTCGTCTTGTAAGTCCACATCTACTCCAGTTGATACCAAACTGAAGCTTAGTGCTACTTCTAGCATCCCATACGAGGATCCCACCCACTATCATAGTCTTGCAGGGGCTCTTCAGTATCTTACTTTCACGAGACCATATATTACTTATGCAGTTTAGCAGGTGTGTTTATTTATGCATGATTCGCGGATTGAGCAAATGCATGCGCTCAAACGCATTATACGATACATACAAGGCACGTTTGATTATGAGTTGCATTTATATCCATCCTCCGTCTCTACTCTCGTGTCTTATACATATTCTGATTGGGGTGGATGTCCAGATAGCAAACGTTCAACTTCTGGTTACTGTTTGTTTCTTGGTGATAACTTGGTCTCTTGGTCTACAAAATGCCAGGCTACTTTATCGCGATCCAGTGCAGAGGCCGAGGAGTAGCCAATGTGGTGTCTGAGTCATGTTGGCTGCGTAATCTTTTATTAGAGCTTTACTTTCCTATTCAGAAAGCTACATTGGTCTACTCTGATAATGTTAGTGTCATCTATCTATCTGGGAATCCGGTCCAACATTAGCGTACTAAACATATCGAGATGGATATTCACTTTATTCGCGAAAAGGTAGCTCGTGGACAAGTACGTGTCTTGCATGTCCCTCCAAGATACCAAATTGCTGACATCTTTACTAAGGGTCTTCCCTTGGTTCTGTTTGAAAATTTTAGGGACAGTCTCAGCGTACGACAACCGCCCGCTATGACTGCGGAGGTGTGATAGAAATTGTGTATGAATATCACGGACAAAACAAGTATATTTAGGTTACTTACCCTATTTTGTAGAATTCTTATACAATTGTAATTAATATATTAGTATTATAGTAGGAATATGATTTTTCATATTTAGAGATTGTATATTGTATATATAAACCTCTTCATTAATGAAAATAATCAAGAAATTATTCTTTTTCAGTAAAAATTTGAGTCATGGAATTAAAGAAATATATAAATATGAAATAAGTTATACTTTTATGTAGCTTCTTTAATATCGCAAGTATAAAAAATACGTCTCCACGCAAGAGACTTAAACAAAGAGTAAATAAGAGACTATTCCCTAAGAGCGTGTCTAATACTATTGGACTATTGGTACTATAAATGCGTCACCATGTAAGAAATTTATATGCCCGCCACAAATTAGACGAGGCACACAAAGTGCGACATAGAAACCCAAACGCATGCATGGTAGTTCACAAGCTACTCGATTTATGAATGGCCCCATGAATTCGCTTGTGTTATCTGAATCAGTTGGGGAGCCACATCATTTTCTACATTCAAGAAAGAAAAAAGATAGTGAAAACAAAAAATATATATCTTGAAAAACAAAAAACTAAAATTAGTGACAAACAACTTCTTCAGCTAAATAATAAAGATTTGTCAGTCATCCCATGAGTTAGTGACAAATTATCAAAAAATTCTATTAACTACGAGCTATAAAGTGACAGATTGACGATGAATTTCGTGATAATTCTTTTTTTCCTTGATGGTGAAAAAAGATGAATATAATTTTAATGTTGTATATACTAACCAACTTTGGCTTGACAAAGAAGAAGAGAAAATAAAATAAAAGGAGCAGCAATTTAAGTTTCGTAAGATGCCATTTTTTTGTATAATTGCTGCTCTTTAGGGCACCAAAGTCTATGAAAATGATGTGATTTTTATTTACGTAGTTATGTGGAATTTATATAGGAGTGTAGGGTGAAATATTCAGTTTTTTTTTACCATGTATACAATATTATTTTACTTGCTACCTCTCTAAAAAGGGGGGAAAATATAATGAGATAGTTCACAGTGTAATTTCCTTCTATGATAATTTCTATAAAAATTTTTAACTAATTGACTTGTCGCCAAATAAGGCGCAGTTAGATAATTTTGGACACTAAACATTTATATATGCAGTAACATTGATATACTATAACAAAAAAAGAAAAGGAGAAGCAGACATTTTTTTAAGAAAAATTAAAAGATTAAAAGATTAAAAGATTAAAAGATATGAATAATCTATTGTAATGGTACCTTTTTGACAGGAATCAATAAAAAATATTTCAAAGCCAGTTCGGTTTTATATTAAAGTTGTGATTCTTGTTAAAAATAGATAGGTCGTCTTCGAGTTATTGGCTCGTCTACTCAATTATAAAAGGTGAACTGCGACGAACATAAAATCGATGATTCAAGTCCTAAGCAAATATTCAAACATCTATTAATATATATACATATATATATACCGTGATTAAACCCGACTTCTCATTAGGATACATCCATTTTTCGTCAGAGTATAATTTATGAAGGCCGTCGAAAAGTTATTAGAAAGTTTTTTTATTAAGTATTTTTTGATTGAGCGAATCCCGTTTGAGCAGTAAATTCCTCCATTTTCTACTAATGAGATTCAGAGAAAAATAGCGAATAGTTAGTAATGGTCATCTAGATTTTACTTTATTAAACAACATTACAACTACGATGTGTAACACCTTTAAAATGATTTATAAGGATACATACCATAGACTTTTGTGGTCCGGTTGTTCCTCAAATATCGTGTATAGCGGAAGCTTAGTGTATCAGATTGCCTTTTTACCCTTTTTTACTACAAAAAATAATTAAAGTTAAAAGGTTTAACCACCAGTGGCAGAGCCAGAAATTTACTAAGGGGTATCAAAATATAAAGAGACACATGTAAAAAATATGGAAAATGCCTAAAATACACCCCAACCTTTGCCCAGATTTGATGTAACACATCTAACCTTTACGGGGTCCTATTACCCCAAAGGAGTCCGGTCATTTCAGGTCATTTCACTTTTCGAACAAAATAAAAAAATTCTCCTACACTCTTAATTTTTTCATGGAGAAAACATTTAATTTTCTTGGAATTTGATCTTGTGAATCACTACATTCTTTCATAACGGAGTCTTGGCTTATGTCACATTGGATTTTGGTTCGAATTTTCTAGATAAATACCAAAGAAATGTCTTAAAATATATTTAGGGGTAATAAGACCACCGTAAAGATTAAGTGTATTACAGTAAATCCAGACAAAGATTAAATATATTTTAGGTATCTTTCCTACAAAAATAAGAAGAGTCAAACATATAATATTTATACATCAACTAAAGTTTTGAGGTAGCTAAACAGTGTAATATATCCGGTGACCCCTTAGCATAAGGTGGATCAGCCACTGTTAATAACCATCATTACTATTCTTCTTGGTGAATTTAAATGTTTAATATGAATAAGAAATTTGGTATCTTTACAACGTTATATAATGTTTATTGATAACTAATCTATTTTCTTCTTTTATGATGAACACTTTATTTGGAACTACATAAGTCTTTGCAATCAATTTCCCAACAAGTCTTGCCTACTATTTTATCAGCGTATTACATTCTAATTATACTTTTTTGGAAAATAAAGTAATAAAATAACAAGGATTCTGTGTTAACTCGATCGTTTAATCAAATTTCAAAGCGTCGATCTCACTATTAAGAATAATGTGATTTTTCAAACAATTAGATGATAAATTTTGGAATTAGCTCTAGTTATGAACTTAGGATTTATCAAAAAGATTGTACAAACACACACACTCCCACATAGTGACGGATTTAACAAGTTGTATAGGAGTTCACATGATATCTATAAATAATTAATTGTGAAGTATCTTTAAACCATGTCTCACAAATATTGAAAACTATTCTAATTGTTGCATCCACCACTCGTAGAGAGAGATAAATATGAAATAAAATATTCTCTTAAGATCTTTTCCATTGATACCACAAGCTAAGTACCAAAAATGCATCTCTACAGTCTACACTAGAGAATTCAATGCCAAAAGAAAGAGATAAATATATATATATATTAAAAAAGATTATTGCCTATGAATGTTTCTATGCCGAAAACAAAAACTAAAATCGATGAAGTACCGAAATTACTTCAATCGACGCTACTTTAAACTATGCTACTTTACTATAGTTTTCTAAAGTTGAATGAAAAAACATATAAATAAATATTCTCCGAGAGAATATCTTCACCTTTGAACACAACAACAAATAGTATCACTTTGACCAAAACCAAAACTAGGATTAGGCATACATAGAGCCACAAAATAATCCAAACGCTTGCATGGTTTGCTACAATCTCGATTACTTGTGCATGAGATGTCCAATATTTTGCCACATACATCGTCATCTGAATCATTCACGTGATTTTCAACATTCAAAGAAAAAAAAAAGAGTTAGAAGAAAAAATAGACACATAAATCAAAGAAGATATAAAGAGGACAATTCCCCCGTTTCGAAATAATGAACAATATAAAAAAAAAATTAATCCGTCGAGAAAGAGCAAAAATTCATAGCGAATCTTATTTATCAACATATTAGCTATGAATTATAAAGAAATCCTCCTAGCAATGAACTATTTAGAATAGATTAGCAATGAATTTCGTAACTTTTTTTTACAGTGAAAAAAACGAATAGAATTTTGTATATACTAACCAGTTTTGGCTTGACAAAGAAGAAGAGAAACTAAAACAAAAAGAGCAACAATTTGACGATTGTATGATGCCATTTTTTTTTTTGTATAATTGCTGCTCTTTTGGCACCAAAGTCTATGAAAATAATGTGATTAATTTGTTTGACGTAGTTGTGTGAATTTAAAGGAGTGTAGGGTGGAAAATTTGGTAATTGTTTTTACCATGTATACACAGTACTTTATTTTACTTGCTACTTCTTTAAAAAAAGGAAAAAAAATATAAGGAGTTAATTTAGAGTATAACTTTCCTTCTATGATAGTTTCCATAGTTTACGACAACAATAACATACCCAGTAAAAATTCCACAACATAGGGTCTGGGGAGGGTAGAGTGTACGCAGACCTTACCTCTATCTTGGTAGGTAAAGCGGTTGTTTCCGAGAGACACTCGGCTCAAGACAAGGCATAAGCACAAACAAAGCACGAGAAACAGTCAGACCCGATCAATAAGTTTAAAGCAGTATGAAAATAATGGTATCAAAAGCGAATACGCCATGATAGCGCATCCTGAAAAAGAAGTCGTAACTAACACATGTAAATAAGATAAACAAAGTACATTAAAGAACACATAGCAGCAGAAGTCAAACTACATGGGACTATAAAGCAATATTGCGACTATTCGTATGATATTCTAAGCGGGCCTACAGTAATAACACTACAACTACCAGTTTGTAAGTGTAAGTAGGACTACATTCGACTACCTACTACCCTTCTACCCTAATTTGTGTCCTCCACAACCCTCTATCTAAGGTAATGTCCTCAGTAAGTTGCACATGCGACATATCCCGTCTAATCACCTCTCCCCAATATTTCTTCGGCTTACCTCTACCCCCTTTGAACCCGTTCATAGCCAACCTCTCACACCTTCGCACATAGGCATTCGTGTCTCTCCTCTGCACATGCTCAAATCATCTCAACTTCGCTTCCCGCATCTTATCCTCCACCGAGGCCACTCCCACTATGTCCCGGTTATTATTATTTCTAATCATATCCCTCCTTGTATGCCTACACATCCATCTCAGCATCTTCAGCTCCGCCACTCTCATCTTAGATGTGCGACGTCTTGACTGGCCAACACTCTACCCCATACAAACATGGTCGGTCTAACCACCACCCTATAAAACTTGCCTTTAAGTTTTGGTGGCACATTTTTGTCGTACAAGACTCCAAATGTGATCCTCTATTTCATCCACCCTACCCCAATACGATATGTGACATCATCATCAATAGCTCAATTCCCTTGGATAGTAGACCCGAGGTACTTGAAGTTTCTTTTTTTCGGAATAACCTGAGTACCAAGCCTCACATCCACGCCTGTCCCAAGGTCGCTCCCATCGTTGAACTTGCACTCCAAGTATTCTGTCTTAGTCCTACTCAGTCTGAACCCTTTAGATTCCAGAGTCTGTCTCTAAACCTCTAGCTTAGCATTCACCCCGCTGCGAGTCTCATCAATTAGGACTTTATTGTCTGTGAATAACATACACTATGACACATCCCCTTGGATTTGTCGCGTCAGTCCATCCATCACCAAGGCAAATAAGAATGGGCTAAGAGTTGATCCCTGGTGCAGCCCCATTATCACTGGAAAGTTCTTCGAGTCTCCTTCCACTATCCGTACAATGGTCTTGACTCCATCATATATATCCTTGATCGCTACAGGTACACCTCTAGCCTTCAATCATCTCCATAGAACATCCCTATAGACTTTGTCGTATGCCTTCTCGAGGTCGATGAAAACCATATGTAAGTTTCTATTCTTCTCCCTATACTGCTCCACCAACCTACTAATAAAATGAATGACTTTTATAGTCGAACGCCTCAGCATGAATCCAAACTGGTTCTCAGAAATAGACACGTCTCTTCTCACCCTCATCTCCATGACTTTTTCCCAAACTTTCATAGTGTGGCTCAGCAGCTTGATACCCCTATAGTTGTTGCAACTCTGAATATCACCTTTGTTCTTGTACGAAGGAATCATTGTACTCCACCTCCATTCTTCGGGCATTCTCGCCGTCTTTAAAATGACGTTAAACAACTCAGTCAACCACTCCAAACCTGCCATGTCTGCGCTCTTCCAAAATTCAACTGGATCTCATCAGGCCCAGTTACTCGTCCCCTGCGCATCCTGCGAACAACACCCTTAACCTCCTCAACCTTAATGCTTCTACAATACCCAAAATCCCAATGCATACCGGATTACTCCAGATCTTCCAACACAATGTCTCTATCCACTTTTTTGTTCAAGAGTTTATGGAAGTAAGATTGCCACCTCCGCCTAATATACACGTCATTCACCAGTACTTTTATGTCCTCGTCCTTGATGCACCTCACGTGATCCAAGTCACAAGACCTCTTCTCCCTTGCTTTAGCTAGTCCGTACAACTTCTTATCCCCGCATGTTTTCTCTAATTCTACATATAGGCATTCAAAAGCCACCGTTTTCACTGCCGTGAACGCTATTTTTGCCTCCTTTCTCGCCATCTTATACAGTTCTCTATTTGTCCACTTCTCCACCTTATCATTGCTATCTACCAATTTCGCATACGCCACTTTCTTCGCATCCACCTTCTCTTGAACTTTACCGTTCCACCACCAGTCCCCTCAATGCCCACCACGGCTACCCCTGAGACCCCTAACACTTCTCTAGCTACCTCCCGAATGCAACTGGCCATCCTGTCCCACATATCGATCACGTCCCCACTACTCCCCCAAGCCCCCTTGGTCATTAAACTCTCCCCCGTCTCTTTTACACTAGCCATGGTCAAACTCCCTCATTTGATTCTCAACCTGTCATCCACAACCCTTCTCTTCTTCTCAATCTTGATATTCAAATCCATCACCAAAAGCTTTTGTCGGGTTGTAAGACACTCATTCGAAATAACCTTGCAGTCTTTACAAAGATCATTGTCAACCTTCCTAAGGAGCAAAAAGTCTATATGAGTCTTAGCTACCGAATTACGGAAAATCACCAAGTGTTTCTCCTTCTTCAGGAACCTCAAATTGGCTATCATCAACCTAAAAGCTCTACCGAACTCCAAAAATGAGACGCCTCCCCCGTTCATATCCCCGAGACCAAAGCCTCCATGTACGTCGTCGTAGCCCCCCGAAAGTTACTCGATATGACCCCTGAAATCCCCTCATACAAATAACTTCTCAGTGGTGGCACACCTCCCACCACCTCATCCAAATCCTCCCAAAAGTGCCTCTTTTCCTCCTCATCCAAGCTCTCTTGTGACACGCAAGCACTAATAATATTCATAGTGGACCCTTCAACTACAAATTTAATCACCATCATCCTATCATTGACCCTCCTAACCTTTACTACCTGGTCCCTTAGCTCGATGTCTACCAAAATGCCTACCACATTCCTATACCCCGACCTACCCGAGAACCATAACTTATACCCATCCACCTCCTTAGCCTTATGTCCTACCCATTTGGTCTCCTGTACATAGGCTATATTAATCCTCATCTTCTTAAGAATCTTAACTAGCTCTATGGACTTCCCTGTTAAAGTCCCAATGTTCCAAGACACTATTCTCAGCCTAGCATCTCCCTTACCCCGCTTACCCCCTAACCCTCGCCCCCGTCCCAACTGAGAATATGACCCTAGACTACCATCAATCGCCAAAGCCACTAAAGTGGCTATAGAATAGACTAATCGACTATTTACCCTACAACAAGCATAAATCAATGCGAAAACAAAAAAAAACTCAATGCGAAAAACATAAATTAACAAGAATCTAGATGCAAGTTTAGCCACTACGATAAGAATGATATAGCTAAGGAGAAAACTAGTAACGTCAAGAATGTAAAGTTAATATACAATACAGCAAAGCAGACAAAATTTAACTACGAAGGTAAGGACAAAAAATGAATACGGGCACCTGGAGGTACCAACTACATGTGAATCAAACCTGCTCGCCTCCAAAACTCGTTGTTCAGCTGTGCAAATGACTATTTTTTGCCAGAAAATTCTTGTTCACCGCCGGAAGTTACTGTTCAGTGCCGGAACTTGCTCGAAACTTGCGTAACTCTGTAAACCTACTCGAAATCCACTGGAGGGTTTCTGTTTTTGAGCTTGAAAACCAGAAAAAACCTGGTCTTCTTCGTCGTCGGCGGCCGTTGGACGTAGTGGTGGTCTCTGAAGGTCCTTACTAACCAGATCTATTCTTTGGTGGTACCAAATGATGGGTTACGGTTGATAGTCACTGGCGATGATACAATCCGGCCGCCGATGGTGGCGGAAAGATAGAGAAAAAGTAGCAAGGGGAAAGAAATAGAAACAGAGAGAAAGAAAAGAACATGCAGCGTACCTGGTCGGCGGACGGTGTAACGTCGGCGGTCAGTGGTAGGTCACCGACGATGATACAACTCTGGCCACTGGCGGTGGCGAAAAGATAGAGAAAGAGTAGCAAGGGGGAAGAAAAATAAAGAGAGGGAAAAAGAGAAAACAGAGAACAACAATGCTAGGGTAGCGTACCTGGTTGTCGGCGGTCGGCGGTCAGTAGTCAGTGGTGGTGGTGGTGGTGTGTCGATGTGGATGGGGGTGGGGCAGGAGATGTTACCGTTGGTATGTTGTATTACCGTTGGTGGGTTAAAAGAATTAGGCTCCGTTAATTGTTAATGGATTTCTATAGTTTATTATACCTAAATTTACTTGTCGCCAGAAAACCTTATTTGTTCCCATAAACAACACGTGTTAGTTATTAATTGGACACTAATATTTGTTTACTAACATTGATATATGTAATTAACCCAAAATGAAAACAGAACCGACGGAAAATTTCTGTCGCTAAACAATAAAAATGTGTATCCTATTTAACGATGAATTAACAATAAATTATTAACATTGACTTGTCGCCGAATAACAACCTAAAAGTGGATATTTCTGAAGTAGTTTTGCGGGGTAACCTATTTATACGTCACCATTTAAAACGCAACCACGTGTTAAATTTTCTTGTAGTCGTAGCCAGCTAAGGATTGCTCTATTTTTCGCACTTATTTTTCTCTTTTGGGTTTTAAATGTGCTTGTTGTAAGGTGTCAAGGCACGTTTCTTTTGAGTTATTGATTAGTCCAAGCACCATCATACCGAGAAACAAAGAATCATACATCACTTAGAAATTTAATATCATGAGTTCTATCATATATGATTTAGACTTCGTGCGAAAATGGTTGAAGTTCAGTCATATATAACTTGAACTTCATGCAAAAGTAATTGAAATTGTTTGCTTCCACATTGTCAGAAGTTAGATTTTGGCAAGCGGAACTTCTGACTCCTTCCTAAAGTTGATATAAAGTGATTAAAGCTTACAAAATTTACGAATTCCGGCTATAGTTTAAATGCTCATAAAATTGGTTATCTGTCCATTTTGCTGAATATTTCCTTGTACAAAACTGAAAATCATCCCTTTTATATCTTGTCTTGGTCCAACTTATTCCACTGATTGGATAACAGGCTCTTTATCCAGTATTAATGACTCTTGAAGACAACAAGCCCATAGATTGCCCAACATATCTTTATGGCCCAGTAACATTACAATGCATTTGTGCACAATTCGCACAAATATCCCTCTTTCGAGGTGATCTTTAATTTTTTTTCCCTCAAATCGGAAATATTTAATTTTTTTCCCCTCAAATTGGAAATATTTAATTTTTTCCCTTCACGTAAAACCTCTGGGTTCTGAGTTCGAACGCCAACTCAATCAAAAAAAATTTAAAAAATTCACAAGACAATTTGGATTTCGCAGGGCATAGTTTGCCTTCAGGCATAAGACAAACTCTACCTTAAGACAAAGTTTGTCTTATGTCTGAACACAAACTCTACCTTAAGACAAAGTTTGTCTTATGTCTGAACGCAAACTCTGAGAGTTTGCAAGTAAATTATGCTTTGTGAAATCCAAACTATGCCTTGCGAATACTTTTTTATTTTTTTACTGAGTGGGGGTTCGAAACGGGGACCTCGGTTATTTTCAGCCTCTTTTTTAAACGAAGGGCAAAAATTAAAGACCGGTGCCTTTGAAGGACAATCCGCGCCAAAAAAACTCTACATTTGTTGGAAAGAAAGGAACTGCCTGAGAGAAAGTATAATACATACACAATTTAAAGGTGCAAAGTTTCATTAACATATATAATTGGATATCCCGGCTACATCACATTTTAGCAAATGAATTTTTGATGTTAAATTAAAGAAATATACAAGAAATTTGACTATTTAAATTCGCGTCAGGTAGACATATTCTTAAGAGATATATAGCAGGTTGATTTTTCCCAAGAGCTCACATCGATAGGCAGGTTTGACACTTTGATGTCAGCTCTTCGTCACCTGGGCTTGTAGTATGTACCAAGGGTTGGATGTTTGCCCATTAAAGCGGTTTGTGAGCTGATTCAGAACATTTTGAAATAATTTAGTCCATATCCAACATGGGTGTAAGGAGGTTATATATAGCGGTCCCTACTGAAATGTTCTTCATTCGTAACACTCCAACCATGGTAAACACTTGCCAATACCCACACTTACCAATACCCAATATTTACCTCAAATTAAATTATATTATCATGATTAAATTATAAATTAAGTTGAAAATATATTTTAATTAACTATGATTAATGATATACGAGTATCTCATAACATGTATTTATTGAACATATATATTTACTGCTCTTTTGGCACCAAAGTCTATGAACATAATGTGATTTTGTTCGACGTAATTGTGTGGAATTTATAGGGGTGTAGGTTGGAAAATCTTGTATATTTGTTTTACCATGTATACACAGTATTATTTTACTTGTTACCTCTTTAAAAAAAAGAAACAAAATATAATGAGTTAGTTTAGAGTATAATTTTCCTTCTATGATAGTTTCTATAATCCTAAATTTACTTGTCGCCAAATAAGGTGCACCGACCTTATTTATTCCCATAAACAACATGTGTTGGCCATTAGGTGGACACTAATATCTATTTACTAACATCACAACAACAACATACCCAGTCAAATCTCACAATGTGAGGTATGGGGAGGGTAGAGTGTACACAAACCTTACCTCTACCTTGGTAGGTAGAGCGGTTGTTTCCGAGAGACCCTCGGCTCAAGACAAAGCACAAGGCCAAGTAAAGTAAGACATACAAAGTGCGTAAGTCATGACAGCGAATTCCGAAAAAGAAATAAGCAAAAGAAAGCAATAGCTAATGCAAGTAAATAAGACAAACAAAATACACATAGCAGCATAAATCAAACGACAAGGGACTATAAGGCAATATTGTGTCTACTAGTATGACAGGCTAAGCGAGCCTGCAATAATAATACTACAACTATCAGTTTGTAAGCGTAGGTAGGACTACGCTGGACTACCTACTACCCTTATACCCTAATATATGTCCTCCATAACCCCCTATCTAAGGTCATGTCCTCAGTGAGTTTCACCTGCGCCATATCCCGTCTAATCACATCTCCCCAATACTTCATCGGCCTACCTCTACCCCTCATGTACTCGTCCATAGCCAACCTTTCACACCTCCGCACTGAGGCATTTGTTTCTCTTCTCTGCACGTGCCCGAGCCATCTAAACTTAGTTTCTCGCATCTTATCCTCTACCGAGGCCACTCTAACTCTATCCCGATATCATCATTTCTAATTCTATCCCTCCTTGTATGCCCACACATCCATCTTAACATCCTCATCTCCGTAACTTTCATATTTTATGTGTGCGAAGTCTTGACCGGCCAACACTCCTCCCCATACAACATGGTCGGTCTAACCACCACCCTATAGAACTTGCCTTTAAGTTTTTGTGGCACATTTTTATCGTACAATACTCCAGATGTGAGCCTCTATTTCATCCACCCTACCCCAATACGATGTGTGAAATCGTCATCAATCTCTCTATTCCCTAGGATAATAAACCCGAGGTACTTGAAACTTCCCTTATTTGGAATGACCTGGGTACCAAGCCTCACCTTCACGTCTGTCTCAAGGTCGTTCCCGTCGTTGAACTTGCACTCTAAGTATTCTATCTTGGTCCTACTCAGCCTGAACCCTTTAGACTTCAGAGTATGTCTCCAAACCTCCAGCTTAGCGTTCACTCCTCTGCGAGTCTCATCAATCAGGATTATGTCATTTGCGAATAACATACACCATGACACCTCCTCTTGTATTTGTTACGTTAGTCCATCCATCACCAAGGCAAATAGGAATGGGTTAAGAGTTGATCCCTGGTGCATCCCCATCATCACTAGGAAGTGCTCCGAGTCTCCTCCTACTATCTGTACCCTGGTCTTGGATCCATCATACATATACTTGATTGCCCTAGTGTATGCCACATGTATACCTCTAACTTTCAAACATCTCCATAGAACCTCCGTAGGGACTTTGTCGTATGCCTTCTTGAGGTCGATGAAAACCATATGTAAGTCTCTCTTCCTCTCCCTATACTGCTCCACCAACCTCCTAATAAGATGGATGGCTTCTGTAGTCGACCGCCCCGACATGAATCCAAACTGGTTCTAACAGATAGACGCCCCTCTTCTCACCCTCATCTCCACGAATCTTTCCCAAACTTTCATAGTGTGGCTTAACAGCTTGATACCCCTATAGTTGTTGCAACTCTGGATATCACCTTTGTTCTTGTACAAAGGAATTATTATACTCCACCTCCATTCTTCGGGCATCCTCGGCATCTTAAAAATGACGTTAAACAACTCCGTCAGTCACTCCAAATCTGTCGTGCCTACGCTCTTCCAAAATTCAACTGTGATCTCATCAGGCCCGGTCGCTCGTCCCCTGCGCATCATGCGCACAGCACCCTGAACCTCCTCAACCTTAATGTTTTCACAATACCCAAAATTCGGGTACCTACCAGAATGCTCTAGATCTCCTGACACAAAGTCTCTATCTTCTTTTTCGTTCAAGAGTTTATGGAAATAAGACTGCCACCTCCGCCTAACATGCGCGTCCTCCACCAGCACTTTGCCGTCCTCATCCTTGATGCACCTCACATGATCCAAGTCCCGGGCCCTCATCTCCCTCGCCTTGGCTAGTCTGTACAACTTCTTATCCCCGCATTTTTCCTCTAATTCCACATATAGACATTCAAAAGCGGTTGTTTTTGCCGCTGTAACTGCTAGTTTTTCCTCTTTCCGACCCATCTTATATAATTCCATATTCGTCAACTTTTCCACCTCATCCTTGCTTTCTACCAATTTTGCATACGCCGCTTTTTTCGCTTCCACCTTCTCTTGAACTTTATCATTCCACCACCAGCCCCCTCGATGCCCACCACGACTACCGTGCGAGACCCCTAGCACTTCTCTAGCAACTTCCCGAATGCAACTGGCCGTCCTGTCCCACATTGGCATACTTAAATCTATTTACTAACATTGGTATACTTAAATAAAAAAGAAAAAGAACTGGCGAAAAATTTCTGTCACAAACAATAAAAATTTGTCAGTTAATCCTATTTAGTGATGAATTAACTATGAATTATTAACATTAATTTTGTCGCCGAATAACAACCTAACGTGGATATTTCTGAAGTAATTTTGCGCGGTAGCCTATTTGTAAGCGCAACCACATGTTAATTTTTTTGTTTCCATAACCAGTTAAGAATTTTTCTATTTTTCGCCCTTATTTTTCTCTTTGGGGTTAAATATGTTTGTTGTAAGGTGCCAAGGCGTGTTTCTTTTGAGTTATTGTGTTGTCCAATCATAACGAGAAAGAAAGAAGCATACATCTCTTAGAAGTTTAACATCAAACGAGTTCAATCATATATAATTCGAATTTCATGTAAAAATGATTGAAATTGTTTGCTTCCAAATTATCAAAATTTAGACACGTATGTCTGAACATCAGACCCGCGCGCGTAAAATTAAGCTCACAAAATTTAAAAATTTCGGCTATAGCTTAAATGGAGATCATAAAATCGGATATCTATGCATATCGGCAGATATTTCTTTACACAAAACTGAAAAATCATCCCTATATATCTTATCGTGGGCCAACTCATTCCACTGATTTGGCAATAGGCCTATAGATTGCCCAACATATCTTTATGGCCTAGTAACATTACAACACATTTGTTCGAAAGAAAGAAACTGCAAAAGAGAGAGAGAGAGAGTATAATACAAACATAATTTAATGGTGCAAAGTTTCATTTATAAATATAATGGGATATCTCCGTTGCATCACATTTTAACAAATGACATGTTAATGTTAGATTAAAGGAATACACGAGTAATCTGACTAATTTGAATTCATCCCAGGTAGGCACATTAAGAATCGGTTCCTACTGAAAGATTCTTCATTTGCCGGACTCGAAGCTGGAATTAAGGTGAGAATGTGTATTAATTAATCAAGGTTTAGTGATATGAGAATATCTCATGACGTGTACTGTTATATATTTATTAAATTGGTGTAAATATCATGTGCGGGTAAATTTTACCTTCAAACCTTTGATTATGGCGAAAGAATTCCAACTATCACTATCCCCACCCCCCTCTCAATGGTGTATCTAATTCAAAGTTTATTGAATGTCTCCTAATTAATAAACAAGAAAATGCAAAATATAAATGTATGTATCAACAAAACAATTAGGGGAATTTCTCTTATTCTTCTGTCACATACTAGGAGTACTATTTATTTCTTTTTGGGCCTATATGTAGTCATTTCCATATTTTTGAGCATCAGATTCTTCTTCATCCCAAATGGATGTCCATTTTCATCCACTTTAACAAACTCATCCACTTTATAGTCTTTTTGATCTTTAAAAAATTCTCAAGTCTGCACTCCCATCCCAATCAAGCACATAGATTGTTTCACTATGTCTGTGAAAGAAAAAAGAAAAAGTGAACACTCATAAACACATGGCATGGGAGATGGGCCTAAAAAATATAGGTGATTTCTTTGGTTTTATCTAAGTTTTTTTAGGAGAATTATTCAGTATTTGTACATGTGAGAAGTAGTAGATACTCAATAAAATAAATAGTAGAAAATCGCATGTACCACGTGAAATAGTCGAGATGCGCATAAATTATGCATATACTAATTATGTGGGGGAAAACAAGGTCGATTCAGAGGCAGACCTAACTTGTCGGCCGTGGGTTCATGTCAACCCAGAAGCTTTTGCCCAGTTATCTATAAATAATTTACTGTGAATCTAGTTATTATTGTATATATTAACTTGTGGTCACCGTAGAAATCTATAAGTTTTAAATTTTGAATTTGTCTCTGAATGTTGTGATTAAACAAAATTTAAGAAAACAAACAAAAAATTTAGAAATGTATGAGAGTTTGGCGAAGAACGTTAACCCATTACCTTCTTGACCCAGTCTATCTCAATTCAAGTAATTGATTTGCTCATTTATAAACTCAATCAATTTTAATATTCTGAAATTAGTTTAATCCGTTCATTTAACACCATTAGGATGGGTCCAATAAAAATAGATCACCCCCTACTTATAAGCTCAATAATCCAAACTCTATAGCATAAGTTCTTTTTTTTTTTTTCAAAGATGGGATCTTTTAAGGTTCACCTTTGAAAGCATTTTGTATTGTTTCACCTTACATGTGAAAAAAGTCGGAAAATACTGTGTCTGTGTTAGCATTTATTCTCGTGGGATAGGCAAATGAAAATGGGGTCTACTGAAAAAAATTAAATACTATACTGCAAAAAAAAAAAAAGGAGGGGGTTGGGGGTGGGGAATCTACTTGTTATGACTTATGCACACTTTCCTAAGACTTTAATCTTCCATAGACAATGAAACAAGTGCACGAGTCCATGTAAAATAAGACTAACATATTTGGATAGTTTTATAAAGAAAAAAAACAAAACAAAAAGATTCATATCACACGGCTCCTAAGTGATAGTAATTTTTTTTGTGTTATGATTTTTTCCTTCCGCATATATATATATATATATATATATATATATATATATATATATATAGAGAAAACCAAATTTATTGATCTATAACAAAATTAGTTCTCAACTTTTAGAGGAATCGTTCAATAACGAATAACTGTGAACTGTTGCTTTTTTCAATCTGTTCGATATTGTTTCGTAGGAACAAGTCAGAAAGATTAAAAAATTTAGTCATCTAATTTTATTTATTGTCAATGATTACGAAATAGCGATGGCAATGAGATGAAGAAAGAGTCACACAAAGTAGAAGATAATTTTCTTTTTCAAAAACTTAAGTTCTCTCTTTGGATAAGATCTCAATTCCAGCGACGGTTTCATTAGATATCTTACAACTAGAATCTCTCTTTTTTTCGATCCAGTTCCTCCATCAACGCGAACCCCAGTTAGATATAGGCATGCTACACTTTTTAGTTATTGGGAGAACCCAAGATAAAGAAGTGTCGTTAATCTCTACATGTTCGTTCCAAGCTCGAAGTACCATTTGTACAAATAAGAATCCCCTTCGTTACATGATTTATTCTTCATATAGATAGATATAGGATCTATGGGACAATTAGATGTGATGGTAGTAAAGACGATTACATATATTGACGCAAAAAACAAATCATCATAACACAAAACTCCAAATCTTTTTAAACACTCGTCTACAAAAGATAGAGGTAAACACTCGTCTACATATATTGCTTGCGTTTCTTGAATTATTTATTTTTGCACAAAAAGAGTTTAAAATATATATCTGATAATATAATACTTATTTTATAGTATCTACTAACTCTAATTTTAGATCAGACTCCTATTATCACATCCCGGATCTAATAAAATAGGATGAATTGAGATGATATTTTATAAATACGTAATTATTTTAAATATATTAACCATTTATTTATTTTATGAAGTAGGACCATTTAAGTGTAAATTAAATGGCTGGCACTTACACTACAAATTTGGTAGTACATTTTTTGAGAGGTAGAAATAAATCTTATTAGACATGGTGGGACTTTTTATGTGTGCAAGACTGCAAGTAATAAAGGAGTGGAAGGTGCATTGCCCCAACTATAGCTAACAGAACTATTTACAATTTTTTTTTGATATCCAGCTTTTCGGCTTACGCCAGACTATTCCTGCAGATAGTAATCTCGATCCCTCAGTATTATTAATCAGAATCGCGAAATGTGCATGCATGATCAGAGTTTGAGAACATTGGTGGAGTATTTACTATTTCAACAACCTAGTAACAGTAGCCATATATTATCTCAAAGAAAAAAACTTGAAGATTTTTTTTCCTTCTAAGTTTTTGGTATCGGAAATCACTGTTCCAACTAATTCGAATTTATATAGTAAAAAGTATATTAGTGAGAGAGTGGTTTAGCTTTCACTCTAGAAAAGCATTTCATTCACGGAACTCAAATTCTAAACCTCTGATTAAAAAGTGAAATAACATCTACAATTTCACCACATGTTTTGATAAACTATTATAACAAAGTTGAACATAAAGAGGTTTCACTAAATTATCAATTGATTTTATTTTGTATTCTACTTTCTTTGTAAACACCCATGTAATGGAAGCGTTCCTTACCAAAATGCCTTTCTGGATGTTCCTTAATTAATGTTATGGATACTCACTGAAAATTGAAAATTTTATTGGGAATCTTACGAGTTTCGTTCTTTTTACTAGGGGTGGCTGGCCGGGCTCGTGCGGGCGTGCAGCGGGTGGGTCGGGCGGGACGAGCGGGGTGGTCGGGACTAGCGGGCCTAGCGGGGTCGAATGCAGGCGGGACTGCTCGATCCCGTCGTTCCCGATCCGATCCGTCGATATCGGGCGGCGGGCTCGGCCTGCTCGGGTCGGGCGGGCGGGTCGGGTTTTCCTTTTTTTTTTTAAATAACATATGTATAAAAAAACTCAATAAACAAAACAAGATAGTGTAATAAAAACATCCCAAAATTTGTTTTTGTGCCTCTTATATTATTTAATAGACATATGATTTTTTGTAATACAAATACAATTGTCTAAAATCTAAATTGCAACTTTATGGTGTTGTCCAAAAGTTGCAAATTACATAATAAAATTGCAATTAAAAAATTACATTTTCAAAAAAATGCATTCTAATTGCTTGATGATTTCATGTGGTTCTTCGGTTGGAATAGGTATTTGTTGATCAAATTGATCCACGCCGCTTCCACTACCTTCGGTTAAGATTTCGTTGTAGTTTTCATCATCTTCTTCGTTGATCTCAGGTTGACCGCACCTTCTCCGCTCCGCTCGTATCCAATCTCTGAATAATACGCAATTTCCGTCTCAGGCCAATGAGTGTCTGTGGTCTCCTATTTGATATCACTGCTGAAAAAGCGCTTTCGACGCTTGATTGATGACGCTTGAATGTTCAAAACATCTCGAGCCATCAATGAAAGTGTCGGAAAGGTCTTCTCATTCCCTCCAAAGATTTCAAAGCAAGTCTTCTTGTCCATCTTCATTGATAACTTCTTGATACTGATGTAACCCTGCAAAACAAAAATATCCAACTCGCTAATTTGGTTAGTAGAGTGCGGCCGCACATTCTATTTACGAGGCTTTCAATACTAGCCGCGAAACAAAGATGTCTTTTGTGAGGTTGTGTTGAAGATGAAGAAGATGGTATGGTAGCCAGATGCGTTACTAGCATTTTCTTGTTGATAAAATCTATATATATTTTTGCATTGGTGTTCTACGCTATTCAACACTTCTTCTTTAGTTTGTTCAATAGGTGGTGGGTGATTTAGATTTTTGGGACTTGGAGGTGGTAGTACTTCTATACAATCGTAAATAGTTTCAATTAGTGATTTAGTCTGATCTATTTTAATAGTAGGATTTAATACAGAACCAATAATATAAATAGAAGGAATAGGAATAAAATATTTTTTTATTTTGACAAACATTTTTTAATAAATGCCTTATAAACTGGTTTTTCCATATATTCACTAAGTAATAAAAATATTAGAGTTATATAAAATAACATAGTTGAAATAGTAGGATAATATATACCGGAAAATTCTTTTTGTTGCTTGAAAAAATTTCTCTAAAAATACAATAAGTTCGAAATTTTTACCCAATCACTATCTAAAATCATATCAATTTGGGTTTTTATTATGAGAGTTAAAAAATAAAGTTATAGGTAATTTATAGTCATAAGCAACAAGTAGTTGCTCGTATAAAGAATTCCACCTAGTCGATACTTCTTGTGGAATTCTTCTATAAGGTAGTCCACAATCCTGACAAGTTTTTATATTCTTTTCTCGTTGTACTTTATTACTTTTAAAAATAAAGTTTATAGCAAATTGTATTTTACTAAGAATGTCTTCAAAAAGTGATAGACCATCCTTTACAATTAAGTTATATATATGGCACGCGCATTTTATATGAAAATGGTCTGGAAAAGATGGAGCTAAGCTATTTTTTAAAATTGTAATTGCGTAATTGTTATTAGAAGCGTTATCTAATGTAATAGTCATAATTTTATCGGTAATTAGTAATAATCGCACACTTGATAAATATTTTCTGCAATAAAAGTACCGGTGTGCCTATCATCTATATATCTATACGCTAAAATACGTTTTTGCATAGACCATTTATAATCTATCCAATGACAAGTTCTGAGTTAAATAATCATGGCCGTTAGTACTACGACCTATATCGACGTGATAGATACTTTGCCATTAAAATGATATAATGAAAACGTAAATATTGTTGATATTCATGCGCAAATTTAAATACATCTCTCTTAACAGTTGACCTAGGAAAACCGTTAAAAGCGAGGATTATATATATCTCTAATGTAATGAATAAAACCAGGAGATGAAGGAAATGAAAAAGGCAAACCCTCCACAAAGAACTAATTTTGATATTGCTTCCCTATCTCTATGTTTGTTGTATTTAGAGCCTACAATTCCCCGTCATAGGGTTAATTTGACCACTGTACTTGGTCAGGACGATGTCGGTATGTGAACCTTGTCCCGATGGAGGCGGGCGTTATGCACCCGGTTTTGAAGCCTGGTATTGGGCATACCTATTTGGATGAGCACTTACTACGTGTCTAATTAAACCCCAGTCCCACCGTGACCTTTTCCAGTTTAAATTTTAAAACATTTTTACAAATTTTACATATGACTACTTGATTCTCTACGTCCCTATCAAAAAATGTCCATGCATCCGATTTTAATGGTCGCTTTTCTTTGGACCTCGTCTCATACTAGGGGAATATGAGGTATTTCAGTTGAAGGTGCACTAGTGGGCGTGTTGTCATCAATATTAGTGGGTGTATCGTCTAGATCATCGTCTAAATTAAAGTCTTCTTGAGTTCAGGAAAATAACTCCTCGTCTAAATCTAATGGTATTGTAGGAAAATGTTGAGTATCAACAAAATCATCTGTGTAGGAATAAGATGACTAGAAGAAGTACCACTTTGCCCTGGTTGCCTCTACTAGAAGAAGCACCCTTACCCTTACCCTTAAACATACCTTTTAATCCTTCCATTTTAATTATGATAATAAATAATTAAAGACAATAAAATTAAGTGCGCTAAATAAAATAAGCAGACAATAATAATTTAATGAAGGAACGAATGTACCAAGCCGACGTAACGTCGGCGATGTAATCGAAGGTTGAAAATTGAAACTTTGCTCGATGGAAGATCCTCAAGCTAGTTGCCAACTTCACTCCCAATTCCCAAATGAATTAATAAAATTGAATATTTAGCAAACAATGTAGAGATATATTGAGAAATTAGAGATTGTAGGAAGATTTGTGAGAAAGATGAAGAGAAAATGAGTTATTTATAGTTGAAAAATTGGGTTAAAGTGTAAATATAATAACTTATGGGTTAAAAATAAATATTAAGGGTAGGGGTTGGGGGCGGAGGGGGCCTAAAATGGCCGTTGGCCAGCGGCCGTAATCTAAAATGGCCGTTGGTGCAGCGGCCATTTTTGCAAAGAGGGTTTAAGGAGTCGGGCGGGGCGGGCTCGGGGCGGGCTCGGGGCGGTCTCGGTCCGGCGGGCTGGGGCGGGCTTCAGTGCAGCGGGACGAGACATCGTCCCGCCCCGAGTTCGAGTCCCGCCAGATTAAATTTTTTTTTTTTTTTTTTTCGAGCGGGGTCGGGCGGGACGGGCGGGTCGGGCCGGGTCGGGCCGGTCGGTCGTCTCTACCACTGCCACTCTTACTTTTTACCCCCTCAAATATATGGTCAAAAATTCATCTGAGTTCGAATCCTATTGAGAGGTCCATTATAGATCAGAAATATTGAAAAAATAATAAGATATTTCTTTTGTCCTTTATAGAGAAAAAAAATTTACAATGTTAATCAAAGGTCTTAGATTCGAACTTTGAGAATGAATTTTTTTCGGTGGGGAGCACTTATGTTTTAATGGTCTATGTAAAGAATGAATTTTGGGCCTAACTCAACCCCAAAAGCTAGCTTGTAGAGTGAGGTTGACTCGTTAACTGGAGCGTGGACAATATAATTTGGGAGCCAACATCGACGAACAAAGAATTGAGATGGGCCTGACTCTGATACCATATAAAAAATGGATTTTGGGCCTAACTTAACCCCAAAAGTTAGCTTATAGAGTGAGGATTGTCCAAAAGAAATTTATGTTGTCATTCCATTTCTGATGTGAGACTCTTGACAACCTAAGTATCATATAAATAACTAAGAGAAAAAGAAAATTTTACATTATGCATCCGTCTATCAGAAGTGAGTAGACAAATGAAGGACAATATTATATCCCCTCCAACCGGACATTGTCCTCAATTAAAGTTGGCAACATGGGGTCTTTGCAAATTGCAATATATCACTCAATTAAAGTTTGGTATGTGTACATAATTATAGGAGTATGTGTAGAGTAAAAAGTATTTGGTTCCAGATATTCACCAGTATTCTTGAATTTAGAACTAGTGCAAATAAGTACGAGTTGAAGGTGCAAAAACGACTTGTGACAGTAGGTCATCATTTTTTTTTTTTTTTTTTGTAAAAAACAATTCAACAGAATGTTCAATATCTATTATGGAGCTCAATAGTAGGTCATCTCACTAGTTCGTGAACTCTAACGTTGGTTTTTTTAGGAAAATGTCCTTAATTAACTTTGGGAAAGATCAAATTCATAACCTATAGATGTGACGGGACAATTATAAATCCCTCCACCTATAATTTAAGATTTGGGTAAATTTTGTTGGAAATTAGTCTTTGGCGGGGAGATGCGTCCACCCATCTTTGATGAATTAAACACTAGTGTTCCGCATGTTGGAGACCTTGTCTCTTCGCACATGCATGATCTACGAAGTGAGTAGATGGCCGTAGGGCCAAGAATCCTCTAATTTCGTTGAGAAATGAAAGAGATATTGGTCCACGAAGTAAGGTGTTTGAGACATGGAAATGTGGTGTGGGACAAATCTACCACATCGGTGGGAATAGGAAGAATTGCTCTCTATATAAGTCTCTAATTGGTAAAGGGTTTGGGACCCCAAGGGGTATCCCATGTGTTTAAAGGAGGGAAGACCTAGATGTGCTTGGGGTCAAGGCTAAGCCCACACGCCGCCGCCGCCTGGCCCGGCCCGGCCGTGGGTCATCTAATATTATCTTTTTGGACCAGAGAACTCTGCCAGATGTACAGTTTGATCCCTAAAGTTTCATATGTACAGTTTGGACCAGAATTCTTTCATATGTACAGTTTGGTCCCAGAGTTTCTGGGAAGGTGACGAAAGGCCATTGGACTGCGTTTTGGAGCATTAATCAGCCATTACTTGGCTGATTAACTCTCCATTAACAGCCCATTAGTTGGGCAATTGAGCAGCCTCCTTCAAGACCTTAAATCAGCCTCACTAATGGCATTAAACATGCCATTTACAGCCCTCATAATGGCCATAAACAGCCATGTTTGGGCAGTTGATCAGCCCCTCCTCCATGCTATATATTGAGCCTCTTTTGGCTCAATTTGTTGGCAGCAAACAGGCAGAAAACACACTGAAAACAGTGACGAAAATACACTGCACAGAAGGCTGAAAACAGTGAGGAATACACTGGGAAAACAGCCACAAAATAGCTCAAAACAGTGAGCAAATTGTGACGAAAATCAGTGAGCAAACCCACACATATACACAAGATATACACTACAGAGACACACTATATACACAGAGACAAAAGAGAAGAGTATTGAGAAACTCTTCCTTCCTATTCCATATCTTTAGCAAGTCGAGTCATATTTGTTTTCTTCGACAGGCTCAACTTATTGGCTTTGTAGTGTTGAGATTAAAGTGTTGTTTTATCTTGGGAGACTATTGCCCGCTAACGTAAAAGCATATATACGGGGCAATCTTGTCTTAAGGATAGAGGGCTATCCTCGACTCAACACACAACGTTGTAACCATCCAGATTTAGTTGTTTCTTGATTTCAGGATATCAACATTCAAGACACAACAAACTTCAAGTAGCTTCTCAACATTGGATTTGCAAGGTGATCAAGATTCAAGACACAACACACATGCGGCAGTTTTGAAGATTGACCATTTATTTATCCTTTCGAACATTTGTAATAGTTATTACTTTCCGTACTGCTCTATAAAGTACCATAGAATACCAACAAATTTCACCGATGGTCACTTCATTTTTTTTTATAAAAGTTACTTAACTTTGAACAACTAACACAAAAGTCACTAAAATCACTTTCCGTTGTCACTAAATCACTTTTCCGTGAATAACTTATTTTTTAGTCTTTTTTTTAATTAAAATTTATTAATTTTAATCTAAAAGATTCAACCTGACCTGACACAAAGCTCATATGAAAAAAGTAAATAATCTTTCATATTCTTCCCCTTTCCCTATCATTTTAACATGTTTGAAATATCAGCAAATTCTGAAAGTCACAAAATCGAACATTTTTATCTGCTACAAAGCAACATGTTTCTTCTCCTAACTAAAAGTCAATCTTTTTTATACTCCCTCCTTTTCAATTTACGTGACACCTTTAATTTTGTTTCATGACAGTCAATTAAATTAATTTTTGAGGTTAAATTGGATATTTAAAATATACAAAAAGTATTATAAGTTGCTATTTTTCTCATGTCATGATGAAAAATACATTATAAAATATCGGTCAAAGTGTACTAATTTAAATCTCAAAAAATAAAAAGTGTCATATAAATTGAAACATATGAAATATTTCTAGTCTCTCAGTAAAATGTTATATTGTCTTCATAAATTTCAAATTTACTTGATATAGGAACTTACCTGCCTTATTTTTAGGTTATTAATTTTAGGAGTTACGATCGCTTATGATATGTTAAATAACTTTTACACTATAAGTATTATTGATGTAACAGATCAGTTGCCTTATGATTTAAATTGCTAATTTCATAAATTATTGACGATTATGAATAGAGTAATAAATTTTTTAAAACTTAACAATGTAAAAAAAAATACAAGGTAAAAGATAAAGTAATTTTAAAATGAAAGGAAAAAGAGAAGAATATGAAAGGTAATTTATTTTTTTCATATGAGTTTTGAATCGGGTCGAGTTGAACTTTTTAAATAAAATTTTATTTATTAGATTTTAATAATAAAATATAATAAATAAGACTAGAAAAATCATAAACCTTATAGTGTATTCACGGGAAAGTGGTTAAGTGACACTTGTAAGTGACTTTTGTGTTAGTTGCTCAAAGTTAAATGATTTTTGTGAAAAAAAATTAATAGTTAAGTGACCATCTATGAAATTTACCCTTCAAAATTTCGAGCTGAGAACAAATACAAAATCTCTTGATAGAGATTAAGGAGTGTTTTACCTTTCTTAGTAAATCTGAGCTTTAAAATACCAGAATGTCAAACGAAAAAAAGAGAAATAAGTAATAAAAAGATATCGAATACCATAGGACTAAAACAAAAAACACCACATTATTCACCCATCGATTCGAAGTGAGTAGACGACATATTTGAGTGGCAATATCCCTCCAACCGAACATATTGTTATTAGTTGAAGTTGGTAACAAATAATATATGGGGTCTTTCAATATATCACTAAAACTACGATTCGTAGTGTAGGTATTTGTATAATATAGAAAGTATATGGTTCAAAATACTCATCAGTAGTGATATCAGTTGCTCTCTTATGGGGTAGGACCTTGTAGGTGATATCAGTTGCTCTGTTCTCAAACCCTGGTCATTCAGGCGCATCCTGATTTACTGATAGTAGTGCTGAGGAACCAATACTACTATCTTCAGGATTAGTCTAGCGTAAGCCGGAAAGTTGGATATGAAAAAAAAAATGAGTATTTTAAGTAGATCTACCAGACACAAATCTAATCGAATGGATCAATAAGTTTTGAAAACCAAATGTCAAATGAGAAAAAAGATAAAGATAAATTTTTCATATTTTATTTTTTCTTTCATTAATTGATATCCGCTTTGAGATTCAACTAATTTGAATTTATCGAAAAGTCACATTTTGAAAGGTAAAATTAACGTTCTCTATCAAAGACAACTTCATATTAAGTGCTTGAATCCGAAACAAAAGTTAAAAAGTTACTCAGTGCCTCTCCATAAACTTTGATTGTTAAACAGATCAAATTCATGTCCATATATTGTTTTGTTTGTTTAGTTCCAAGAACCAGACAAAGGACCTCTTATTATGTGCATTGTACAGTGCAAAATTGCCCTTGTAGCTATGCTATTTTCCTAGTAATTAGTAATAACTACTTAAACTAGCAATTGTTTCATGGAAAGTTCCTAGTATGATATTATCACCATTTATAATTCACATTTTGACATGTATAAAAAAAAACATAATGGGAGGTTCAGGTTGACTCTCACAAACAAGACTGACATGGTGGATCTTAAAAATCTTTTTTCTCCTTTCACTGTCATTTTATGTTTGGTAGAAAAATTCTTTAAATAATAGTATAATACTCCTCTATTCATCATCAAAAAGCAAAAAAAAAAAAGAGAATGATTTTGATTTATTAAATTCGGTATCCGATATTTATTGGCTTGGCTAATTCAATTTTGCGTGGAATAAATTCACTAAGTAAAAAGCTCTTTACATGTATGATTCTACACATGGATACATACCTTTAGGATGTGTAATGAAAATTTTGTGTTTTTAGTCCTCAAGATTCCGAAAAATTTCGCTTTTGGTCTTTGAAATATTTGACTAAAATTCGGTTACTATTCAATTAACTGAAATATGTTATAATCATTTTTTCTTGGGAATCTTCACAAATTCAACGAATTATTAACTCATAACATTGTCTAATTATCCACGAGTTATGTTAAATTTGTACAATTACTTCATATTCGATAGTATATAATTCTACAAATAATCGCAATGTAACATATTTACTGTATAAAGGGACAAAGAGATACACATTTATACTAATTAAAAATTAAATATACTTAATCATATATTATAAGGATCAAAATTAGAATTTATCAATAACGGAGAGATTTAAAAGTATTATCATCCCTTGTTTAATTTGATCTTCAGAAAACATTTTGTTTTAATTTCATGTGACTCTTTTTTATATTTTTATTTACATTTACTTGTTGCATGTTTTGATAGGGACAACTAGTTACAATTGTTTATTTACATGTACAATATGATATTGTCACAAGATTATTTTCTGAGTATAAATGAAATTTATTTCTGTAATATTTCACTTATTTATACAGACAAATTCTTAATACAGCAAGAAAATCTTAAAGCAGCAGAGAAGTAGAAATAGTATTAATGAATGGCCATAAATAGAGTCACAGGGCCAAAAACTATTTTGAACTTGTCAACAAACTGTAGTGTGGCCCCTCTATTTTAGGATTCATTTACATTAATACACATATTTTCCTCATTTATTAAATTCTGCCCCTTCTGTCCACCGACGCTTTCATAGTAGCCCCACCTTTTGCCTATTATTACATTGTCCTTTCTTAATTTAATTTACAAATTATTTCAATGAAATTTAATGTTGATTTTGAAATAAAAACATGCTTATATGTCTCAATTATAACTTCAAAGTTAAATATAATTTCCTTAGTAACAATTTAGTAAAAAACATTTTCTTGCTATAAAAGTGCAATATTTTGTTAATGAGAGAGACGGTACAATTCAAACTCAAAACCTCAATATAATTTGATATATTGTCAAATTGTGAAAATTACCATATCTGGTATATTACATTGAAGTTACTCGTATTTGGAGGGGGAGGGGGGAGTCTAAATAATTACCCCATTTATCCCAAATTAACCATCCAAATTAATAGTGCCTACTATCGTTTCTTTAACTTTGCAAAATTGAGTTCAAATCAGGTACTTACTATATAAAATTGGTAAAAGAAATAACCACCAAACCAAAATCTCTTAAAGTGGAATTGAGGCTTTGCTGGAAACAAAGTTTTTCACTGAATGATCTGGAAATTCATTTTCTTGCAATTAAACTAATTCATAGTTCAATCAAATAGGAATTATTTTCGTAATAGGAATCTTCACCAATTAATTTTGTGATCCCTATTATCTCTGAATCAAATTAGAACTTTAAAAAACATGTTAGTGAAAAACAAGCTCGATTAACCTAATTCATCCCTGAAAAGGGAAGCACAAATTTGTGAATATATATATATAGCTTAAATTTTCCAAAAAACAAGAACAAAAATCACGATAAACAATTTATTCTTCCAGCTAGATTGAGTTCTACGTTTTCTAAAGGTCTCGAAATGGTAAAAACCACACATGAATCATCACTTTTTCGCGAATTTCACACCTGAACTATCAACTATTCCTTTTTCATATATGAACTATCACTATCATCATCATCATCATCATACCCAGTGAAGTCTCACAACGTGGAGTCTGGGGAGGATAGAGTGTACGCAAACCTTACATCTACTTTGGTAAGTAGATAGATTGTTTTCGAAAGACCATTGACTCAAGAAAGCATAAGCACAAGCAAATCTGAACTATCACTAGCTATATATTAAAACACACCCAGTTGACTAGATGGTGATAGTTCAGGTAGAAAAATGGGACAACTGATAGTTGACATAATTAGCTTCAAGTTGTGTTTTAATAAATAGATTGTGACAATTCAGGTAGAAAAGGAGAACATTTGATAGTTGCGGTGTGAAACTCGTGAAAAAGTGATAGTTCGGATGTATTTTTGATCATTTACTCTTTATATCTTTAAAAATAGTTTTAATTTTATTAAATTCCGCTTATCCTTCCATATTAGTAGTCGTCGTATTACTATTGTAGTTTCTTGGCATTCGATTTCTGTTGTTTCTTATTCTTTGACTATTGTTTTAGTTTGTAGTTGTTACTGTTCCTTTTTGTGGTCGTTACCGCTCTATCATGCTTGTATAATATGTTGCCATGATTTAATATTCCTTTCCGTTATTTCTTTTTTCATACTGCTTTGAATTGTTTGTCCTATCTGCCCAGAACCCACTTTGTGGAATTTCACAGAGTATGTTATTGTTGTTGATGTTTAAATTTTATTAAATATTAAATTATTATTATTATTAATTTCTTTATTACTAGGGGGAAGGGGAGAGGAAATGAGGAAGAAGATTATAACGTGAGAATTCGAACTCACACCAACAAGGTTAAAGTTCAAATAGTCAACCAACTAAGCTATTAGATCTCTACAAATTAATTATTATTGCCTACTATGTATTATACATGCAGAGGCAGATGTAGCACTATAACTAGGGGTTCAATTGAATCCCAAACTTTCGATGCGGTGTATAAATTTAGGAAAAATTACATGACATAACTAACTATTAGTACATAATTATATTTAGTAGTTATAGTTTATATTAATTATATCTCATAGCTAACTATTGTATTTCAAATACACATGGTAACTAATACCTCAAATACATCCATTGTATCATCTTTTTTCCTCAAACCCCACTCTCTCTTCTCCCTCAACCATCTCTCATTCCCCCGTCGCGGTCAAAGCAAAGAAAAAGATGCCCCCCTCTTCTCCATCCTCCACCGCTTGCCCATATTAGCAACTATCCACCCCCGTTTGTGAATAACACCGTTACTGGTTGTTGTGAATTTGTTGGCGGTTAACGACCTATTTAGTCACAACTATCTCATAATGATTCCGATAACAAGCGATTCTCTCTTGGATTATCACCATTAGCTGCACGGTGGAACAACTTTGATGCGCCGCCGCCACAACAACCACCGTTCAAATCTACTAATAGTGCTTCGTTCAGATCTAATGATAGTGCTCCGTTCAAAGATCTCCTTCTCAGATCTGGTGTATTATTTTTCTAGTATTTCTCAAATTCTGTTGTCGCCGCCGTCATCTCCTCCTTGTTACTGCCGCCGTCATCTCCTTCTACTTCTCATATTTGGATGTATTTTTTTCTTGTATTTTTTCATATCTGGCCGGATTTTGAGTGTATTCATCTTTTTCGTCTATATTTTATTTCTTGTATTCATATTTGAGTGTATTTGTTGATTTTTAGTGTAAAATCAAGTGTTTGTGGATGTATTTTATTTCTTGTATTCAATTTTTGAGTGTATTCGTGCATTTTATTCACCTATATTTCGAAGGAGATCTTTTTGTATACAAATGAAATACAATGATTTTGAAGTGTATTTGTTAATTTTTGGTGTAAAATCAAGTGTTTGTGGATGTATTTTATTTCTTGTATTCAGTTTTTGAGTGCATTCGTGCATTTTATTCGCTTATATTTCGAAGGAGATCTTTTTGTATACAAATGAATACAATATTTGAAGTGTATTTTAGAGTGTATTTATTTTTTTCTAGCGTAAAATCCATTTTTTTGTTATGTATTTTATTTCTTGTATTCAGTTTTTGAGTATATTCGTATTTTTAGTGTAAAATCCAGTGTTTGGGTGTATTTATTTCTTGTATTAAGTTTTCTGTTGTATTTTGAAGGATTTTTTTTGTACACAAATAAATAAAGTAAATTTGAATACAACTTTTAAATATAATAAATTGAATACATTTGTAAAAGTAACTACAACTGAGTTGAATATATCTGACGTGAATATAACTATGTTAAATACATAGCACAACCAGCTATAGCAACTAAAAAGCCCCGTAAATAATAAAATTATAGCTATGATAAATTTTAAACCCCTAAAATTAAAATATAGTCATTTGTGTAAGTTTCATATAAATTTATATGTAAAAAATTACTAAAATTATAATAAATAATAGATATGGACTCAAAACTTTAAAAATATAATGATTCAATACTAAATTTATTAAAATATTAACTCCTAAATTTAAATTCTAAATTCTACCCTATGTAACTTTGTTCTAATTTATTTCCATCACTTATAACACCTTTAGATAAAGAGACAACAAAGAAACTTCATATATATGGAGGTGGAAGCTTGAAAGCTACTTAGAGAGAGAGAGAGAAACACAACCACAACCAGCCCAAAAAATACAGAGATATTTAGAGAGAGAAACATCAATATGGGTATGGGATTTACAACAAAAACTAAAGAAAACACCACCAACAACAACACTAGCAGCAATACCAACAGTAGTGAAAGTTGGGGTATGGGTTTTCTCTTCATATTTTTCCCAGAAGAACACTATAACAACAACAACAATAATATCCTCAAGAAAAAACCTAGTAATATCTCTTTGTCTTCATCATCATTTAAATCCATTAATAATACAATTCTTAAACACTCAAATTCATCTCATCTTCTCTCTAAAGCTCAATCCACAATTTCCATATGTGCACTTTTAATATTCATCACTCTTCTCCTCTTCACTCTCTCCACTTTCGAACCCACAAATTCAATCTCGACCCGACCCGTTTCCTCCTCCACCCGAAACCCGATTTTCCAACATGCATTGCAAGGAATGGGTTCGTTGTACAGAAGAGGAACACGTGGCATGAATGACTTAATTGTTGCTCACGTAACCGAATCTGTAACGGTAAACGAACTGAGGTTGTTTCTTAGGTTGGTGCACAGAACAGGATTCACTTGTAAGTCCGACATTGCATTTATATTTTCATCCAAAACGAGCTCATTCGACAACGTCATTCTTGAAGAGAACACCTCGTTCTTGAAGCTCGTCAGTGCCTACAATAACGACGAGAAAAACAATTATACCTCGAGTTCCGACCCGACCCGGTTTGAGATTTCGGGCAAGAAGGAGAAGGAAAGTGGAGAGCCAATATGGGGTCGCAAAATTCGGAGCAGTAATGAGGAAAATGGGAACGTGACTGAGTCGACTCGGTTGAGTTATGGCTCGGTGGTGAGTTTCGACGTGGATGAACTCGACCCGGAGAACGCGTTATCGGGTTTTTTAGAACATGTTCCAATGAGTTTGAGAAGATGGGCTTGTTACCCGATGTTATTGGGTCGGGTTAGAAGGAATTACAAGTACGTAATGCTAGTCGACGTAAAGGAATACATTGTACTCGGTGACCCACTGAGTCAACTCAAGAATCGTAGTCCAGAATCCGTTATATTAACAACAATGCCTAGTAAGAAAAAGGAGAAAAAATTTGTTAACTCGGGGATTATACTCGGTGGGGTACGTGGAGTAAGACGATTGGCTAACGCGATGCTAACAGATATTGCTCGGGTTATTATGCAACATAAGAAGAGAAACTCGGTGTCCGAGTTGGTACTATTTAATCAACTCGTTGGGAATGAGTTTATATTGAAGAATGTTAATTTGATCGTATCGACTGAGTCAATTCATGAACTGAGTTCACTCACCGGGTTGAACTCGAACTCGAAATCGGGTTCGAATTCATTTTCTATTTCTAAAATTCCTATTGTTAGGCGTGGTAATAGTAATTTGGATATTAGTTATGTTTTTAAGAAGTATTTTTGTTCTTCTCCTTTGGATTCTATAGCTTATAGTGATTGTTAGTAGTTAAAGAGGGGGGGAAATCACAGGTTTATATATATTTTTTTGTAATTTTTGGGAGTTTTTGTAGCATTTTGTTCATAATACAATTTGTTCAATACAAGTATTTTGATTTTGGTGTTGAACTTGTATTTTTTTTACTTTTCTTTTGCACTTTTTTTTATGGTTTTTTATATTACATATGCGGTAGGAGAAGGGGAAATGAGGAGGGGATTAAAATGTGTGGATTCGAATTCTCACCAATAAGGTGAAAGTTCAGCTAGTCAACCACCTAAGTTACTAGATTCCTACTTTTCTTTTGCACTCGTATGTTACTTATGGAGAAAGAAAAAAGGGAAAGAGATATTGACAATATCTTTTGTTTACTTGCTTTGAACTTTCTAAAAAATATTATATATACTATCGTGTAAATATTTTTCTTTACATTATTAGTACAGTTTAATCGACTATCACTCACTATTGATATTTGCTCAGTCACCTTTGAAAAGAATACATTTTTATTCAAAATGATTCTAAGAAATATATTGTAACTCCATGATGAAGGGCGAGTCGAATAAAAGAATTTACATATTTTTAGGTTGGAAAGCTTTCAAAGAAGAGTGCAGGTTAGACCTAAGACAATTCCACATCGAGGTAAGAGAGAAAAATGAAGAAATTTATAAGATATAATATAAATTAACATGGTACACATGATGTAATCTGAATATTTACATATTTTTAGGTTGAAAAGCTTTCAAAAAAGAGTGCATGTTAGACCTAAGACGAATTCCATGTCGAGGTAAGAGAGAAAAATGAAGAAATTTATAAGATATAATATAAGTTAACATGGTACACATGACGTAATCTGAATGACAAATTTGTAAAATTAATTAGGTTTAAACCGATAATATGTATCATTAGCTTGAGTTATATGAAATGTTGAAACATTGGTGAATTTCACCTTTTAGGGAAAAATAAAAAGAAAATTTGATTGATCTAATTTAAGTGAAGGACTTGTCATAACATAAATTCAGTTTTGAAAAAGGCTGAAATCAAATGATCTATGTTGATCTTCTTTTTTCCAAATTAAAATTTCAGTTGGTAGTTGATTTAGAGAAGAAAATTAACTGCTAGAATAAGTAGAAAGTAAATACAGAATTTAGTGAAGGAAACTAACTTCATTGAATGCTTATTCATTCATAAATGTTTGGGGCAGAAAGCCTGCTCATTCTTAATGAGGGGACAGTCGAATAAGGTACTACTTTGAAAATATATTTATGTGGTACAAATAATCTATATTAGGACAAATATACTTTATATTAAAGGTGGCCAGTGGGCCGGGCTTGGGTCTGACGGGGTCGGGTCTGGCGGGACTTGCTCCAGTCCCGTCCCGATCCTGATCCCGTCGGAATCGGGGCGGGGCGGGGTCGGAATCGGGGCGGGTTCCGGTGGGTTTTCCTTTTTTTTATTTTTTTTATAAATAATATATGTATAAAAAAAAACTCAATAAACAAGACAAGATAATGTAATAAAAACATCCCAAGGCTGTTTTTGTGCCTCTTATATTATTTAATAGACATATGATTTTTTTGTAATACAAATACAATTGTCTAAAATCTAAATTGCAACTTTGTGGTGTTGTCCAAAAGTTGCAAATTACATAATAAAATTGCAATTAAAAAAAATTACATTCTCAAAAAAACCTGTTCTAATTGCTTGATAATTTCATGTGGTTCTTCGGTTGGAATTGGTATTTGTTGGTCAAATTGTTCCACGTCGCTTCCACCACCTTCGGATAAGATTTTGTTGTAGTTTTCATCTTCTTCTTCGTTGATCTCCGGTTGACCGCACCTTCTCCGCTCCGCTCGTATCGAATCTCTGAATAATACTGCAATTTCCAAGCTGTCTCCGGCTAATGAGTGTATGTGGTCTCCTATTTGATATCTGCCGGCAGAAAAAGCGCTTTCAGACGCAGTTGATGACGCTTGAATGTTCAAAACATCTCGGGCTATCAATGAAAGTGTCGGAAAGGTCTTCTCATTCCCCCTCCAGTATTTCAGCAAGTCTTCATGTCCATCTTCATTGATAACTTCTTGGTACGGTACAGAACTCTGCAAAATAAAAATATCTAACTCGCTAATTTGGTTAGTAGTAGAGGTACGGCCGCACATTCTATTTCTGAGGCTTTCAATACTAGCCGCAGAAACAACATATCTTTTGTGAGGTTGTGTTGAAGAAGATGGTATGGAAGCCGGTAAGTTACTAGCATTTTCTTGTTGATAAAACCTATATATTTTTTTGCATTAGTGTTCTACGCTAGACAACACTTCTTCTTTAGTTTGTTCAATAGGTGGTGGATGATTTAGATTTTTGGGACTTGGAGGTGGTAGTACTTCTATACAATCGTAAATAGTTTCAATTAGTGATTTAGTACCGTCTATTTTAATAGTCGGATTTATCTGTAACCAATAATATAAATAGTGGGAATAGGAATAAAATATTTTTTTATTTTGACAAACATTTTTTTAATAACTACCATATAAGCTGGTTTTTCCATATATTCACTAAGTAATAAAAATATTAGAGTTATATAAAACAACATAGTTGAAATAGTAGGATTTTGATTATGAGAGTTAAAAAATAAAGTTATAGGTTTTCTATAGTCATAAGCAACAAGTAGTTGCTCGTATAAAGAATTTCACCTAGTGGATACTTCTTGTGGAATTTTTCTATAAGATAGTCCACAATCGTGACAAGTTTTTTTATATTCTTTTCTTCGTTGTACTTTATTACTTTTAAAAATAAAGTTTATAGCAAATTGTATTTTACTAAGAATGTCTTCAAAAAGTGATAGACCGTCCTTTACAATTAAGTTATATATATGGCACGCACATTTTATATGAAAATGATCTGGAAAAGATAGAGTTAAACTATTTTTTAAAATTGTAATTGCGTAATTGTTAGAAGAAGCGTTATCTAATGTAATAGTCATAATTTTATCGGTTATTCCGTAATAATGGCACACTTGATAAATATTATCTGCAATAAAAGTATCAGTGTGCCTATCATCTATATATCTATACGCTAAGATACGTTTTTGCATAGACCATTTATAATCTATCCAATGACAAGTTACAGTTAAATATTCATGGCCGTTAGTACTACGACTTATATCAGACGTGATAGATACTTTGCCATTAAAATGATATAATGAATAACGTAAATATTGTTGATATTCATGCGCGAATTTAAATACATCTCTCTTAACAGTTGATCTAGGAAAACCGTTAAAAGCAGGATTATATATATCTCTAATGTAATGAATAAAATCGGGAGATGAAGAAAATGAAAAAGGAAAACCCTCCACAACAACTAATTTTGATATTGCTTCCATATCTCTATGTTTATTGTATTTAGGGCCTACAATTCCCCCCGTCATAGGGTTAATTTGACCACATGCTTGGTCAAGACGATGTCGGTATGTGAACCTTGCCCCGATGGAGTGGGCGTTTGCGCACCCGGTTTTGAAGCCTGGTATTGGGCATACCTAGCTGGATGAGTACTTACTACGTGTCTAATTAAACCCCCCGTCCCACCGTAACCTTTTCCAGTTTTAAATTTTAAAATATTTTTACAAATTTTACATATAGCTACTTGATTCTCTACGTCCCTATCAAAAAATGTCCATGCATCTGATTTTAATGGTTGTTTTGCTGGACCTCGTCTCATACTAGGGGGAATAGGAGGTATTTCAGTTGAAGGTGCACTAGTGGGTGTGTTGTCATCAACATTAGTGGATGTATCATCTAGATCATCGTCTAAATTAAAGTCTTCTTGAGTTCCAGAAAATAGCTCCAAGTCTAAATCTAATGGTATTGTAGGAAAATGTTGAGTATCAACAAAATCATCCTGTGTAGGAATAAGATGACTAGAAGAAATACCCTTGCCCTGGTTGGCCCTACTAGAAGAAGCACCCTTACCCTTAAACATACCTCTTAATCCTTTTATTTTAATTATGATAATAAATAATTAAAGATAATAAAATTAAGTGCGCTAAATAAAATAAACAGACAATAATAATTTAATGAAGGAACGAATGTACCAAACGCCGACGTAACGTCGACGTGTAATCGAGAGGTTGAAAATTGAAACTTTGCTCGATGGAAGATCCTCAAGCTAGTTGCCAACTTCACTCCCAATTCCCAAATGAATAAATAAAATTGAATATTTAGTAAACAATGTAGACTTATAGAGAGAGATATTGAGAGATTAGAGAGATTATAGGAAGATTTGTGAGAAAGATGAAGAGAAAATGAGTTATTTATAGTTGAAAAATTGGGTTAAAGTGTAAATATAATAACTTATGGGTTAAAAATAAATATTAAGGGGTAGGGGGGTTGGGGGAGGGGGGGAGGCCAAAAATGGTCGTTGCCCAACGGCCAAAATCTAAAATGATCGTTGGTGCAACGGCTATATTTACAAAGGGGGACTCTCGAGCAGGATCGGGGGCGGGCTCGGGGCGGGCTCGGGTCTGGCGGGATGAGACATTGTCCCGTCCCGAGTTCGAGTCCCGCTACCATTTTTTTTTTGCTCGGGGTTGGGGTGGGACTGGGGTGGGCGGCCCACTGGCCAGCCCTACTTTATACATATTCGTATTATTATTAATGGAGATTAATATTTTGTCATTTGCAATTACTGAATTATTAATTGATTGTTTATAATATTCTATAATATGCATCCCTGAAGGTTACACTGTTATTAATAATGTGAGATATTAATATTATAGCGTAACTCCTAAAATAGCCTCGACTAATGATCATCGAGAATGAGATATCGATGATAAGTGATAAGTCGACATGTGGTCTGCATTATATCCTTAGAGGATGTAGTATGTCTCACATGCTACGAGTAATGACTACTCGTGATGGACACATGGATACTTTGAAAGTATTGGTATACCCTGTCGATATACTGTTTGTTGTACTTGTCTAAGGTATGATCAGCGTGTACGAGATAAAAGTCCTTAGACTTGAGGTCAATACGCACCTTGTCTACAAAGTAATGTACTTTGATCATGTCCTAAGCTCAAATGTCTTATAGGTTGAGATACAGTTTGTATTGGGTACATTACGATGTGGATTAAATGTGGTAGTTGAGCCAAGATTAGGATTCATTCCTCGAATGTATATTCGAGAGAACACTCAGATTCTCAGTGATATTAGGTTGACTAAGTCGTTGGCTTGATATTACTTATGCAATGCAGCAAGTGTGTTTGTTTATGCATGATCCACAAATTGAGCACATGCATGCACTCAAACGGATTATACGATACATACAAGGCACACTTGATTATGGATTGCATTTATATCCGTCTGTCGTGTCTACTCTCGTGTCTTATACATATACTGATTGGGGTGGATGTCCTGATACCAGACGCTCAACCTCTGGTTATTGTATGTTTCCGGGTGATAACTTGGTCTCTTGGTCTGCAAAACGCCAGGCTACATTATCACGATCTAGTGCAGAGGCCGAGTATCGAGGGGTAGCCAATGTGGTGTCTGAATCATGTTGGATGCGTAATCTTCTATTAGAACTTCACTTTCTTATTCAGAAATATACATTGATCTACTGTGATAATGTTAGTGCAGTCTATCTTTCTGAAAATCTGTTCCAACATCAGCGCACTAAGCATATCGAGATGGATATTCACTTTGTTCACGAAAATGTAGCTCGTGGACAAGTACGCGTCTTGCATGTCCCTTCCAGGTACCAAATTGCTGACATCTTTACTAAGGGTCTTCCCTCGGTTCTATTTGAAGATTTCAGGAACAGTCTCAGCGTACGACAACCGCCCACTATGACTGCGGGCGTGTGACAGAATGAGTATACACGTGTATCGGAGTTCAAGTTTTAGTGTAAACTTACCATAATTGAAGAATTCTTGTACAAGTGTAATTATGATTTATTGTTATAATAGGAATATGACTTTCCATTTATTGTTATAGTAGGAATAAGATTTTCCATAATTAAGAATCGTATATTGTATATAAATATTTCTTCATTAACGAAAATAATCAAGAGATTATTTCTTTCCAGATCTCATCTAATACCAAATCCCAAAAACTTTTGAAGTACTTTATAAGGGCAAATTATGTTATACATTTTTTCACAAATATGAGCGGCACTTATTGGTAAAAATAATAGTAAATACTAAAAAGTAATACTCCTACAAGATTGAGTACTTCAAAGAAATTTTCCTGAGAATAAGTGAATCTTTGAGAATTATCTTTTAACACTCTCAAGTGATATAGTGCAATGCCATAAAAGAAAGGATTACGGGGGAATCATTCTACTCTTAAAAAAGGTTTATGATGACTAATGATGTAATTGGTCCTTAACTATTTCCCTTACCCCACCAAGCTTTAAGATTACAAATGATGCTTATCATTATATTGCTTGGGTCAAACTATAATGACAAAAGGTGAAGGAAAGAGAATTGTATTGTTAAACACCTTTTTGGCTAATTAGCACTAATTAAACACCAATTAACCATTTACCTTGCAAAAGGCTACTTACTCCATCCTTTTTATCCGTTACTTTAATGAAATCTTATCACATCGTATGATGTGTGGGTTAGGGTCGGAGGCAAACCTAGAGGGTCGGAAGGAATTCATCAGAACCCTCCTCGCCAAGAATTCAATCTACGTATACAAGATCAATTTTTTATACGTGTATATATTATATACTAAATAATGAATCGCTTGACAATTTGTTTTTGTCTCTGCCACTAATTAGGCAAATCACGAATTTGAATCCCGTTAGAATCATTATTGAAAATCAAATGAATAAAGAATCGCATCAATTTAGAATGATGAATTAGTGACTTTCGAGAATTTCTCTATTATTATTATTTTTTATTTTTTTTATTTTTTTATTTCTTTATTTTTATTTGTCTTTTTTTTGCAAATTGTTGGCATAGGATGCTCAACCTAATGAGTGCTTCATGATATGTATTCATATCCAAAAGTTACCAATAGCCAATAGCCACCGACAGTCATAATTGTGCCACGTTTCAAACTCTCAATTGATAAAAGACTACCCAAAAAATAAAAAGAATACTAACACTTTGTGATTTTTGACTTTTTAGAGTGTGCGTGTAATTGGTGGATCCAAAAAAACAAAAAATATTTTGGCACTTTAGTTCAAGTGGGAGTATTGAGGAAGAAGATTTATTGGTTGGGTGAGACATCATCCATATAAATCGGGATCAAATATGATCAAAAAAGGCTTTGAAATTTTGAGTGGACCTAAAGAAGAAGTTGATTGAGCAAGAAAAGAACAAATTGAGGTCTCTAACATATCTTCTGTGATAAAACAACAACGAAAACATGTTCACCATAATTCCATAAATGAAGTCTGAAGAAACTAGAGTGTACGTAAATTTTTTTGTTACCTTGAGAGGTAAAGAGGTTGTTTATTACGTTAAAACAAAAGAAGTACAAGGAACATTGGGTCGTACTGATCCTAGAGTATATTATTGTTTATTACTCCTACATTGTTGTCTATTACTACTAAGTGATTCTGAAGCTAACAAGGAGTTGTATATTTGACTTGATGTAAGACATTGATAAATTCCCATACACTAGATGTTTATACTCGATTATATAATGTTTTATTTCTGATAATGACTTCCGGATGAGTTTATACATACAAAATTTAATGCCAAAAAGTATATGTATATATGTATAATTAATTATACAAAGATAATTAGTTAGTTATTCAGGATTTTGTACTTTATATGTGCCAAATACTCTATAAAATATTACGAATTTAAATCATGATTGTTATTGCTAATACTTGTAACCAAGCATGCCCTTAATTCATGAATCAATCATCTAAAATTGCATATTAAAACAAGTGTTCTTAAAATAAGTCTGTTCCTGAAGAGGTGAATTACATACCTTTGTTATATATTAAGCGAAAAATAATACAAAATGATAGTAATGACGTATTATTAAATGAATATTTGCCTATGCATGACCCCCTAAAATGTTGAAATAAATTAGATGTAATATTTTAAAAAAAAAAATTATTTTGACAACTGCACGTCTAAAAATGAGGAAATTAAGCCTTTCTCATTCTGAAAGTCCAGAAGGTACTCTTAGAATTACTGAAACTTCACGGACCTATAATTAATTCCATCATCACTCTAGGCTCTAGCTAAAGTAATGGACTAAAGGTGACAGTTCAGTATTAAATTTTGGGTCTAAGAAATCTAACAAAAGAAAATGTGGGTTTTGTTTAATCTTTTTCAACTGGTTGGACTGAACTGAAATTGCACTATTTTTGGATGTATAAGGATTTAAGTCCAGTGAATAATATTCTATTAAATTATTATAGTTGAAGTCATCAATCATAGAAAGCTACAAAATTTAATTTATGTCCCACTTTGATTCAAATAATTGAGAATCTTGAAGATTTTATAAGCGATTCAAAACACTCACAGAAATAAATAAGAAGAAAATTAAAAATAAAATCCTATAGTAGCCGTCCTATTTGAACTATCAACTATATATTGGCTCTAATTATGGACACGTTATAGATTTCAACTTTAATAAATCTTATTTGTGAAGATTTTATCTGAGTAACCAATAATATTTTTCCATGTTAGCATATATTAGTAATTCTTTCAAGCCTATGATTTAGGTTTCAAATCACATGCCGTACTTATCAAACTCTTAAATATTGATTTTGAGATATGATTATGACTTTACTTATGAATAAAGACAAGACTTTTGATTGTTATTTTCTTAGTTTTTGGGAAAAAAGATTCTTTTTACCATGTTAGAGGATTTCATGTCTTCTAAAATTCTTATTATATTTGATTGATTGTATGAATGCTACAATTTAAAGACCGTCACGTATCTCTCTTTTTTTATTATTATTTTATATTCAAAATTTATTAACTTGATAAATTCGGATTCGAGTTAGATAGATCCACGATAAAACACTTTGGTAGGAATGACACCAAGTAGCTGTTTGGGATGGCATAGTTTAAAATATATTCAAATTTTAAGAATTATTTAAAGTTTAGCCAGTTGTTGCTGCCTCCTACATTCTTTTTTTTAGGTGAATTGTAAATACCAAGATCAGACGTTAATAATATATAAGGGATCAATTCTAATGCTTTTCTCAAAATATATGTCATGAGTTTAGGTGCTTTTGCTTGGTATATACCATGCACCTCTTGGACCGGTGCTTTAAAAGGAATAAAATTGATCCTAATTATCCATAAAAAAAAATACTGCAAAACACTTCTAAGCACATACTAGGAATGTTTGTTTCTGAATTGTTGAGTCTATGTACAAAGTTCATGGAGATGAGAAAGTAATACCAAGTTATTGTTAAATATACACATGATATACATGTGTATATTGTGTATATTTGGCTCTCGGAAATCTGCCTTGTACCGTGTATATGTAGAAAATATTTAGTATCCTAGTTTAGGTAATGTTGTAATTTAATTAGTATTGTACACTTACCATAATAGTTGTATTACCATAAATGTATATTTAGTATCCAAGTAGAATAAGGTTTTAGGAGTAGAATAGGAATAGGATTCTCCTATTATGGAAATATGTAACTTGTATATATAACCTTTCAATTAATGAAAATAATCAAGAGATTATTTCTTTCATGGTATCAGAAGTCTAGGTCTTAAAATCCTCTCTCTCACTTCCTCCAATTCCGTCGACCTCCCTTGAAATTCCGAGACCTTTGCTCTCGGTTTTTCGTGCCGACGAGAGACTTTCTCTTCCCAAAATTTTCTCCCTAATTCCTCAATCACATATCGTTATATCAATATGTCTACATCCCGGAACACATTCCATCATGCCCTTACAATTTCTAACCTCAAGAATAACATCCCTCTTGTTCTTGAAATAGAAAACGTCCAATATGCGACGTGGGCCAAACTGTTCAAAACTCACGCACGATCGCATCAAGTCATCCATCACATAATCCCCGCGGCTCCTGAGGATACGGAGGTGCCAAAACACGAGGATAATCCTAAGTTGTGGACGACTCTTGATGCTACTGTCCTTCAGTGGATATATTCCACAATTTCTACCGACCTTTTGCAAACGATTATTGAGCCTGAGGCTACGACACATGCAACTTGGGATAGACTGCGTGATATATTCCAAGATAATCAAAATTCTAGAACCGTTACTCTTGAGCAGGATTTCTCCCACGTCAATATGGAAGATTTCCCTAACGTTTTGGCTTATTGCAAAAGATTAAAGGAATTGGCGGACCAACTTCGCAACGTTGGCGTGCCAATTTCGAATGATCGTTTGGTCCTCCAAATGGTTTCCGGCCTCTCCGAGGCCTATAATGGTGTTGGAAAGCTTCTTCGGCAAAGCAATCCGCTTCCGCAATTTTATCAGGCTCGTTCTATGCTTACACTCGAAGAAGCAGGTATGACAAAACGAGCGGCTACCGGTGCTAGTCCCGTAGTCATGATGACCGAGTCTACGGTTTACCCTACCGGTTCCAACAACTCGGGCCAAAACTGCAACAATGGTGGCGGCAAAAAGGGTGAAAATAAGAAAAATAATGGCAAGAACCGCGGCGGCAGCCGACAGAATGGTGGTAGTGGTGGGGGCCCTCGCGGTGGTTAGCATCAGCAGTAGCAGCAGCAGTTCTGGGCCCCACAGTGGGCCCCTATGCAGTGGCAGTGGGCCCCACAACCACAGTTTGGGCCTAGTCAAGTTTCACCCCACTGGCAATGAGCTGCCCAGCAGCAGTCCAGGCCCAATTCTGCCTGCACCATATACATCCAGTCGTCTAGGCTGAGGCAGCAAACAGGGGTACTTGGGCCTCAGCTCCCGCAGGCCCATCACGCAGCGGCACCCACGTCTACCGACATCGATGCCGCAATGCACACGCTTGGTTTAAATCCTCCGGATCCAAATTGATATATGGACACTGGTGCCACTACCCACATGGCATCCGATTCAGGTACGCTCTCATCTTATTCCAATTTGAGCAACCCGCGTGGCATAATTATTGGTAATGGTAATTCTATTCCAATTTGTGGTTATGGTCATAAAACTTTATCTCCCCATCATCCACCTCTTATTTTGAAAAACACCCTACATGCCCCCAAATTGATTAAAAACTTAGTCTATGTCCGTAAATTCACTACTGACAATTTTGTTTCTATTGAATTTGATTCTTTTGGTTTCTCTGTGAATGATTTCAAGACGGGGAGTCCTCTCATGAGGTGTGATAGTAGGGGAGATCTTTATCCTATCACACCCAGTTCCGGTCCATCGAGTCAAGCCTTGTCATCCGCCTTTGCAGCCCTTTCTCCTTCCTTATGCCATGCTCGTCTTGGTCATCCGGGATCATCTATTTTGTCGTCATTAGATAAAAATAATTGTATTTTATGTAAGGGTACGAATATTACTCCAAATTGTCAATCTTGTTTTTTAGGAAAAATTGTAAGGTTGTCATTTGTAGACTCAAATTCTCATACTTTAATGCCATTTGATATTATTCATAGCGACTTATGGACGTCTCTTGTTCTTAGTTCTTTGGGTCATCGGTATTATGTTCTCTTTTTGGATGATTATTCTAAGTTTTTATGGACGTTTCCGAAAGCGAAAAAATCTCAAGTTTTTTCCGTCTTCTTAAAATTTGAGCATTCATTAGAACCCAATTCGAACGAGAAATAAAAAATATTCAATGTGATAATGGCAAAGAATATGACAATGGGGTGTTTCAGGAATTCTGTGTTAATAATGGAATCAATTTTCATTTTTCTTGTCCTCATACGTCTTCACAAAATGGAAAAGCAGAACGCAAAATTCGTTTCATAAATAACATTGTCCGAACTTTATTAATTCATGCTTCCATACCCCCGTCTTTTTGGCATCATGCTTTATAAATGCCTACCTATCTCCTTAACATAATTCCTTCCAAAGGTCTGACATATTCTTCCCCCCTTCAAATTTTATATAATAAAATTTCCTCATATTCACATCTTTGGGTTTTTGGGTGTTTGTGTTATCCGTTATTCTCGTCCACCACAATTAATAAACTTCAGGCCCGATCTACTCCGTGTGTGTTTTTGGATTTTCGTCTAATCACCATGATTACAAATGCTTTGATTTATCCTCTAATAAAATCATCATTAATCGCCATGTAATTTTTTATGAATCCCAATTTCCGTTTGCTAAGGTTAGCACTCCCGTGCCTAGTTCATATAATTTTTGGATGATGGTATATTCACGTATATTATTCATTATTTCTCTGACATATCCCGCACCCAAAATTCTCCAGCGAGCCAACTGCCCGCTGCTCCCACTGGTATGTCACCCACTGCCAGTCCCAGTACCGCCACTAGGCCAGTTCCAGCGATTGGGCCAGTCCAGCCCAATTCTGGAACTGGTCCAGTTCCTGCTTTTGTTTACCGAGTTGGGCCAGCATGCCCACTACCTGCTGGCTAGTCCGTCCCGAGCCCAACAAATTCCCAAAATCCACCCAATTCTTTCTCGAGTCATAGACTGGTCACTCGTAGTCAACGGGGTGTTTTTAAACCAAAAAGACATTTTAATTTACATTATAATGTCTCTAAATCCCCATACCCCGTAATCATGTGTCTGCCTTAAATGACCCGAATTGGAAAATTGTTATGACTGATGAATATAATGCTCTTATTGATAATAAGACGTGGGAGTTGGTGCCCCATCCTTCTGGTATTAATATTATCAGGTCTGTGTAGATTTTTGCTCATAAGGAAAATTCAGATAGTTCATTTGCCCGACATAAGGCGCGGCTTGTGGGTGATGGTAAAACTCAACATGTTGGTGTAGATTGTGGTGAGACGTTTAGTCCGGTGGTCAAGCCAGCTACCATTCACATTGTGCTTAGCTTGGCTCTTTCGAAAGCATGGCCTATTCATCAGTTAGATGTAAAGAATGTTTTCCTACATAGGGATATCAAGGAAACCGTCTATATGCATCAGCCTTTGGGATTCAGGGATCCCAAACATCCTCATCATGTCTGTTTGTTGAAGAAATCCTTATATGGGCTTAATCAATCTCCACATGCCAGGTATACACAGTTTGCCGACTATGTTTTGACTATTGGGTTCACTCACAGCAGGTCGGATAATTCATTGTTCATCTACCGTCGTGGTTCATCCTTGGCCTATATTCTGTTATATGTGGATGCTATTATTTTGACTGCCTCTTCTGATGTCTTACGCCAGTCTATCATGACAATGCTCAGCTCTAAGTTTGCTATGAAAGACTTGGGGCCCTTGATTTACTTTTTGGGGATTATTGTCACTCGTCATGCAGATGGGTTGTTCTTATCTCAAAAGAAGTATGCAACTGAGATCATTAAGAGGGCTGGGGTGTCATCCTGTAAGTCCACTTCCACTCCAGTTGATACTAAGCCCAAGCTTAGTATCGCGGCCAGCATACCATACGAGGATCCGACCCGCGATCGCAGTCTTGCAGGGGCCCTTCAGTATCTTACTTTTACGAGACCAGATATTACGTATGATGTCCAGCAGGTGTGTTTGTTTATGCATGATCCCAGAGTTGAGCACATGAATGCCCTCAAACGCATCATTCGGTATATTCAGGGTACGCTGGACTATGGTTTGCATTTATATCCCTCATCGACATCCACACTTGTCTCGTATACGGATGCTGATTGGGGTGGCTGTCTGGACACCAGACAGTCTACGTCTGGCTATTGTATGTTTCTCGGCAATAACCTGGTCTCATGGTCTGCGAAACGTCAGTCGACATTGTCCCGATCTAGTGCTGAGGCCGAAATATCGAGGGGTAGCTAATGTGGTCTCAGAATCATGTTGGTTACGTAATTTGCTGTTGGAGCTTCATTGTCCCATTCAGAAAGCAACATTGGTTTATTGCGATAATATTAGTGTCATCTACCTTTTCGATAATCCGGTTCAGCACCAGCGCACTAAGCATATCGAGATGTATGTTCACTTTGTCCGCGAAAAGGTTGCTCGTGGTCAGATACGCATCTGCCATGTCCCGTCAAGGTATCAAATTGCCGACATCTTTACAAAGGGTCTTCCCTTAGTCCTTTTTAAAGATTTTAGGGACAGTCTCAACGTTTGAAGACCGCTCGCTATGACTGCGGGTGTGTGTTAAATATACACAATATACACATGATATACACGTGTATATTGTGTATATTTGGCTCTCGAAAATCTGCCTTGTACCGTGTATATGTAGGTAATATTTAGTGTCCTAGTTTAGGTAATGTTGTAATGTAATTAGTATTGTACACTTACCATAATAGTTGTATTACCATAAATGTATATTTAGTATCCAAGTAGAATAAGGTTTTAGGAGTAGAATAGGAATATGATTTTCCTATTATAAAAATATGTAACTTGTATATATAGCATTTCAATCAATGAAAATAATCAAGAGATTATTTCTTTCCGTTATAATGGTTATGCCAACTTTAATTTGGACTATCGAACTTCAAATATTTGAGTAAGATTAGGTTTTATATAAGTTCTCAAACTTCATTCCAAATGTATGAAGTTGGAAGCTAGCTAAGCATTTAAATTTCATACTTTAAAATTCAACTTCAGTCTGAAGGCCTGAAATTAGGCTTGTCTAGTTCCCTAGTTTCGTCTAGAAGTAGTGAAGTTGAAAGTTTAGACCCGTGATTTTCAACATCAATCTTCCAAGTTTGAATTTGATTTTAAAGTGGTTAAATATTAAATTTTATTTATTTATTACTTTTCTTTAAATAACGATCGCTCCTCAATTACATAGTCAAATCTGAAACTTTTAATTAAGGGTAGAAAAATTAAATCCAAACCAAACCATTCCACCACACTTCTAAGCGAAGAGAAGACCGTCAAGTGTCATGTTAGAGTTTCTATTGAAGCTACAATATACTAATAATCAGTACTATAATATAATGTTAATTAAGCTAACGAAATTCTAACATCACCAAACATTTTTGTATTATATATTTTTTCCTTTTTCTTCTATTCAAAGAGCCACAAAACATTAAGTACATAAAAATTGTGTAACCATGGGCAAATACAAGTTACATGATACAGTTTACCTACCCTTTTATAATTCCATTTTATTGTGTACATTTTGGTGGATAATTAATATTAATTAGTTCATTTTTTTCTTTCCTTTTATCAGTTTGGTGTGGGTGATGATGTGGGAAGGATAAGCATCCAAAAATATAAGAATCTTTGATCCTCCAATAAAATTTGTTGGTACATGAATAATATTACTATAAAATGGGAATTTCTTTTATGAATTGGAGTAGGAGCTATTATTTGAATAATGAACAAAACTCCAAATTCTTTGTGTGGCCACAGCCCACATGCCTTCAAGATTTACTTGACTTGACTGATAATGACTAATTAAAACAATGTTAATTAAACAAAAAAGAACAAAGGAAATTAACAAAAAATAAGTGAAAATTTTCTAGATTGTAAAAGGGAAGTCCAATTTCTATTGTTCTACACATGTACATATATGTTTCTAGATGTTTTTTATGTAAGCTTATTTTGCAAAATTTTTTTAATTGTTTTTCCTCCATGCTATTAAATAGGTTCTGCATAACAAAGCTTTACTATAAATATTAATTTAATGTAATTAGACTTACTCTACTTTAGTTCACAGGCATTGGGAATCTTTTTAATATATCATAAATTCCTCACGGTATATATAATGACTTTGGTAGGGTTCATATTTCTTATTCTCTTTGTGTATCTCATGTATATCAAAGATTTTTTTTTCATCCTCACATACTATTTTCTTTTTTAGGTGTCGAGAAAAGAGACGGATTTGAAGTTTAAATTTTATGAATTTTACATTGTAGATAGTAACCTTAAGCGTTTGTAACTCAATTCTAAATTTATTTTTTATACATGTTTAATAAAAATTTAACAGAGTTATAACAAAAGCTTATTGGGTTCTCCCGAACCCAAACCAATAACTTAAAGCCGACATCCACCCCTAGTGCCGGATGCAGCTCTTTGTCAGGGATTCATTTGACACCAATATTTTCAAACAAAATATAAATATATATGTAAGAATCAACTAAAATTTCAACAAATATTATATCTAAATTCATAATTTTACAAGTATAATGAGTTTAGTATTAAAAATCTTAAAGGCCATTTTTATTAATTTTGAATCTTGAATCTACCTCTACTATTTATACATGTTTGTTTCTGACCGTCTTGTGAAGCTCCTCGGTCATGTCTTCTTTTTTTTTAAAAAAATTTCATCCGTTATCTAATACTTAATTACTTTGGAATCAAACTAATCCGAACTCGTAATGGAAAGTCTTGCTTAAAGATAAAAGACGCTCTATCAAATGTGACTGTATTCTCAAAGCTTGAACCCGACCACTCCACAATAACCTTTGGTGGTTCATAAGCCATGTCACTAAACATACCTACCACTAGATGATCAATTCTCCATATATGTTCCGAGTTTCTTTCTCTTTTTGTTTATGATTTAGGATCTAGAGTTTTCTACTTTTCTCCTTTAAGAGTGTTAATAATTTTCTATAATAGTTGGACATCAATCATACGAAAGCTACAAAATTTAATATGTGTCCCACCTAGCTTCAAATAATTGTTGAGAATTTCTGGAGATTTTATATTAAATTTAGTCTAGGTGGACTCACGAGAGCAATCACAAAAATAATAAATAAGAAAAAAATCCTAAATTTGCCGTCCAACATGAAACTATCTTTGGCCCTAATAATGAACAAGTCATGGACAAATATAGGAGAAGACGTGTACAATTTTTTATTTTTAGTAATCTTTTTGAATACTTTTCGATAATATTTTGCCATATAATTTTTTTATAAATTATGGACTTTAGTGACATAAACATGATATATACAATTACCACTACGTCACTATCCCAACCACTTATTGTTATTTTCTACTATTTTTTTTTCAAGAAGAAGTTATTTATGTCACGTTAGAAAATATTAAAAAGTTGCTTCAAAGTCCCTATCATATTTGATTGATCTTTTACGATTATGCAATTTGTGAATCAATACAAAAATAGAAAAATTGACCTTCAGGAAAACTCATAATCATAATTATGAATGAAAAAAAAATCTTTCTGAGTTAAAAACTTGTGATAATGCATAATTAATTTTGCTTAGATTCGCAGTTATTGATAGATCTAAAACACAAACTCCTTACAACAACATGTTAAATAACTTAACATTTGTGATAATGCATAATTAATGTTACCTACTTTCTAACCAATAATTCCATTTTCTCTCATCATTTTTTAATAGAAATAAAAATCTCTTTCTCCACCTTGCTCCACAAAACAAAAAACATCAAAAATATATAATTGTAAGTAGAATCTAACACCACACTTGCACATCAATATCATCCTTTTTGTTTTCCATTTATAAATGGAACTCAATACATAAACCAAATAAGGCAATTGAATTCATCTTGCCGACCAAAAAGGGAAAAAATGATGCAATCATATGGTCACCAAAAAAGGGAAGTATTATATACTCCTTCCAATGTAATTATGGACATTGTTTGATTAGACACTGAAATTCAAAAGAAAAAGAGCGACTTAAAATTTGTGATATTAAACAAACGGTTTATTCACGTGAGATTTATCATGTCACAACATACTTAGGTTCGATTTCGAAAGATTAGTACTTTCTGCCCAACATGCTAAAACTTTTTTTGTTAATTTATTTATTGTTTTGGTAAGAGGTTGTTAAGAGCCTCCATCAGATATGGGTTGGGAAGTGATCTTCTTACATGAATTTGGACAATTTTCACCTTATGAGCTAACTTTTGGGGTTGAGTTACGCCCAATATCTATTTCTTTACATAGTATCAGAGCTAGACTCATCCCAATTCTTTGTTCACCGATGCTGGACCTCATATTATGCTCACACTCCAGTTAGCAAGATTTGAACGTGCGGAAAGAGTTAAGAGTCCCACATCGGATATGGAATGTATAGTTGGTCTCTTTATATGTATTTGGATTATCCTCACCTTATGAGCTAGCTTTTAGAATTAAGTTAGACCAAATATACATTTCTTTACGCTCTTGTTAACTTGGTCTAACAAAGTAATGAAAAGGAGTTTGTTAAATATATGTCACACATTTCCCTAATGTTTCCTTCAAACATATTCCTGTTGAGTCTCTCTGTCTATGTCTATGTCTACCTCTACAAAAAAATAAAAATAAAAAATCATATCTACATGTAAACACCCTAAAACTAGATTACACATGAAGTCCTTGATCAATTTTCAATGAAGTTTAAATGATCATGAGTTACTCCTACGTCACCTTAGTAATGCTCAAATTCTTTTAAAAAGTATATATTCATTTAATTGACATCCTTTTCGAAGTCAATAATTTGTTCTTGATGTTATATTGTTAAAGTTGCTTTAGCGAAGTGCATGAGCCCTACACTTTTTTGCCTACTCTTTCACTTGAATTGTCAATATACCAAATCTTTTACCTGTATGATTGTTCATGTTAATAATTTATTGTTTAATATGCTTCTACACCACATTACCGTGCTGGTTCAAAATAAAACACATGATTGTTTAAAAAAAGCTGTTCAATAAAAGATTGCTTGAAATTGGAAAAGAACAAATTAATACTGATCAAAATGTCAACTTCAAAGAAAAAAAAAAGTTATCAATATTTCAGTACCAAATATTTCAGACACAAGTTGGCGAGGATACAACCGTTACAAAAAAGAAAAACAATTGCAGTACCAAATAGGTCTCTTGATGGCAAACCCCAAATGTTATATTTCCTTTGTATAGGTTACAACATATAATGTATACACCCTTTAATTAACAAATACACGACTCCAATGAACACAAACTCAGATACACTGATCAATCAAAGAATCAACCTGGCTGCTGACTTTCAACCAAAAACCAAACTTCAAGCAGGCATCACATAATCGTAAAAATAAAACTACCAAGAGCTATGGTCATTGAGAGAAGCAGAACGAAAAATGCTACATACACAATCCAGGCAATATGTACCTATAAAAGTAGGTTGCTCTGGCAAGAAACATGTGGAACGAATGTCGAGAACTGCAAGAAATAGATAGCACACGAGGCCATTTTGTTCTCAATGCAGGCTCTAGAAGAGATCGACTTTCCTTTTGTTCATATCTTGTTTCCATTTAGGCAACTTGTAGAATGCTTCTTTTTTCATACCAAGTACAGACACAAATTCCTCATCCGAAAGATAAGCCTGAAAGAGACGATCAGAAAAGAAAGATGGAGCTCATAGCAGTTTGAGATTTAAATGTATTCAGAATGTAATGTATAGCACAAAGGGATTTTGGCTTCTGATTTTATGGACTTGTTGGAAACGTTTCTAGGTAATATATACAGGCCCAAACTTTTGTAACTTTGTCAGTACCGAAAGTTGAAAAAGAGTTACTATACTATTATCAAAAGAAGGAATAGATTCATCAGATGAGTAGCATGTTTGGCCAAGCATATAAAATCTGTGTATTTTGAAAAGCCCTTTTTGTCAGAAGTGTTTCTTTAAAAAGTACTTTTGGAAGTAGCGGCAAGTGTTTGGCTAATCAATTTGAAAAGCACTTTTGCCATATTAGAGCAACAATTCATGCTTTAGCCAAGGTTCCAAAAGTGCTTCTCGGAAAAAGCTACTTTTTCAGCTTCTAAAAAACAACTTCAGCTACTACTTAAAAGCACTTATTCTTTTCCTAAAAGTTTGATCAAACATCTCAAATATCTGAAATAAGCATTTTTGTTTCCAAAAAAGCACTATTAGCTCGACAAAAGCTTGGCCACCAAATAGGCTAGAGGAATGCCAAAAAATGGTACCTCTCTCCGCTTAAAATCAATCCCGGTGACAGGGTTGTCAGATTTAGCCTTCAGCTGTTCATAACTAAATATAGCCTGACCACTTTCATTGCCACCCTCGACCTGCTCTGGTTCTGCCTTCAGTTCTGACCCATTAGTCTCTGCAGGCTCAACTATCTCCTTAGGTTCTGAAGCTTTTTCAGAATCTTGGACCTCAGCAGTAGAAAGATCACTTTCTGCTTTGATGGAAAAGTAAGCATCAAGGTATGTCAAACTACTCCAAGAACTGAACATAAAGGTAATTTTAAGTAGAATGATTTGATTTTCCTTGGGAACTGAAAAATTTCATTCACACAGCCAATATTTCCCTCAATAACAATAACTGACAGCATAACCACATTAACTTGCTATCATAATATAATACATGCATAAATAGAACCATCAACATAATTTATGCATGCATGCATAAACACATAAAATTATGAACTAAGGGGTCGTTTGGTTGTTGGTATGGAAATGAATTATTCATGTATTAAAATCAGCATATCTAGTACCATGTTTGGTAGCGTTTTAATTGCTATATATAAAATGCAACACACCAAGTACGGTGTTTGGTTTCCAGTTTACAACCCCACATAACTAAAACATGTATACGTTATGAATCAATTTATGTATTATTTTATGTAAGATAGAAGATAAAATAACGAATATATGAATTAGTAATACATCAATAACTAAACCCTACATAAGTAATCTCTACATTATTACTAATACATACATAACTCTTACCAGCAATCAAAAGACCCCTAAAAGCGCAAGATTTCAGGAAAAAATGATTTGGAAGTCGGCACAAGATCTGTTGATACAATAATCACAAATGGAGAATGCATTGAAAGCTAATAGCAAGAGGAAGAGCAAAAAAAGATTTTTATACCAGCAGGGCCAGAGTCTACTGATCGGACAGGAGAGCTTCTTGTTGACCGGACAGGTGAGCTTCTGTTTGATCGGACAGGAGAACCACCCTCACTCGACTGCTTTTTCTCAGCTGTAAGAACACCAGATAATGCAGCTATTGCAGCTGCTCTTTGTGAAGCTGAACTTGCTCCAGCAGGCCTTGGTGCAGAACTAGATTTTGGAGGAGATGGCGAACTGAAAGCAGAGTTCAAAGCAGCTAAGGCTGAAGCCCTTTGGGTTGGCCCACCTGCCCCATTTGACCTTTGCTGATTCTGAAATATAGAGCTGGACGTTAGCACATTGGAAATTTTTTGAACATCTTGAGATTAATCGTATTCCTCATTTGGTTGATAATGGCAGATTAACAATTACTTAATAACCATGAGATCTACACTGATTATTTTACTTGTAAGAATTCTCTTAATCTGAAATATTTTGATATACAGATATCTTTTAATTCTTTGGATAATTGCGGTTCCTTCTCCTATTCCATGCTTTTTTTTTATCACTTTCTTTTTGTTTTTCTGTTTACCCCTCCCAAAGAAGGGATGGAAGAGGGGGGGGGGGGGCAAGGGCTCTAATATGATATGAAACTTGCCAGAAAACCCCAACCGAAAAGATTTTCTTCATTACACTTATAGAATGACAAACATTTGCACATCGAAATAAACAGATTTCAGTAGTCTTGAGATGACAGAAATGAAAAAGACATTTGCAAATATGAAATAAATTGAGCATAAACCCATCCTTGCTTTGATGAAATTAAGCAATTACCTCTGAAGCATGACCAACCCCAAAGAGTAGCATAACCTTCTTCTGGAATGAGTTTCCATGGGCCTGGTTACATAGGAAGGTTAGTGCAAAATACAGAACATAGAATTTTTTAGAGGTGAGAAAAACATAGCGAGATAATTGATGAGATCAATGTGTTACAACCACAAATATTGTGGAGTACCAGAATTGCAGTTAAAATATCCATGTAAAAAATGAGAAAGAAGAAGCTTCAATATGTTAGTTTAAACCCTGCTTCAAAGCTATTGACTGAGATCTCTTTTAAGAGTGATCATACATTATCTTGTACAAGACTGTTTATGATAAGTGCATGATTTTTTTTAAATATCAGAAAAAGGTATTCTAATGTGTTGTCAGTTTGTCACTAGCCGTTGTTCAAAAACATATATACGAACACTGCTAAAAGGTCTAGTCATCATCAAAGATGAAAGGTTTCGGAGTAAGAGGAAGGTGCTTATCGAAATGGTAATTGAGTTCAGCCGATAAAAACATCACTATAAAACTTATCAGCTCCACGTAAAATTGCACCTTCTCTACCCATCCTCTCCGAAATCATAAAAGAAATATATAAATAAAGGATGACAATGGAACTCTTCTATGACAACAACATGGTGTTTACGAGTTCATGCCAGAAGGTCTCATAATGACAACCAGACGAGAGGTTTAGTCACGCACACTAGCTTTTGCAGGATCCCATGAGAAAAATGTTGTAAAGAAGCAAGGCTCATTTCCTTCTGTGACTTTATAGAGTGGAACATTTGGTGATAATCCTTCCAAAGATGCAGCCATCTCTACGTATTTCTGTAATCATATTAATGGATTAAAATGCAAATTAGAAACACACGCTTACATAATTGAAAATGCCTATGATAGCCTTGTGTATTACCTGTCCAATGTCAAAAGCGCTCTGCTTTTCTTTGGAGTCTGCTGACTGACCAACCCAAACAAACATTTCAGTATGTGTGTCGAGTAGTAAGACATCCTCGGTCAATAAATCATCTTGAGCGAAGTTGTAGATTTCTTCAACCTATCAGGTGAGTAGAGAACAAATTTTTTGAAAAAAAAAAACAATAAAGGAGCTGAGCAGAAATTGAGAGATCTTAAAATTATACTATTGGACTTGCCTCAAATTTTCCTGGATGTCAATGTGATAACATGGAAATCATTAAAAAAAATGTTAGCAGATGAAAGCAATCCTTATTGCAAATAAGAAAATCAAAAGAATTATAAGATAATGGATGTACCTCCTTTATTAAATGAATAAGCAAACAAATGGGGATCCCTGGAGACTTCTGGAGCCACTTTCTTGGTGGTATAACTTTGTTTTCCTCCAAGTGCAAACCAGAAAGCTGAGCTCTCTGTTCCTTCTTTAGTGTGTTTCACTGGCGCTCCTGGCTGAAGTTACATAAAAAATAAACTACATTAGTCCAGTGCAGGACACACTAGGACAAATATGACAGATATCGGTTGGAGATATCTTCTTCGAAATTTCAGAGTGGATGTCAATATGCATGTGGATACATCAATTACACAACCGGTAAAGAGCACAAAACAAAGCTATGCTATGATTCAAGTCGGGTTCAAATCCTCCGATCCAGAAGGTTCCAATATTTTCCTTATTAAAAAAAATAAAGCTATGCTATGTGCTATAAGCTAGAAATTATAGAAGTCTGAGCTTAATATCCTAGAAACCAAGTGAGGAAACTTCAGTCTTTTGTGCTAGCAAAGAAAAGTCAGCGGCAAGAAGAATCAGATGAGATTTGATGTTGGCAGGACTTCACCTTCTTGATTATTTCAATATTCATTCCAGGTAAAAATGAAAAGCTGAAACACTAATCAAAACCAATGAGACAAAAAAGTGTCCAATGCAATCATTTCTAGCTATAATGCTGTATATTTGCTAAACTTTCACCACCATGGTTGTACATCTTAATGGACGTAGGCTATGCTTGCACTAATTCTCAATTAATAGTTATTTCAGTCACGATGATACCGTATCACAACCTGATGACCAAAGTAGGTTTTTGAGATCTCACTGTATGATCTCTCAAGTAGTGCACTTTAAGATGGTTTAGGAAATCATGTTTTATGCAGTACAAAGACATCTATTTATGACTTAACGGACCAAGTTTTAATAAAAACAGAATGCATCTTTCATCAAGCACAAACATAAACTTGCCAAGAAACAATTACTATAATTAAAACAGGGATAAAAATGTGTTAATTTTCCCACTTGGAATAGATTATTACTCCCTCCATCCCAAAAAGATCAACACTTTTTGCTTTTCGAGAGTCAAACTTCCTTATTTGACCGTGTTAGAACATAGAATCTTTAAATTTTTTGAAATAAAAGTTACATATTTGGAAACTACATTAAAAGTACTATAAGTCACCATAATTAATAATTTAAAATATTTAAAAGACATTTGAAAAAATTACGGTCAAAGAACAACACGTTTGACTCTCGAAAAGAGAAGTGTCAATCTTTTTTGGGACAGAGGGAGTACCTTCCATGCTAGCAATCAAGTAACTTTTAGCACAAAAAAACTCACTCATTCGCTGTAGACATGTATATATTTTAATTACGTTACTTATTCTATATCTTCGGGAACTTTCATAAACTCAGTGGGATACATTTTGCCCTGTTTGGGTGTAGATTATCACCCTCCATGCTAGCACTAAAAATGATGAGAATTGCCAGATAACAACTTCAAGCAATTTTTAGCATAAAAAACTCACTCATTTGCTTTAGACATTTATATACTTTATTTTCACTATAATTAGTTCTATATCGAGAGGAACTCACATAAACTCAGTGGAGATCTGCTTGAGAGCAGAAATTTAAATTTACCTCCAAGTGGTTGAATATTTCAAAGTGAAACCATGAGCAATTTCTCCCAAGAGTACTTAAAAGATTGGACCCTTCTAGTTAGAAAGAGAATAACGGGAAAAAAGGTGAGATAAGTATTTCCAGTTTCAAGAAACACTTCACCTTCAAGAATTCTGCAACCTTTGCTGCTAATTGCTGCTGCTCATAAGAACTCTGGTTACCATGCCAACTGAATAATGAAGAGCCGGATTGCAGAAGAAAACACTCATTAGAGTTCAGTGAACTTGGCACCTGACAGAGTTTAGACACAAGAGGAGCATATTAGCACTCAGGTTTCCTTCTACCAAACTTGATCACTACAACTATAACGGATGCAAAGGACACGTTTGGCAAAAGCAAAAGACGATATATCACTATATAAGGTAGTAGAAAACCCACACCCAGCAAGCATATAGAGTAGACTGTAGAGACAGAGGTTCAAGTAGAAGAGCTGTTAGCACTAAAGAAAGATACTCTTATCAACCTGGAGAGTAGCTACTCATCTATCTAAAAACAGGTTGACATATCATATGAAGTAACACCAACAAGAACAGTATATAGGAGAACAGGTACTGTAGGATCAAAGGATATTATCTGCTTCGAATACTAAAATAATTAAGATAATCTGCAACTTTAGAGACCCAAAAAAATAGCTGCAGGTCCATAAGCTTACAGCATCCACTTGAACTGCTTTGTTATTATGCACAGAAGTTCCAGATAACCGAATAAGTGCAACTGAATCAGCAGTATAGGTTTCATCATTCAAGCCTTTGTCAGCAATATAGTTTTTGTAGCCAGAGCTCAAACCACCCTGAGGAAAATCGAAATTCATCAGGGCTATTGATGATGTAAATCAAGTACTGTAGCAACAGCAGCCTGTATTATGCTGTATGAAGAAGTACCTTAAGGACCAACATGGGCTGGAAGATTGCGACAAACTGTGGAGGTTCTTTCCCTTGAAACACTCGACCCTGGGTAATGTTAAATATCAAATTAAAACCTCACCAACTTTTGAGAGAGAACCAATATGTGACAAGTAATACCAGCACAGGTCTTCCTTTAAGCGAATTGCTCATTGTAGTGGCCAATCGAGAAGCCATGATTTGGTCCTCCTGTATCAAAACACATGCCTTTATCACATACGGAAACTGGACAAGGCCTTCAGACTCATTACCTATCTCCAACAAAGCAGAAAGACAGTACACAAACTAAGAAAAGGTACTAGAGGAAAAGCACATGCCTGGTCTTTTTAGTCCCTTCAATTTTACTTCGACCCCCCTTCCCCTGGTGGAGAAGATCGGAATCTCCAAGCATTTCAAACTAAACCAAATAGTATTATTGTAGTATATTACTTATTCCTTGAAGTGAAATTCTTACTACATACCTCACTTTAAAGCACTTCATCTATTATTAAGATCACATTTACCTCACTCTATAATCAATCTCCATGCTGGTCAAATTGAAGAATAGTTCACAAGAAAGTACAAACATATGAGAATCATTTACACAATTGAAGTTCTTAGATGTACCATTACATTGTTTGGTTTCATTTCCTTTTTTCACCAGGTTCATGATGGACTAACTCACAAGCAAGTTAAGATAAATGAAAACTATAATTCTCAGATGCATGGCATATCAAGTTAATTATCAAATAAAAATGTTAGGAAAAAAGATGCATGGACCTTTGACAGCAGTGACGATGCATTACCTCAATACTATCCTTTCCAATCCACCAACATAGATAGTAATCATCTCTCCTTTCATGAGAGTGGTAGTTGTAGAGAACCACATAGCAATCTCCACTGTAGAATTTACCAATATCTTCTCTTGGGACAGGTGTCTTTGCACTACCATTAATGCGCCATACCTAATAAATCTCATGTTTTTAGTAAAAAAACTGGTTAAATCAACACACGTTGAAGAAATGGAAACAAGGGTGCTGATCGGACCTCTAGTTTTCCACCCCCTTCGAGCAACGGAGGCACTTCCTCAATTACAGGAGCACTTTTGCTGGCACCTTTAACACCAACACCTTGTTGCTTCAGCATAGCTGTAAAGATGTGACAACTTAGAACTACTGGCAACAAACAGCATTACAATTCTTCACAAGTTAAGAATAATTATACCTGCTACTTTTCCTCTCCCCTCTTCAGGGGCAGGTGCAGATCCTGATGGCCAAGAGTCGAAGTTGGACTTGAATGAATGGGTTTCATAACCTTGAATAACCCGGGTTACACGGGTTGCCTTGGGTCTATTTTGAGAAACAAGATATTCCTGGGGATATCACAAGCCATTTAGCCACTAGAAATCATATCAAACAACTAACATGTGGATTAAGCAATTCTACCTCTGCAGTTTGAATGGCAGCTTTCCTCTCCTCCAGTTGAGTTACACGGCCAACCCAAACAAACACCTCAGCACCGCAATCCAAAAGATAGCATTTATTGTTTTCCAAGCTAGACTTTGAAAGTTCACCATCTACAGGACTGACTTGACCATCGGTGATACTGCACAAAATGAGGAAGCAATCAGCTTCAGCACCAACACCAGCAAAAGGTTGATATACAAAATTCTGTGATGAGAAAGTAGCAAGCATAAGGGCATTGCAATCAACATAGAAATGGAAAACACAAGAGAACTAATTAGACCGGTTCAAGAATAAAGATCTTCTACCATGAAGAAGAAATGTTGAGCAGTTCAAGGTCAACCAAGGATGTTACATAATTTTGATATGCAGCATCATAAACCATAGATACAACTTGACACTGATAAAACACGAAGAAATTATACTCCATTGCTATTACATCTACTGCTGGGCACGAATATGCCTACTATGTGAAGTAAAGCAGAATCATACACCTGCTCCTGAGAGGCACACTGAAATCGTTACAGGTAGTACTTCTAGGAGATACAATTAACTATTAAAAAGGAAAAAAAGCATGTGCCTTATGGAATGATTTTTCCTGGGACAGCTGGATGATGTTTTTGTCCGGACTTGCAAAAACTTGTAGTGAAGGACAACTGACCCACCAAATCTAATCTTAACAATATTCCTTCTTCTCATATACGATGGGCATAATCTTTTTCGTTTCTCTTAATCACAACAGAGCATACAGCTTTTTTTAAAGAAAAAAGGTAACTTCAAACTTCAACTAGAGGACTTGTCTTTTCTTTTTTTTCTTTTTTTTTTTATAATGGTAACATAGACTTTTCTTTTCATCAAAAGAGTTCTTCCGGATCAAGCTATGTCTTAGCCTAAAATCTCAACCAAAAAAGTTCATTTTGATCACGCTATAGTTCGGGTAAGTGTGTTGACTCTTGGGTCTAACCTTACAGCTATTCCTGCCGGTACCGTATCTTACAAAATATTGAAGAAATCTGGCGGCAGAAGATGAATAGACTTACTTTTAAGAAACTACCTAATTTGGATTAGTTCAGTAAGTCCACGATCCAATTTCAGCTAAAGTTATGAGTGGCTAAAGCCAGCCAGGGCTCTGGTTAGTCGAACGAACAATGAATAGTCTTTTTTTTTTATAAGTAACAATGAATAGTCTCCGATCAACTCGTTTGCTTCTATAGAGGTTCGGAATTCCATTTTTATTTGTTATGTTGTTTAATTGACCCATCAAGGAGAGAAGCGAACATGGTATAAGTAAGGCTTCTTGAATGGGATGGCTTCAAGGCACCAAAGGCTAGAATGGCTATCAGCACGACATTCACCCCAGGAAACAAAATTCCAAATATATTCCATCATGCATAAGACAATAGAAGGCAACAACACCTGCAAAGTTTAGGAGGCGTCTTCTCAGGAACAATATCATCTTCAGTAATAACCTTTTTGCTAATTGGAGCAAATCCACCAAACAAAACCCAGAATGAACCAGAATCAGACTCAGCTTGCAAATTTCCATCATCTGAGATATACAATGGAAAAGTATGACGGAGTAGCCAAGCCCAGAGGTATGTCACAAAAAATTAGGGAAGTAACAAAAGAGTGATATGCTGCACTAGACGCCATACATGATGGATAGACATACACATTGACTCTATCGAACTCAATCTGCAACATTTAAAAAAGTTTTTTCGCCCAAATTTATCAATCAAATCTTTTGCACATTTTAAAATATTTTATTCATTATTCTCATGAATCAAATTAATTGAGGCCCGCATAATATATTCTTAGAAGCATCGAAGCATTCGATGGAGAACTCTACTATTTGGAAAATTTCCACCCGAAGTATTAAGAATAATATTTATGAACACATTCAAATATTATATAAGAAATAGTACTTACTCCATCCATCGCGACATCAATGTCCTACTTTGATTTTGATGGTCAAATTAACAAAAGTTTAGAATGATATAGGAAGTTACTTTTCATATGCAAGTACATTTGAAATGCTACCAAATGGCTGAAGTGTTAGTTGCAAGGCATAGAAACTAAATAAACCAGAAATAACTAAGGGAAGATAACCCTTTTAACGATCATATTCAAACAAGGTCAGCTAAATTAAGATAAAGGGAGTGCAGAATATATTCAATTTGACCCACTTCTCTTTTAATTTTCCATGGCTTGTACGTACCAACAATTGCAACATCACACGTCCCCTCGTGATATTTTTCCTTCAAATACTGAATAACTTCTAATGCTTTGGCCCTTTCCTGGATATTGGAGTTTGCACCATTGAACTGATATATTTTGTCTTTAGTGTCCAGAATGAACACATCATCATGATTTAGAGAGGACCGGGAGAATGGGACCTGACAACATTTTTAACTCAGTTATAATCAATTCAACCACAATTCAAATAAACTACATAAGTCCTGACGATCTCAGACATAAGTTGTTAAGAGTACCTGCTTCATCCTGACAACTCGTTTACCCTTGCAAATATACAGCCTTGTTTCAAATTCTTCCTCCTCTGGTGTCTTGAATCCAGATGCAACACCACCCTCCAGAGGTATAATACATGGTTTAAAGTATGACAAAAATTTGTCAGATTCGTAACTTTGGATTTCTCGATGTTGTACTGCTCGCCCTCCAAGGATCACATCAAGCTCCACTGCTTTGATAGCTGCGGTTCCAGCTTCATCCTAACAAAGCATCCCATTTTTAGACAAACGGAAAAATAACATACGTTGGATCTGTAAGGAAGAAACTGAGTTCATACCTGACTAGTATCCTTTCCAAGCCAGAAGTGTATATCATACAAATAAGCACCTCCCTTTCCTGAAGTTGTCTGAAATTTAAAATGGAAATATTCCAGCATTATGATTATGTCACTAACAATGGACTCGATGAGCATAAAACATTTCCGTAAAATAAACCAAAAACTTAAATATCAATATGTACCTGCAAAACGATGTATGAATCACCGGAGTAAAATTTACCATAATCAGATTTTGGCAAAGGAACTGGTTGGAAATCCTCAATTCTCCAAATTTCAGTTCCTCTGGATAAGGTTAAGTTGACAACTAAACTTCAAAATTTTCTAGCAGACCAAGTTACATTATAAACAATTAAGATAAAATTACAAGCACTAGTAAACAGTCAGAGAGTAACTAAACACTTTGCAGCTTCCTGTACATAACCATCAAATAGTACAAATTCAGGAAATCCCAATGAAACCAAACTCAGTTAAGGATACACTCTTTGACCAGCACCCTGAAATGCAGGATCCAAAACTTTCACAGAGCTAGACATTGTGCAAAGTTCTACTCGTTACACTTCTTTCAACAAAGGAAACTGGAATGCTGAAGGTCCTAACCTCAGGTATCTCAATATTCTGACCAAACCAACTGAAGAATGGAAATGAGAGTCATCAGTATTTATAGAACATAGTCCAAATTGATAAATGAAACAAAAACAGGAAATTCATTAACGTTTACAGTAGCACAGCAGAATGAAATCTTCATAAGAACATATATATCTGAACAAATCAATCTTCACAACACAGAGTTCTTCACATTTGAAGCCATGACACAGCTTCTTCAACTTCCCAACTTTCCTTCTACAAAACTTATTTAGAAGCCATATATCTAACTTTGGTTGCATTTTGGCACCACAATCCCGTCTAGTCTCACCTCAACCTCGCTCTTCTCATGTTGATTAAACTTGTAGTGCATGTATTTTGTCTTATTTCTATTTATCCTAAAACTCTTGCTCTCTAAAGTGCTTCTCCATAGTTCAACCTTTTGGTTGACACCCTTTTTGGTTTCTTCAATTAACACAATATCGTCAGCAAATAGCATAAAACATGGGACCTCATCTTGTATTGTGTTGGTGCTCATCCATAACTAGGGTAAACAAATCGGAGCTCAATGCCGGTCTTCTGGTGTAGACACAGTTACGGGAAACTCCTTTGTATCTCATGCTACTGTTCTCGCACTAGGCTCCTTCATACATGTCCTTTATAGCATTTATATATTTAAAATGAATTTCTTTCCCCTCCATCACCCATCCAAGGACTTTTCGTGGTACTCTATCGTATGTTTTCTCTAGGTGAATGAACACCATGTGTAGATCTTTCTTCCTCTCACGTTAAATTCCTATCCATTTTCTTAGCAAGAATATAGCCTCCCTTGTAGATCTACCAAGCATAAATCCAAAATGGTTCTCTATCACTCTTGTTATAGTCCTACGTCCTTTTTTATAAGGAAAAGGGATCGGATATGGAACGGGGGATATAGTCCTACATCTACGCTCTAACATTCTTGCCAGAGTTCCATCATATGCCTCATAAGTTTAATGCCTCGATAATTCGCACAACTTTGATATCTCTTTTGCTCTTATAAATTGGAATCAGGATAACCCCTAGCCGGAGGCAGAAATCTCTTTTAATTTGTCTCGGCGATTGGTCCTTCCTGCAGATGAACTGCACCTTCACTACGGACCTCTAGTTCGTATGCAAAATATTGAAACACTCAACTGCGCAAACTAAGCCCTCCATAGAAGTTCAAGGAAGTAAAGCTACATACTACTGGGTTTAATAAGGAGAGTAGTTGGGGCACCTTATCATAGATAGTTCCTAATCCAATAGGCAACGAACAAAATCAGAAAAGGGTTTCAACTCTGTGAGTCCACCAAACAAATTCAAATATATCAAGAAAGCAGTGAAAGCTATAAAACAAATATCCTCAATTGATATATCTTCCGCTATGCTCATTGAACCCTCTATGCTCCGAAATGAGACGAAGTATCGAGGGCGCATAGAAGCATTGTCACGTCAGCAGCATTGCATGCTTCTTAACTGAACTGCCTTATATCGCAATCCCAAACTAAGCTGGGATTAGCTACATGAATCCTCAATAGCCATTCCGCTCCGTTCAAAAACTCAATAATCTGTCCGCTAATGCAAATCAGGGGTTCTTTATTCATCAAAGAAAGTAAAATTAGGGCTTAACCAAAACTAAAAAGTCTCATCATACATCTTTATTCCTCATAGCTAATGCACGTCAGGAAACTAAAGATCTATTGTAAGATTACCTAATAATCAAACATACTCATAAAAATTCAATGTTTTTAACCAAAAAGGTCAAATGATCATTCTTCAAAAACCCATTTGACAAATTAGGGGTTAACCGAAACAACATCTGAACTCCTCAGAGATAATGTACACCATGAAACTGATGATCTATTGTCAAGATTACCTAATAATCAAACACTCATCCAAAATTTAATCTTTTTAACCAAAAAGGTCAAATGATCATTCTTCAAAACCCCATTTGACAAATTAGGGGTTAACCGAAACAACATCTAAACTCCTCAGAGATAATGTACACCAGGAAACTAATGATTTATTGTCAAGATTACCTAATAATCAAACATACTCATCCAAAATTAGATCTTTTTAACCAAAAAAAAAAGTAAAAATGATCATTCTTCAAAAACCCATTTGACAAATTTACACAAAGAGTTCATCCATAATCACCCTGGATCAAACAAAAATCTGCATATCAACAACAACAACAACATACCCGGTGTAATCACGCAAAGTGGGGTCTGGGAGGGTAACGCAGACCTTAACTCTACATTTGTGGGGTAGAGTGGGGGTAGAGAGGATGTTTCTGATAGACCCTCGGCTCAAAAAACATAGTCAATGCAAGATTGCATATCAATCAATACAAATGCCTCAATAAGTCAAAAACTAAATAAAAACAGATCTTTACTCATCAGATTGCTCAAAAATAACATGAATACTATAAGAAATGATAAAATTCAGCAAAACAACAACAACATACCACAAAGTGGGATCAATCCAACAAAACATAAAATCAAAGTAGACACATCAATTCAATTCAAAAAATCAAGATCTGGGCAAAAATGACCAAAAAACACAAATAATCAAAACCCCAAATGATTGTCCAAAACTCACCTATTTCCTTCTCTACAGAGATCTATACACTCCACAGATAAGAAAAAAGAAAAGGGTATTCACAAAAGTGGCCAAATATGAGAGGGAGAGAGAGAAAAGGGGTAATGCAAAGCTGGCCAAATATGAAAGAAAGAAAGAGAAAAAGGGGTTACACCAAAAAGGAAGTTAATAATTGTAGTAATGGGGTTTCAAGATTGTGGCTTTTGAGATTTGGGATTGGCTGGAAAATGATTGTATTTTTTTGTAATGATATAGTATCGTTTTTTATATGTTTTATTGCAGTAAAATCAAGAACGAGAGAGAGAAAGGTGAATGATGATGATGGACTGGTGGAGGGGTAGAGAGAGAAAGTAAGGGAAGAAAAGAAGATATTGAAATCATAGATTTTGATGAGAGAGAAAGACAGGTGAATAAGAGGGGGAGGCACATTTCTTCAGGTTTTCCTTGTTTTTTTTTTTCAACTTTATTGAGGTTTTTATTTTATTTGTTAACTGTGTAAATAAAATATAATTGTATAAAAGAAAAAAAAAATAGGGATCTGCGGAGGGTGTTGTATGCATACTTTAAGCCTATCTTTCTAGTGATGTAGAGAGATGATTCCCGATAGATTTCAGCTCAAGAAAATTATTTTTCAGAAAAATGATTGGAAAGAAATTCAATTATAAAAACTATGATAAAAGATTTGAACAAAGAAAAGTAGGTACAAAGAACTAAAGATAATCAAAGTAAAAAAGAAAACACATTAGTAATCAAATCGAAGCATAACATAATGTTAGCATAATAGTAATAATACTGGTAAGCAAATAGATAAATGCTCCAGACTAGAACTATGCCCTACCATTGTGGAGAGTAAGAAACTCTACTACCTACTAACTATCTATCCTTATTCTCGACCTTCATGATCTCTTATTTAGGATGTCCTTGGTAAGCTGAAGACGTGACATGTCATGTTTAATCACCTCTCCATAATTCTTAATATGTCTACCTCGACCTCTCCTCAAACCTATCAGTGCCAACCTCTCACGGGGAATTTGTGCTCCTTCTCTTCACATGCCCGAAACATTTCTACCTCGCCTCCCACATATTGTTTGCCACGGTGGCTATTCCCACCTTGCCCTGTATATCTTCGTTCTTAATCATATCTCTTCTGGTATGCCCACACATCCAAGCATCCTCATTTTTGCTACCTTCAGAACGTGTGAATTCTTGACTGGTCAACACTTCAACATATACAACAGCGTCGGTCTAACAAACACTCTATAAAACTTACCTTTAAGTCTCGGTGGCACATTCTTAACACACAGGACACTCGGATGTGAGCCTCCATTTCATCCACCTAACTCTAATACGAAGTGTGACATCCTAGTTGTTCTTTTTATTTTATTGAATTATCTCTCCATTTTCTTGAATTATACTTACAAAAAAAGTTTTTTATATATTCTTTTAGCGGGAACATGATATTGAGTATGAGTAAATAGAATTACTATAATAAAAAAAAATGCACCTTCGATATATATAGAACAAATATTTACCGTCAACGGGTGTTTATATATGAAATTAAATAATTAAATTTTAATAGTTAAAAGGTAACACGATTAACAATGGATTATAATAACGAAATGTGAAATTGGAATAAACTAAATTTTCACAACAGAAAATAGCCAAAAACCCTCCTAACTATTATTGCATATAAGATAAAAATCTCTTTGTTTGATTTTTGATATAAAAACCCCCTTAAACTGTTAAAAATATCATAAATATATCATCACCGTTAGCAAAGTGACTTAATTATGCCCCTATCGCATTAACATTTAACATGTATTTCCCTTTTACAACTTATATCTTTGCTGAGGACTTTACCTTGAGAACAAAAAGTTATCCCACTTATTTCTTGTATAGTGTGTTATCTCTTTCATTGAGAAGATGTATATTTTTTGTTCTTGAGCATTCTTCGCCATTAAAAGTTAGGGCATTGTTACTTCTAATAAAATGGATAAAGATTCATAAAAATCCTAATTCAAATTTCGACAGAGACAAAAAAAGTGATTTCTTCTCATTATTTTGTAATTTTCGGAGAATATAGTTATTTGTTATATATTAGTGCACCGGACTACCCTTTTTATAGTTATTTGATATATATACAATATAAATCATAAACACGGTGAGGGAAGAGGGATAACAATTAGACCATAATTACATTACAAGGTTTCAATTGAACAAATCGAGCAAGCTCAAATTGACGTAACATGAAATCTATTAGTCTTTTTTGAAAATAAAGTTCTTCAATTGCGAAGTTAAACCTAACATTAACATTGGCTTATTTGTAAATAGGGGTGGGTCTTTCTTTTTAATTAACTTCTCTTCGTATTTTATTGATCAAAAGTATCCAACAACAACACATAAAGAAGATAATAAGTGTTTATAAAATAATTGATATTAACGTAAATCAACTATTAATTTGGTTTGAAACAAATAAATATAAATATAGTGATTAAACAGAACCCTTTTTACACTGAAAATTATCAAGAATATTACTTTGGATTTGATTCATGGAAATTGAGAGGGGGGAAAAGGGACACAAAAACATGGTTGTTTTATGTCTTTTTCTCCTTTTTAAATGAAATAGGAACTCTATCAATGTCACCAACATGCTTTTTCTTCACTCCAAAAATTAAATAAATCGGTCCTCCATACGCTGCTTCATGTGAATTTTGAGCTGTCAATTTTAATGTTGGTACTTTTTTTCTTCTTTTCCTTTTTTTCATAGTTGGATTGGAACTAAAATGCACAATATTAGAGAATATGCTTGTTCCTTATCGATTATGGAATGATTTCTAATGTCCCGGGACACTCCATCCATTATTTTATAATTTGAATTGAATATTCAGATTACGAAAGTATTATTTATTATGAGTCTTTCCATATTAGAACTAAACTAGTTGATTCTCTTTGATCGACCGGCTTGTTGCAATCTTCATATAAATAAATTTTGGTATCCATTTGAACAATTAGTTTCTTACCTCTTATTTATCGCGTCAAGGTTTCTTTGTCTCAACTTGGCCCATGGAGCTTCTCTAGATTTTTTTATAGGTAAAATTAGAATTTTGAGTTTATAGATTCTGGATTCAAGAAAAGACAGGTTAGTGAATTCTAGATAAATTATTTATGCATATTAAGTTAATTTTATATATAAATATAGGATACGTCTAACCCGTAAGCAAACATGTAGCTCCGACCTTAAGACTCCTCTCTCTCAAGTTAGCCGATTAAGCCATATTAACGTTACTCTAAACTCGCTTTATGATCTTGTTAGCCTAATAATCTATTCTTCTTCACTTCAAGGCGACTCTTATTGAGTCTCCCTTCTCTATAATATACTCCTACTTTTTTGGTTGAATTGTTTGGAAGACACCCTAGAGTGGGCCAATAGTGGTCGGTCTCCATTAACGGATATCCAACCGACTTTTCTTCCTTGGCCATCTACATGGATTAACAATGAAAAAGACAATCTTAATAAATTGAAAACTTAGGATTTTTTTTTTAAAACTTATGGTATTCATAGAACCATAAATTTTTCTAATTAGAATAATATAATTATATCATCATCTTATGGTTATTATAAAAAAGTTAATATTTATTGGAAGTGAACAACGAGATTATTAAATATATCTTGAGGATGCATATAAATGTACAAATTTCTGGATAATAAAAGCTATAAAGATGAAGAAATTTGTTAATTTGGACAAATGTGCTAAAAATGTGAAGTTTATTCTCTTGGCATACTTAAGGCATGTAGCTTAGATTATATGAAATTTATTTATTTTTTTCTAATATATGAAAAACAACCATAATTTTAAAGGGTAAATCATGGAATATAACTATAATCTTAGGATGAGAAAGAATATAACAAAAAAAGTAAACAATAATAGTTTGCATCACTTTCTTTATTTATGGGAAACAAAATTAATCTGTATTATACTTTACATGGTTGTTGTATAAACCAATAATATTGTTTTCAAAATGTTTTCTTTTTCACCAGATGTTGGGTATCCGGCCGACTAAATTCGGAGTAGCGCCAGGATATCCCATATTAGGGATAAAATACTCCATAATAAAAGTGATTTCATATTCGAGGTTCGAATCTAAAGCCTCTAACAAAAATGAAAAATTACTTACTATTCCGCTACAATTTTTATTGATAAAAAATTATATTTTTTATTTGTCCTTAAAAGTTGGTGTAGTACATTAGGATTAAAGAAATTTCCTTTGATGTAGTTATAAGTACAGTACTAAATTGAGTCGAAGTTAAAATTGATCCATTAAAAGTAGAGATTACAGAAAAAAATTTAAAATAAAGAGTTCCTTCAACAAATGAATCAGTTTGACTAAACTTCAATCATTCCAATTGGTCAAACAAGTGTCAAACTAAAACTTTTACCATAAGCCTCCCACTAAGCATATAGGCATCAAAAAGTTACATTCTCTTGATTTTTTGTTCAAATTTTGTTTTACTGGTAAGTTAGTATATGTGAATGTTAATATATATTTTTTTAAATATTGATGATCAACGCAAGAGAATAAAAAGAAAATTTAACTTATGATTCTCCTCCTAAAGTTAAAATAAATGAACTTGGTATATGGACAAGGTTCAAGTAATCGGGGAGGAGCTAGAATTAAGGTTACGGCTCCGGTTAAGTTCAGTAACTTTGATTCAAATCCTATATTTATTTTAAGAAATTCATTTTATATGTATAAATTACTAATTTAAAATCTAATAACTTAAAAAGTAGAATCCCAAACTCATAAACTTCAAATTTTGACTCCGCCTCTAAAGTAACTTTTTTCCTTTTTGGTATAAACAACATTATTTGATCAAATAGAAGAGAGTAATTAAGATATAATTAAGTAAATTAAAAAGTGTATTCTCTCTATCATTTTGAATTTTAAATGAGGCATTCACACAATTCAACGTGATATCAACAACAGACACTCAGACAGAGGTCTTAGTGAGGGAAATTGATTCCTTGACTGATTTCATTCCAATGGTAAAATATATATACAAAGGTATCCTAATAGAATTAAGTAAGACCTATTCAATTAGCCTAAATTAGATGATACTAATTTACAACATCCTAACTAATGTTATTACAATCCTAAATTAAGATATTATAATATTCATGATTAATGATGATTTGAGATAATTATGGGATTTCCCCATAATTATCTTAACAGTCCCCGCAGTCTTAGCGGGAGGTTCTCGTATGCTGAGACTGTCCCGAAAATCATCAAATAGTACGCGCGGGAGACCTTTGGTGAAAATGTCAGCAATCTAATAACGTGACAGTACATGGAGAACACGGACTTGTCCACGTGCAACATTTTCTCGGACAAATAATATATCCATTTCGATGTGTTTTGTGCGTTGATGTTGAACAAGACTACCGAATAAGTATATCACACTCATATTATCACAATAAACCACGGTTTCTTTTTCAATTGGACAATGGAGTTCTAAGATAAGATTATGGAGCCAACATGATTCAGCAGCCACATTGGCTACCCCTGGTATTCTGCTTCAGCGCTCGACCGAGACAACATTGGTTGTCGTTTGGATGACCACGAAATCAGATATTCTCCCAAAAACACATAATAACAAGAGGTGGACATCGTGTCTGGGCAGCCACCCCAATCCGCATCTGTATAAGATGAGAGATTCGATATGGAGGACTTATACAAATGCAGTCCAAAATGAAGAGTACCCTTGATGTACCACATAATCCTCTTGAGAGCCCACATATGTTCCTCTTTCGGATCATGCATATGTAATCACACATGCTAAACTGCATATAAGATATCAGGTCTCGTGAAAGTGAGGTACTGCAAGGCCCCTACTAGACTGCGGTAGTGTGTTGGATCACTGTATGAAGTCTCTGTAGCGTTACTCAATTTGACCTTTGTATCCACCATAGTGTGCCATTGTTTGCAGGAGGACATACCGGCTTTGTCAATGATCTCCTCGGTGTATTTCTTTTGACTTAGAAATAGACCACCTGCATATTGAGTTACAACAATGCCTAAAAAATAATTTAAAGGACTCAAATCCTTCATCGCAAATTATGTTGCGAGAATGGACATAATAGACGGGTGAAGTGATGTATATGATGCCGTGAGAATAATGCCAACTACATATGAGGATATACGCCATGTCACTTCCCCTCTTATAAATGAATAACGACTTATCAGACCTGCTTTGTGAGAAACTAAGTGTGAATACAAAACCTGCAAACTTGTTATACCATACACGTGGAGCCTGTTTCAAACTATATAAGGATTTTTTCAGCAGGCAAACATAATCCGGATATGTAGAGTCTCATAAACCCAATGGTTGGTGCATGTAAACTGTCTCCTGCATATGCCCATGAAAGAATGCATTTTTGACATCCAACTGATGAATGGTCCAGGATTTTGACAGTGACATGCTAAGAACAGTCCAGATAGTTGCTGGCTTAACCACCAAACTAAAGTTTCACCACAATCCACTCCAACCCGCTGAGACCTGCCATCACCAACAAGATGAGCTTTGTATTTCGCAAAGGAGCCATCAGAATTCTTTTATGGCAAAAAACCCACATAGACCTAATTATGTTCACATTAGATGGACGGGGCACTAATTCCCACATCTTATTTTTAATAAGAGCATTAGTTTTGTCTAACATGACAGCTTTCCAATTCGGGTCTGATAGGGCTGCTTTTAGATTTTTTGGTAGAGGTGATAGTTGGACCGAAGATAGTAAGTTAAAATGACATTTGGGCCAAAAAATTATGTGCATGGCATGGGTTTCAATGGTCTGTGGTTGTGCTATTATCGGTTGGGTATTAGGGGTCTCGGGTATGGCATTGGACTGAGAGATGGTATTTTGGCCCAAGTTAGAATGTGGTTGAAATAGGGTTGTCGTTGGGTTTACTGGGCTGAGATGATGCACGGGGGATTGGGCTGGATTAGCTTACGGGTGAGGGAGCAGGCTTCCACTGAAAATGGACTGGGCCGAGACCATCGGTAAAAAGGTTGTGGCCTCCGAAACCGTGGACTGGTCTAGTCCCATTTTATGGTTGGGCCGAGATATTTTGGGGGTTTTATTGGGTAAGTCCCACATCATTTGGGGTATTGAGATTGTGGTGTAAAATTGAATGTATTCCATTGTCCAAAAAATCATATGAATGTGAAGATGCCACATGAGAATAAACAAACGGGAATGTAGATCATCAAAAACTACATGACGATAGATAATTATTTTCCCATTCGTCATATCATAACATTTATATGCCTTATGATTTTGTGGGTATTCCGAAAACACACAAGGAGTGAAAACGAGCCTGCAATTTGTTAATGGTTATGGACGGAAATAAAAGATAACACAAACATCCAAACACCCTCAAATGTGTAAAAGATGGGAGACGATGATACAACATTTGTGTATGGGACACATTAGAGAGCAGTTTACCTGGAAGAATATTTAAAAGATATGTGGTCATTTGAAGTGCATGGTATCAAAAATTTGATGGTGTGGATGAATGCACAAGAAAAGTGCGAACCATATTGTAAATTGTTCAAATTTTTCTTTCGGCTTTTCATTGTGTGGTGATGTATGTGGACATGAAAGACGCAAAGACATCTCATTTTGGTGACAAAAAATCATTAAATTGGACATTTATGAATTTCCCCCATTGTCACATTGAAAACATTTAATGGATTTGTCAAATTGAGTTTTGATAAAAACACTAAATTGTTTAAAAATGGTATAGGTTTGTGATTTATTTGCTAAGGGAAATGTCCACAGAAAATTTGAATAATCATCTAAAATGAGCATATAGTATTTATGACATGCAGAACTCAAAACTGGTGATGTCTACAAATAACAATGCAAAAGATCAAATGACATAAGGGTATGAAAAATATATGATGCAAAAGGAAGCTTAACATGTTTTTCAAACACACAAGTTTGGCAAACAAAAGAGTCCAAAAGTTTGTTGCAAGAAAATAATTTATTCTTCCTAAGATTATTGAAAACTGGTGCTCCTGGGTGTCCCAACCGATTGTGTCATATAATATGAGAAATAGCTGCAAAGGTTGATGGTTTGGTCATGCGATTGTTAGAAACATTGGTGATGGGATACAAGTCCTCCGTACTATTACATCTCATTAGTGGCATCTCCGTCTAAAAATCCTTCACAAAAAAATCGAACAGATCAGAATTCACATAAACATTATTGTCAATCGTAAAACGTCGAACAAATATCAAGTTTTTAATCAGTTTTGGTGCATGTAAGACGTTTTTCAAATATAATGGTGGGTGTGGATGGGGTAGTTTTACCTGACCAATACCACGAATTGGAATTTCCTGTCCACTGCCGACAACAATATTTTTATTAATGCTCATATTAAAATAAGACGAGAGATTACATTGAGATGTCGTCATGTGAGATGTTGCCCCTGTGTCCATATACCATGACTCATCTGAAACATTCAGATTCATGTTGTTCATGGCTTGTTCAATATCAGTGGGAGCATAACCAACAGAAGATGGTGTATGGCTGCAAATGCATGTTGTGGACGAGCTGTCGATTTGAAGATGAGGGCATGTCCCACGATGAAATTGGGTATCGGCATGGCAGGGCAGGCCACTGTGGGCCCCAGGCCCACAGTGGGTACTGCCCCTACTAGTTTCCAACTTGCTGGTTGGGCCGCCACTGCCCAAACTGGTTGTTGTCGCCGGCTGGTTGGCCGCCTCCCCTACCTTGTCCCTTTCCACAAGTATTTTTTTCTTTGTTATTATTACGGTTTGAACTCCATTTTTTACCATTATTGTTGCGATTTCCATTTCCACCCGAACTAGAATTTTGTGGCTGAAAATCCGCGGAAAATGAATTGTTGGAGACGAGAGTAATTCCGGCGGTGGCTTCTCTAAAGGATGTCTGTTTTGCTTTCCGTGTTTCCTCGAGAATCAACATCGAACGGGCCTCATAGAAAAGGGTCAACGGATTACTCTGCTAAATGAATGTACAACTCCATCATATTGTTCATTCGACCCTACAACCAACTGAAGAACCAACCGTTGATTTGTTACCTGCGAACCAACGTTTGATAGTTGATCTGCGAGCACCTTCAATTTTTTTATAATAGGCGGAAACGTTGGAAAATCATCCAATTTAACATTAGTAAATTGGTGTTCAAGATATATAGCCCTAAAAAGTTTGTTATCTTGAAATATTTTTTGTAAACGTTCCCACGCCTGTTGAACCGTAGAGTTCGGCTCTAGTATGGTATGTAAAATATCGTTTGATATAGTGCCATAAATCCATTGAAGGACTATATCATGTAAACGGGACCATAGCTTTTTGTCCATCGCAGGGGTGTCCGATGATGACTCGAAAGGGATGACATGGTCTATTACCTCATAAGTGCGACAATGAATTTTGAACAATTTTGCCCAAGAGGTGTATTGCCCTTTTTTCATTTCAAGTTTTATGGAAATAAAGTTCTTGACGTTATTTACGACAAGAGCAGGATGAAAGTTTTGTTTTTCGGCCATAGTTTCTCCACGCAACAAACAACACAAGACCAAAAGAATAAGAGAATGGTGTTTTGTGTTTGGTGGAAACTTGGAGAACCCTAAGTGTCGGCTAAGGTTTGTGAGAAAGAGAGAAAAAAATAGGGCTGACAGGTGGGGGTGTTGTAGCTTAGGGTTTGGGTTTTTAGAAAATCCTAGGGTTTGGTTATGTGTTGGCCAAAAAAACAAGGAAAAAGATTTACGCATTTGATCCACGAAAAAAAATCAAACTCCAATATGAAGAAAGACACAACGATTTAACATTAAAAGTCGAAATCATGCAAACTATTGTATAATGATTTTCTCCTGAGGCAAAAAGAAAGCAAAACCTTGACTAGGAAAATTTAGTAAATTTGACATTACTACAAACGAAGACTTTAAGTATTATTAGTTAGCACTTCTATTTCTGAAGTCGACATAAAACTAATATTAAATAAATAAATTTTGGATCTAATTCAATTTCAAAAGCTATTTTATTTAAGATATAATAAAATATAATAAAAACCCGCTTGTCTTAATTAGGGTTGCGTGTTGGGTGGTTCGGTTTGGGTTTGAAAGTTACCGGTTAAACTTACCGGTTATCGGTTTATAGATATGTTAAACCGTTAAAGAAGCATTAAGATATCGGTTACTGGGTTATTGGTTAATCGGTTGTTGATCGTTATCGGTTCGGTTATCGATTTAACCGTTAAGATTTCACACAAAAAAAATTCAAGAACAAAGAGCCCATTTTTAAAATTGAAAATAGCTTCGAACAAAATTATCCAATTGGAATATGAAGGACATGAATAAACTTGGACAAAAAATGAACCAAGAGACATTAAGTTACATTACACAACACAATAGTCCATCAAGATGAGGCAAGAATCTAAAGCATATGATCGAAGTAGAGAACTCTTAAAGGTACCAATTTGTGAAATCAAAGCAGAGAACATGACCAGTTTTAATGGATACAAGAGGAATGGAAGAAGAGTAAAACAATGAAAAGAACTTCAAATGACTTTATATATGAAAGAGTATAAATATAATTAAATAAATGATTTCACCCGTTAACAAAAGTGGTCAAACCGATATTCGAACTGATATCCCAATAATCATAGGACACTGCCCGAAACTCGAATCAATAACCCATTAATCCGAATCATTAACTCAATAATCAATTCAAATTATTGATTTAACCGTTAATATGCACCGCGCTAATCTTAATATATCAAAATAGATATAGTGAAACATTTGGGTGGGGTTGGGGTTGGGGGTTATCAAAAGTTTATACATCTTGAAGATATTTTAGAAGATCATAAACAAAGTAATGTAATGTCCCTATCAGAAAGTCTTGAAAATCCTTAAATTCCATTAATAATATTTCATCAGAACATTTATCCAATTATTTAACCGTTTTTACAAGTTAATAATAGCACTTAATGAGAACATCATGGGGTGTTTAGTGTTTTAAAATAGGCACTTTTTAATAATTAGAAATTTAATTACGATCACTGGCCCTTTGTAGAGAAAATGACAAAAATAGCCCTTTATATTTGAAGGTATGTTCAAAGTGGTCCATTAAATATACTCCTGAGCTGTTTTCATCCTTTAGGTTTTTTCAAAAGTGAGTATTTTTTAATCTACGTCAAACTATTTAGCAAACTCCAATTATTAAATTTATCAAGATCTGTAAGAAAAAAGTAACCAGAAATTTATGGTTGATAAAATTGTAACAACACAAAGGAACTTATATGATTGACTTTCACAAATATAAAATTTTCACTATCAATTTTCACCACTTGTAGCAATTCTTATACGATATTTTGATTATCGAAATATGCGAAGATGATTAATTTTTTATTTATAATCAGAGATATCAAATTCAAAATCTCTTGATAGGACTAGAAAACGTTGCATTCCTATCATGACTCAAATTCAAATTAGTCGAGCTAGTAAATTTTTAGATTTCAAATAACTAAAAAACATATATTATCCTAAGATTGAAAGAAGAAGAGACTCACATCTTTACGCCATCCATAAGCCAATAAAAAACAGATAATTATCTTACAAATATTGTAAACTTCAATTAGAAATTTCAGATCATCATCACAAAGCTTTCATATGATTTAGCCATTTAAATAATATAAAACTCCAAATGAAGTGGACGGCTTGGCCGGTTGTAGACCAGAGATGAATGAAAATGACATTTCAAAATTTTAAAATCAATTAATTAAAAAAAATATAAAACTTAGCCTCCAAGTGTAACTTTTTAGTAAAGCGATTGTATTAAAATTATTAATAAAAAAATAAGTCATTCATCTAAGTATTTTCTAGTTTTCAATATGACATTTCAAAGGAGTATTACGCAGTGACACCTGTAAATTTCTAACATAGTAATTACTTAAATTTTTAGATAATATCATGACACATTTCAACATGATAACTCCACAAAAACGAGTTATTAAACACATATTACAGTAAGAGGAACGAGACAAATTTCTTAAAAATTAATTACATAAACGCTTATCATTTTCAACGTCTCGGTTGGAAATTGCTCGGAAAAAAATCCACTCAAAATCTTTTTCCTTCCAGTTTTCAAATTTGCTACTTCTTTTTTTTTATATAAATTTCGAAATTCTTATTTGTCTATAATTTTTTTTCCTTTTGTGTTTTCAAAAAGGCTGGTGCAAACTGCAAAGACATGATTTACTTGGCGCAATAAGGGAACACAATATGGACTTTAGGAGAATTCAGTATTGGCAGCCAGAAGAGGCTTTACAGTGCATGCTTCTTATTGTCCCAAAAAGGCAGTAATAAAGATAATAAAGCCACTGAAATCTTGCCTTTTCATAGTTTATCATCTCGTATCCCGTACCCGTATTACAGTATAATGGTTTAGAGGATATTTTCTCATACTCACGTAGCAGAAAATTATCGGGCATCTTCGGAGACAAAGTTAATGCTAGGATAAGAAGCGTGTAAACCAAATGATAGATTTTGTGTAAACCAAATGATAGATTTCGTGAATAATTTAAGAGTAGCAAAAGGTTGGATGCTACTATTTTTTGTGGATGGAGGCTTTTTGACAATTATTAATATAGTAATAGTAATTTTTTTTTGGGGGTCTATAGCCCCTAGTGGGACATGTGAGGCTTCGTCCCTGCATAGAGTGTACGAATGTATTGATTAACAATTCAAAAATGACAAAAAAAAGCATTCATTCCTCTTTTCTACCGGACTTCTCTGTGCATGTATAGCTAGGGAAGTTGCAGGACTAATTCAATTTCCAAAGCTATAAGCCCTAAACTAGAAAGAAGGTTTGAAGTCCTAAACTAGAAAGAAGATTTGATAATTCGATCGGAAATTAAATTGGCTTGTCGGAAACATTTTGACAAACTTTTCGATGACATTATAACACGAACGTTCATGGAAAATTCATGACAATTTTAGTATTGTCATGATAGCATCTTAATAAGAATAAAGAAATCTTATCCATCTCATTACAATCCCTAATGGTTACCTTCAGTAGCGGATGTTTGTAGGAGCGGAGGGGAGCCGTGGTATTCCTAAAAAAAATAGATTTTTTTATATACTACTACTCAATCCACAAACAAATGAGCCTTATTTATTTTTGGGTACTTACAGATATTGGGCTTCATCTAATAATTGTGGTTTTTAGTCCTCTCCATAGCACAATTCTTCTCCCAATACGACTCTCCTCTCTCTCATGTGCATTCCAACCTTCCCCGGTTGCCCCAAATTCACCGTCGCCTTAACGCATGTAAATTTTCTTATTTTACATGTTTTAATTGTGGTAAATCTTCTATTTAGCTTTATGTTGGTAGAAAATCAATTTTTTTTGGAGAGGAAAAGAAATTGCTACCATTAGTAAATGATTTTTGGGGCGAATAATATAAATTTAGCTACCTGTCACAGTGTCACTACACATTCTTTTAAAATTGATTTCAAATGGTGAGTGTTGTGCTAGTGGGTTCCATCCCCACCGGCCACACACCACATAAAGACAATTAATATTTTATTACTTATTTTGACAATTCAAGTGGATTGTAATTTATTTTAATATATAATAATTGTTTTTAAAGGATAATATGTAATTGTTTTTAAATATAAGCTGAGTTGAAACTGTCTAAAAAGTGTGTTAAAATGTGATAAATTGATTATGATCTTTCATCTTTGATAATTGATTTATGTATTTTTTAAGAGTGGTACGATGGTCAAACTTAAGAAAATTGATGCATTTTTCAAGAGAAAAGCTTCCAATAAAGATGAAAATTGTATAGCTTCAACATCGACACTTGAAAACACCATTTCGATGATCAAACAGTTCAACTGGATGAGCAACCTTGTAAGATTCAAAAAGTCACCATGGATGAATTTGATGTCAATTGTTTAGAACGTGACCCCGAAAAGCGTCCCCAAATTCGGGAATATCCAGTGAATCGAAGAGATGAAATTCGAAGAGCTTATCTCAATTGGGGTCCCTATCAATGTCAAGTTGAAAAATATCCCCTCAATAGAGATAAGTATCCAAGGCGATTTCAAGCATCTTGGTTCAAAATTTTCTCTTCATGGCTAGAGTACTCACCGACTAATGATGATACTTATTGTTTGCTTTGTTACTTGTTCAGTAAAAAGCCAAGTGGGCATCCTGGAGCTTATGTCTTTACTAGAAAAGGATTTAAAGCATGGAGAAAAGTCAATGTTGGGAAAAGTTGTGCTTTGCTTAATCATATTGGTGAGAGTCCGTGTTCGTCTCACAATAATGCATTGAAATCTTCTTAAGACTTGTTCAATCAGTCAATGCACATCAGAAATGTCTTTAACGTGCAGAGTTCCGATCAAATTAGCAAAAATAGACTTCGTCTCAAGAGCTCTATTGATTCAATTTGTTGGCACACGTTTCAAGCTTGTGCTTTTAAAGGCCATGGGATAAAAAAAATAGAGGTAACTTTCTTGAAATGATCAAACTCTTAGCATCATACAATGATGAACTTGCAAAAGTAGTGCTACAGAATGCTCTATATAATTCAAAGTATACTTCTCATCTAATTCAAAAGCAAATCTTGCATATCATTTCTAGTAAAGTGAAAAGTTATATCCGAAAAGAGATTGGGGATTCTAAATTTTGCATAATTGTTGATGAATCACGTGATGAATCTCTAAGGGAGCAAATGGCTATTATTTTGAGGTTTGTTGATAAAAAGGGTTGTATACAAGAACGATTTTTTGATCTTGTACATGTTAAGGACACTATGGCTATCACTCTTTAAAGCGGTTTGTGATGTTCTTTCTCAGTATCGTCTTGATGTTTCAAATATAAGTGGGCAAGGGTATGATGGTGCTAGTAATATGAGAGGAGAGTCGAATGGATTGCAAGCATTATTTCTCAAAGATTGTCCTTATGCTTATTACATACATTGCTTTGCACATAGATTACAACTTGCTTTGGTTGCTGCTTCCAGAGAAGTTTTCCTTATTCATGATTTCTTTTCAAACTTGACTTTTGTTGTCAATATTATATGTTCCTCTAGTAAGCGTCATGATGAGCTGCAAGCTGTCAAATTATAAGAGATATCACTTTTGCTAGAGATTGGTGAGCTTGATAGTGGTAAAGGACAAAATCAGACGGGCACTTTGAAACGAGTTGGAGATACTCGTTGGATGCTAATGTTGCTTATAAGATTATGAATTCATTTGAGTTCATATTGATTTTGCACATGATGAAAGAGATTATGGGAATTACATATTGTCTTTGTCAAGCTTTACAACAGAAATCCCAAGATATACTTAATGCTATACATTTAGTCAGCACTACAAAAACATTAATTCAGAAGTTGAGAGATGAAGGATGAGATCAATTATTGAAAAACGTGACATTATTTTGTGAACAACATGATATTGATTCTCCTGATTGTAATGATGTTTATATAGAGCGTCAAGGATGTGCTCGTCATCAGAAGGATCACATCACAATGGGTCAACATTTTAGAGTGAATCTCTTTTGTGTTACAATTGATTCCTAAAGATATTTACGAAGCATTTAATATGGATGATATATGTGCTTTTGTAGAAAAATTCTATCCAGTGGATTTTAGTGAGCAAGAGAAAACAAATTTGAGATTTCAACTTCAACACTTTATTCTTGAGGCTGTTAGTCATCCAGAATTGAATAACTTGTCAACTATGTCTGAATTGTGTGAAGATTTGAAAAAAAATAGGGAAAACGAATACATATTACTTGATTGACTGGATAATCCGCCTTATCTTAACTCTTCCAGTTTCTACGGCTACTACAGAAAGATCATTTTCAGCAATGAAGATAATCAAGACAAGGTTGCGTAATAAGATGGAAGATGAATTTCTTGCTGACAATATGATGTTTTATATTGAAAAAGAGATAGCTGAAAGCTTTAACTCTGATTCAATTATTAATGATTTCAAGTCTTTAAAAGAATGAAGGGCAATACTTTAATTCTAGGTACGTCTTTCATTTTATATATTATATTTTTGTTGTGTTGATGTTATTTTGAATCTTTGATAAAATTATATTTTATTCTTATAAATTTTAATTATAATATTTTAGTTAATAGTTACCGCCCCTTAATATTTTGGACAAATTCCGCCACGAGTTACCTTCATTGCTCCTATCATACCCTATAGTCCCCCACCAAACTAGGTTGACAAGTACAACACAACCATCAATTTCAATAAAAGAATACAACTCCAGCCTTGAATGGTTTTAATCTATCACAATCATATTCATTGAAGCAATACACAAAGGTATTTTGGGATAAGAATTTAGATGATCAGTTGGTGTATAATATAATATTATCCAATATTACTTTGCAGAAAGTGTGCAAATTCTGTATAAATATTAACTTTAAATGTTTTTTATGCAGACTTACTACCAAAAACAAGACCTTTTATTCAAGGGTCCCCATAAATAGAATGAGAGAACATGGACAATCCAAATTATATTGTATACGCTCCAATTAAAGAAAGCTTAGATGCACACAACTCATAAGAATCGACCCGGGTTCGTACCGCGGCAGGGTACCATTCTACCACTAGGCCACTGGTGTTTCCTGATTGTATGCCCCTCATAATTGTAAATATCTGTTTGAATCTCAAATGATTGAAAAGTTCAAACAAATTTTAACATACTTAGGAGGTTCCAAAAATGCTATAAGGAATTTACCCTATCAGTGTATTTAACTTGTTATGCATATATATCATCTATCTTATGTTTTAGGTCAATGACGCTACTTATTATCAGCAGTTATATGTAGTTATCCATTAGACGGTCTATTAATAATATAATTTTTGTTTGTAATTATCAATCAGTGAATAAAAGTTAAAGTCAAAATATAATAAGTGGAGGAAATGAAGATACAATATAGTCAAATGAAACACATACAAGAAGAAAAAAACCACTATATAGCCAAAGGATCTCTTTAGTTAATTTGAAGAAGATTTACACCAGATATAAATTTAAAGTTATTTAATGGCACCAATGACATGATCATTTTTTATTCTTATTCATAAATCTCCAAGTCTTATTCTAAACAAAGGATTATATATATCAAAGATACACAAGATCACGAAACTATCATCTTTTGAGTTTCAACTGCATTTGTAACTCCAGGAATTAGTACGCCATTTTTAAGGAGAACATGGGTATGGAAAAGCACAACAAGAATAGCAAGGGCAACGCTCCATTCTTCGTCGTCGTCGCAATTCGTCCGAAAATTTCTTTGATGCAACACTAATATTATTGTAATTTTCAACATTCTTACATGTTGATTCATCACCCTCAGTAAAAAAAAAGTCAGCTCGATGCACTATGCGCGGGGTTCGGTGAAGGGCCGGACCACAGGGTCTATTGTACGCAGTCTTACCTCACATTTCTGCAAGCGGCTGTTTCCACGACTCGAACTCATGACCTCCTGATCACATGACAACAACTTTACCAGTTACTCCAAGGCTCCCCTTCATCACCCTCATTAGTAGAAATTAAATTGTCATAATTAGATGAAGAGTTGCAAAGGAAGAAAAGGGTCATTACTAAAACCATGAAAAATACAAGTATTTTTGGTAGTGCATTTTCCTTTGCCATAGTTGATATTTCAAGTTTAATTTACTTGGTTCATGCGAATGGTTTATATAGGCATTCTTGATAGTAATTTTCTGTTCATTTTTTTTCAAGATTCTTGTGAGTTTTTTGAGTTCGGCAATACAACAAAAAAATCGTTCTTGAGCTAGTGATAAATTTTGGAAAGGAAAATAAACTGGTGGAGATTTCAAGAGAATCTTTTAGGCAGCACAGGAAAAAATAATATGAAGATGTTTAGTTAATCATCTACTATTTTTTATATTTGGCAAATTAATCGATTATTCAAGACGTTTTCTTACTATATCGAGTCTTCATTGTCATTATATGTAATATGTAAGTACTTCTTTTTCAGTATATATTTTCCTGAAAAATAACTTTCCGTGGATACCAAACACGCCCAAAGAGGAAATTAAGAGATAACCATAACATTTATAAGTAGAAGAAAAGGATTTTATTTATGAAGCCATGCAAATTTGGCTACAATTAACATTGTAATACTACAACATACAACAATAACAACAACAACTTACTCAATGTAATCTCACAAGTGGGGTTTGATGAGGATATATAATGTGTACGCAGACCTACAACAACAACAACAACAACAACGTAACATACCTAGTGTAAATCCCACCAATAAACAATATTAATCCTTCAATTTGCAATGCAGCAAGTACAAGAACCACATTGAGGGACACAAACTCTACAAGAGGCAATGACATCAAGATTAATATCACTTGTCTTCTGGGATAAGAGGGTTCTTTGTGTAATTGGATTATCAATAATATCACGTGAGCTACTAATTGGACTGAAGTAAAGTGATGATAAAACTATGAAAAGGGCAAAAATTGCTATTGTGGTTCTTGCCATTGCACTGGAGAGGGGACACTGCTATATCTGAATATTTATTATGGTTATGAAGTGAAATACAACTCATTGTCTTCCTTTATATAGAGTTGATCATGTGAAAATAGAAGCACTGCAAATTAAAAGGACAACTCATATACTAAGCTCGCTCTATATATATATGCGTGGAGCCCGAGGTTGAATTTAATCACATTAAGTCTTATGTACATATATAGTTTTACTCAGCGAACCCTGACCTTCCGATCACATTGAGCTTTATGTGTACAACCTTATCTTACATTTTTGCAAGAAATTATTTCCGTGACTTGAACTGGCCTGGTCATGGCATGTCGATACTTTTACCTAGTGCTAGGTATCCCTTCTCGTTTCATTTATGTGGCACTTTTTTAGCCACATAGATCTCAACGTTACAAGTTTGAAAAAACTTTCTTTCTTTTAAATTCAGTGTTTATCAGTTCAATATCACCACTAAGTTAAAATAGTAGGAATATGTGATTTAGATATTTAAAATGGAATATTCAAATGATGCTTATGGATAAATGCAGGGCCAGATCTATAAGCAACTTGGTTGTAGTTGAAGACTTTAAAGAGTCAAGCCCCTTTCTTTGAAAATAAATTGTCTACTTGTAGAGAAGAATACAATTGCAGCAATAAACGATTGCACGAGCTGACTTTGAATTTTGTGTTTATTGCTGATATCATGGATGATATCGGCAAGGGCATTGAGACATTAAAGAATGATTTTGAGTCTAACTCAACCCCAAAAATTAGCTTGTAGGGTGAGGATTGTCCAAGTTTATATAAGGAGTTCATGTTCTCATTATATATTCGATGTGAGACTCTTAACACTCCCCCGCATGCCTAAACCTTGTTAACTAGAGCGTGGATAATATAATTTGGGGACACAACATCAATGAACGAAAGATTGAAATGAGTCTGACTCTGATACCATGTAAGGAATGGATCTTTGACCTAACTCAACCCCAAAAGTTAGCTTATAGGGTGATGATTGTCCAAATTCGTATAAGGAGTCCATGTCTCCATTCCATATCCGATGTGTACTCTTAACATAGATGTATTTGATTTGTAAATGAGTTATACGTAAATTATAATGACGAAATTATTTAATGGTCATATTTCTTAGTATATATTAATAGTAAATAAATAATAATATCAATTCAATGACTTAGATGTAGCTTATTCTAATATTTTTTACTCAGAAATTAATCACTTTGTATCGCATCAACAAGCTATATAGTTCAAATGTCCCTTTAGCATCATGTAAAATTCAACTGGGAAAAAAATTTCTCTCAAGAGATCTCCTTCAGCAAAAAACAGAAAATGTAGCTAAACTATGAGCTATTTTGTTCAAACATCTAGAAATATTTATAAATTCGACATGATCAAACATGCTTGAGAGCTTAGCTTCAAAATGTCATTGCACGTCACTTTTATTTCCCATGAAGTAGAGCGCGGGACCGCAAGGTCACGAGTTCGATCCCATGCATAAACCTTCTTGGTTGAGCCTGTCACACATGGCTTGCCAAGTGTGGTTGGCTGGCGTGGTTTGCAAGCTATTGCGTCAGTCCGGGGTTTACCTTGTGCGCACTCAAGAGAGTAGCGGCTGCGGGTTCCTTCGTCAACAAAAAAAAAAAAGAATGTCTTGGAAAACATTTTCCTTAAGAAAATAAGTTCCTTAAAAATGAGAAAATGACTTTCAATTTTCCCATGTTTGGTTGGTCAGAATGTCTTGAAAAACAAGTCTATAAGTGACATTCTAAGTTTATTGTCTCCTCCCCACCCACTCAAAGCCCCCAACCCCACCCCCTTCACCATCTCACCCCCACCCTCGAACACCCACTCCCTACCCATTCGACCCCCATAGTATTTTGGTAGATTCTATATAAATACCTCTTAGGATAATAATTTTTTACTTACATACCAAACACTAGAAAATAAGTAAGAAACCCACTTGTTTCCCTAGAAAATTTCCAAAAAATATTTTCCTTCTTACCAAACACACTCATAATCTTTTACCATTACATGCATACCCCCACTTGAAACTGTGAGTGGCATACAAACAAGAAGCACCAGTGGTCTAGTGGTAGAATAGTACCCTGCCACGGTACAGACCCGGGTTCGATTCCCGGCTGGTGCATCATCTTTTTCTCTTTTTATTTTGCTTTAATTTTTATTTTTTTAAAAAAAATAGTAGTTTGTTAAGTTCAATTTTTATTGTGGAAAAAATAAGTAGATTCAGATAGACACGACGATATAGCCGAGAATAACATAGCATGCGATTTGCTCGCTATGCTACTTTTTCTTCTTTTTATTCGCTAACCCAAAATGAAGTCACCTTTTTTAAGTCGCCATGATACCATGGAGGTCCTTAATTAATTACTCTATAAGGAATAATACAGTTATTTTTTTTTTTGTTCTACATCATGAAGGGACTGCAAGAATATCCAAGCCTCTGTCTTTCTCGTTTCATGGATTATTCTGCAGTCTTAAAGATTCTTTAAAAATATAATAAGACAAAACCACTCTATACATTCAAATTTATTGTTATACTATTACTGCTAATTTCTGAGATATATCTCTTGGAAATGACAAAATCTTGACCTTATATCATAAGGGCCGTTTGGTTACCAAGATAAAAGTTATTCCGATATAAAATTTGAGATTAAATTTATTCGGTATTTGATTATGAATATTAACTAAATTTCTGTAAATATTTGATTGTCAACTCAATTATTACTGTATATTAACTCGATCAGTTGCTGTAGGAATTTATAAACTTCAAATCCTGAATATGTTTTTGATGCAATTATCTATCTCATATAAAATGTGAGATTATTTATTCTGATTATAATCCCAAAATTATAATTTTGGTATAACCTAATTTTGAACCAAACATTCTCAAAGTATACTCCATGATATACTATAGTCTATATATACTCGTGAATGAAGGCTGAAATTATTCATCATCAGCATAGCCACTTAAAACTTTTGAACCATGGCAAACAAAAACACCGTGTCCAATATTTGCAATTTTCATTGTTTTTCCGTACTTTTCTTCATTTGCAACTCTTCTTCTTCTAATGGTGATAATTATTTAAGTGATAAATTTGCAACTATTGACAATTACTTTACTCCAGTGTCAAAGGGCTTTTTTGCTGAGCTTCAACGTAGAAAAATGGAAATTTGCTCATGTACTCTTTGTTGCTTTCTCTAGAGGCGGATCTAGAATTTGAAGATGGCGGGTACCACAATTTTTTTTATAATCGTGGTTTTCGGACCAGCTTGGATGCCACAATCTCTTTTGAGTTTATTTGGGTCACCTCAATAGGCGTTTTTTATTTGCAAATATGAAAATTACATCTCAAATCCAAGAGACAAACATAATTAGCATTTTAAACGAGGAATCACACCTATGAACAACATAAGTAAAAACAACATTTTCACTAAGGGAATTACATCTTTAGGCTTCGGATTCGGTCAAATGATCTGATTGATTGATAATCTTTTTGGACCAATTTTTCTTTAATTTTTAATTATTTAATTAATTATTATTTAATTAAATTAATTAACTTATCCAATCCTACCCGTTAGTGACGACCGACGACCCTAGGATCCGCTTCAACTCACGACCCTGCTTTCTTTCCCACATTTAAATTTCCCACCGCTTTAGTGATTGTTCGAAGGGTTGCAAACCTTCGTAAACTTGATACTTCCATGGCTATAAATTCATTTGATTCTTCAGAATTTTACTTACTAATTTTCTGAACTAAAAAAAAATCTTCTTCTTCTTCTGCACGAATCAATTCTGTGTGATATACTACTGTTTGTTCTATCCTGGGAGGGGATATTCCATCAACTGCTACCAGAGTTTGTAGTACTACTTTTCTGGTAAGATAATCGTTCTATCCTGGGAGGGGATATTCCATCAACCTCGAGTACTGTGAGGGGATTAATTTCCTTAAGGACACACTTTGAACTAAGTGGGCTCGATTATATTCTGGAAAAATTATTCTTATTTTTTCAACACTGATTTTGTTTATTTTCAGTGTTTATTATTTACTGGTTTTTTTTTTGGAATACAGATTACTAACAATCTTAAGGAAACTATATTTTTAGATTAATCTGTATTTTGTTTTGGAGACTAAAACCTGTGTGGTTTTCTACTCCGTGTGAAATTTCATATTCTGACTTGAAGACATACAAACTTCGTTGGAATATTAAAGTTCATACTTGTACAACGATTTGAAGAACATAAAAACTTCATCGTTGTTGTATTACAGTTTGGAGATTAAAACTTGTGCGCTTTCTACTCCATATGAATATTAGTATTCGACTCGAAGATATAAAAACTTAGTTGGAATACTAAAGTTTCATAATTATACCGCAATTTGAAGAAATAAAATCTTCATCGTTTAAGTCCGTGATTGAATTGCTATTACGGTTTTATTAACTAAAGCAGTTTGTCGATTTGTGATGACAAGCGAATAATGGCAATTGAGACTGGAACTACCTCTGCAATTCGCACCGGCGGTTACTCCTACGACTGCACTGTGCCACCTACCGAGAAACCTGCGAAGTTCACGGTGCCAACTTTAAAGGATGGCAACAAAGAATGTTCTTTGGCTTACCACCCTTGGTATGCAAAAGTTCACCAACGAGGACCCTCCTGCTCGCCGCCGACATGCCTGACAACCAAAAGTTCATGGTTAGTGACGCTTGGAAAGAGGCTTACTTTTTGTGCAGAGTGTAGATTTTGAGTGCCGTAGAAGATGACTTGTACAACGTCTACTGTCAAGATAGAGACTTCCAAAGAACTATGGAGTGCACTTGAAAAGAAGTACAAAGCGAAGATGCTTGCTTGAAGAAGTTTGTGGTTGCCAAATTCCTAGACTACAAAATGGTGGATGGAAAAACCGTTGGAACCCAAGTTCAAGAGCTCCAACTTATCTTCCATGACCTTATTGCTGAAGGTATGGTAGTAAATGAAGCGTTCAAGTGGCTGCAATGATTGAGAAGTTGCCGCCTCATGGAAAGATTTCAAGAATTATCTTAAGCACAAAAGAAAGGAAATGAAGTTGGAAGATCTTGTGATTCGTCTCAAGATCGAAGAAGATAACAAAACCGGCCGAGAAGAGGTCTTTGTAAGACTTCACCAATTGAAGGGGCAAACATCGTTGAAGATCTTTGCTCACGAAAAAGAACAAGAAAAGGAAGATGCCTTACGGAAAGGAGAAGGATTCCAACAAGAAAAGTTCAAGGGCAACCGCTTTAATTGTGGGAAAGGCGGCCACAAAGCCCCAGATTGTCGTCTCTAGAAAAGAACAAGGGAAAAGGACAAGCCAATATAGTGGAAAAGAATGATGATATGGATGATCTGTGTGCAATGCTATCGGAGTGCAATTTGGTTGGAAACCCAAAGGAGTGGTGGCTTGATTCTGGTGCCACTCGACATGTTTGCGCTACAAAAGAAGCATTTGCAACCTATGCTCTACTGACCCAGAAGAGGTCTTGTTTATGGGAAATCTTGCAATGACCAATGTTGAAGGATATGGGAAGATACTTCTGAAGATGACTTCCGGCAAGGTCCTGACTCTCAACAATGTTATGCACGTTCCAACAATTCGGAAGAATTTAGTTTCATCCGGACTACTCGTCAAAAGCGGGTTTAAATGTGTGTTGGTTAGTGAGAAAATTGTAATAAGTAAGAATGATTTGTTCATAGGAAAGGGCTACCTCACCGAGGGCCTTTTCAAACTCAATGTAATGGTTGTTGACAGTATTAATAAGAATTCAGCCGTCTTACTTATTGAGTCAAATAATTTATGGCATGTTCGTTTAGGACATGTCAAGTACAAAACCCTCGGAAATTGATTAATTTAGAAGTATTGCCTAAATTGAGTGTAATAAATCTAAATGTGAAATCTGTGTCGAATCTAAGTTTGTTAAACATCCATATAAGTCTATTGATAGGAATTCAAATCTTTTAGACTTAATTCACACAGATATATGTGATATGAAGTCAATACCATCTCGCGGTGGGAAAAAGTATTTTATAACTTTTATTGACGATTGCACTCGATATTGTTATGTGTATTTGCTTAATAGTAAGGATGAAGCAATTGATGCATTTAAGCAATACAAAAATGAAGTGGAAAATCAATTGAATAAAAAGATAAAAATGATTAGAAGTGATAGGGGAGGAGAGTACGAATCTCCTTTTGCAGAGATATGTTTAGAATATGGAATTATTCATCAAACTATCGCTTCTTACACACCACAATCAAATTGAATTGCGGAAAGGAAAAACCGAACATTAAAGGAAATGATGAATGCCTTACTAATAAGTTCAGGTTTACATAAAGCTTGTGGGGAAGCTATCCTTACAACTAACCGAATACTCAACAGTGGTGCCCCACAAAGAAAACACAATCTATTCCATATGAACTATGGAAAGGAAGAAAACCCAACTTGAAATATTTCAAAGTGTGGGGGTGTTTAGCAAAGGTCCAAGTTCCTTTGCCCAAAAGGGTAAAAATCGGACAAAAAACTGTGGATTGTGTTTTTATTGGTTATGCTACAAATAGCAAAGCTTGTCGGTTTTTGGTTCACAAATCGGACAATCTCGAAATTCATGTAAATACGGTAATTGAATCAGATAATGCTGAATTCTTTGAAAATATTTATCCGTATAAGACTGAACGTGAGTCGTCAAGTGAAAGATCTAAACGACCGCGGGAAGAACCAAAGGAAAATACACCAAGTAAAGCGGATGCAAGGCGTAGCAAACGTCAAAGGACATCTACTTCCTTTGGACCAGATTTTGTGACATTCTTGCTTGAAAATGAGCCTCAAACATTTAAAGCAGCGATGTCTTCTTCTGAGTCAGCATTTTGGAAAGAGGCAGTCAATAGTGAGATTGAATCAATTTTGAACAACCATACATGGGAATTGGTTGATCTTCCTTCTGGAAATAAACCTTTAGGATCAAAATGGATTTTTAAAAGGAAAATGAAAGTTGATGGCACTATTGACAAATATAAGGCAAGACTTGTGGTCAAAGGTTATAGACAAAAAGAAGGCCTTGATTACTTTGACACATACTCGCTGGTAACAAGAATAACATCTATTCGGGTGTTAGTAGCCTTTGGCGTCAGATATGGTCTTGAAATCAATCAAATGGATGTCAAGACAGCTTTCTTAAATGGAGAATTGGAGGAAGAAATTTACATGGAACAACCTGAGGGCTTTGTGGTTCCTGGTAAAGAAAGGAAAGTGTGCAAACTTGTTAAGTCACTTTATGGACTTAAACAAGCACCCAAACAATGGCATGCAAAATTTGACCAAACAATGTTGGCAAATGGATTTAAGATTAATGAGTGTGACAAATGTGTTTACATTAAAAATACTCCAAATCATGAAGTCATTGTTTATATGTTGATGACATGTTGATAATGAGTAGAGATATTACCAATATAAATGCTACAAAGCGTATGCTGGCTAGCAAATTTGATATGAAAGACTTAGGAGTTGCTGATTTGATCTTAGGCATCAGAATTCATAAAACTCCACAAGGTCTAGCATTATCACAGTCTCATTATATTGAAAGAGTACTTGACAAGTTTAAGTATTTAAATTTCAATGTTGTAAAAACTCCAATTGATGTAAGTTTTGCACTTCAAAAGAATAAAGGTGAAAGTGACTCACAATTGGACTATGCACGAGTTTTGGGAAGTTTGATGAATATTATGAATTGTACACGACCAGATATAGCATGTGATATAAGCAAGCTGAGTCGATTCACGAGTAATCCCAATCAAACTCATTGGATGGCAATGAAACGAGTCTTGGGGTATTTAAAACACACCCAAGACTATGCTTTGCATTATAACAAATATCCCGTCGTGATCGAAGGATATAGTGATGCAAATTGGATCACCGGGTCATTTGAAGTTAAATCCATGAGTGGTTATGTTTTCACAATTGGGGGTGGATCAGTGTCTTGGAAATCATCAAAACAGACATGCATCGCCCGCTCTACAATGGAATCTGAATTTATAGCTTTAGACAAGGCCGGTGAAGAAGCTGAATGGCTCCGGCATTTATTAGAAGATATTCCATTCTGGCCCAAACCTTTGGCTCATATATGTATACATTGTGACAGTCAAGCAACAATAGGTAGGGCAGGGAGCGTAATGTATAACGGAAAATCTCGTCACATACGACGAAGACACAATACCGTTAGACAACTCCTCTCTAGTGGCGTTATCACGATTGACTATGTAAAGTCAAGAGATAACGTGGCGGATCCGCTTACAAAAGGCTTATCTAGAGAGGGAGTTAGTAGATCATTAATGGGAATGGGGTTAAGGCCGAGGACAAGTCATCATGGCGGTAACTCTACCTAGCAAACTGGAGATCCCAAGAGCTAGGTTCAAGGAGATCAAACAAAGTTGTGACTGACGGTTCAACATTGTCAAATAACTCAACCCATTTTCGGATGAAGACAATGTTCAGAAATAAGGATAAAACCTTATGGCTTGTTAATGAGTTAATAAAGCATTAAGGTTCTTTAATGATTATCTAAATCTGGCAGTGTATGACCAAATAATGTGGATATAGGACCACATGTTTAGAAATCACCTATGTGAGTGTTAAGTGTAAGCCGCTTTAAAGGGGAATGACAGTAAAGGCCCATTCTCTACACACTCATGAAACCAGGAGGTGTTCATGGCTGAAACGAACACAACCGTGAGAACCATAAACGGTTGAGGGTTGATTGTGTGACTTATGTTGTCTAGGTATACAACAAAGTTCGACGGTTCAAAGATATCAAATCTACCGATTGATCGAGTATATCCGATATAAGTTCACTACGAAAAGTTCAAAGGAAACCTACTTATCCAGATGCGATCAATTCTCGCTTGTATATCACACTTGTCGGTAGCATTCCTTTATCTTATAGCCATTCCCCATTCATGTGGGGGATTGTTGGGATTAAATGATAGATTGAATGGAAAATGGACGGAGTTCCCTCTTGCTCTATAAAATAATCATTTGTCCCACATCGGTAGTGGAAAGAAAAGTGGGAGTTGTCCCACATCGGTAGTGGAAAGAAAAGTGGGAGTTGTCCCACATCGGTAGTGGAAAGAAAAGTTTTTCTACTTATAAGTAGAATTACTCCTTCTTGTCAGTAAAAGGGTTGAGGGGGCAAGGACCCCTCGCGTCGTCGTCGCCGCTCGCTCGGCTCGGCTTCGGCTTGGCTCGGCCCGGCCGGCCCGGCCGGATTCGATTCGGATTGGTTGGATTTGGTCAAATGATCCGATTGATTGATAATCTTTTGGACCAAATTTTCTTTAATTTTTAATTATTTAATTAATTATTATTTAATTAAATTAATTAACTTATCCAATCCTACCCGTTAGTGACCTCTGTCCATAACCCTACGGATCCGCTTCGACCGCGACCGGTTTCTTTCCCACATTTAAATTTCCCACCAGTTTTAGTGATTGTTGAAGGGTTGCAAACCTTCGTAAAGCGATACTTCCATGGCTATAAATTCATTTGATTCTTCAGAATTTTACTTACTAATTTTCTGAACTAAAAAAAATCTTCTTCTTCTTCTGCACGAATCAATTCTGTGTGATATACTACTGTTGAGTGGTTCGCCGCTACCAGAGTTTGTAGTACTACTTTTCTGGTAAGATAATCGTTCTATCCTGGGAGGGGATATTCCATCAACCTCGAGTACTGTGAGGGGAATAATTTCCTTAAGGACACACTTTGAACTAAGTAGGCTCGATTATATTCTGGAAAAATTATTCTTATTTTTTCAACACTGATTTTGTTTATTTTCAGTGTTTATTATTTACTGGTTTTTTTTTGGAATACAGATTACTAACATACACTGTATTCAATTTGTTGTATTTAAATTCGATTGTATTCAAACAATATAAATGCAAAAAAAAACATTGTACTCAACTTATATTAAAAATCGATTGTATTCAAACAACATAAATACAAAAAAATGCATGGATATTCATATGTATTTAAAATTTATTGTATTCATTTGTCTACAAAAAAATCTCATTCGAAATACATGCGAAGAATATATGAAAAAACACTCTAGTTAACACTAAAACAATAATGAATGCACTCAAATACAAATACACTCGGATTTAAAATAAAAGAAATAAAATACACTCCGTTGATTTGTAGGAGTTCAATGTGGTTTTTCCTGTGCCGACCAGATCTGAATCGGCCAACTGTTTCATGAGCTTCACATACAATTTTTCGGCGTCGGTCAGGTCAACTGTATTCATTATTTTTCGAAGGCACTGTCTATATCTGGTGTATAATACATCTGAACGATGGAGGATCGGGTATCGGAGAACGGCGAAGAATAGGAGGCGCCAGCCAGATCGACGATGATCGGAGAACAACGAAGAATCGGAGGCCAATCTGAGTCACCGTTTAGATCCGGTGCCGGTCATATCCGAGCCTTCGATCTGAGAACGAAATCTGCCAGATCCGAGCCACCGTTTAGATTCGGCACCGGCCAGATCTGAGCCTCCGATTAGAGAATGGAATTGTTGGTGGTCGTCGCTACTCCGGCAGTGGGGTGGCGGCGAGGAGAGGGACGAAGAGAGAGATGTGAGGGAGAAAAAAAGAGTGAGGGATAAATACAAGCCATAAACCTAATATATTTTGGTATAGCTATGGATGATAATTAACATATAACTTTTAGTTATGAGATTTAATTAAAATAAACTATAATTACTAAATATAATTAGGTACTAATAGTTAATCATGCTACGTAAATTTTCCTATAATGTATACTCTTTCTAGGTGTATATTCCAAATCAATATAATCGTCATATAATGCTATTTCCAGGGGCGTCAAAAAAAATTCTTATTACTGACCAAACCAACCAAACTGATTGATCTAAGTTCATGCAATTAATAAATAATTAATAAAAATAAATTATTTTTATTCATTTTTATTATTTATTTATTAATTATTAATATTTTGGTCAATCGTTGAATAAAATCTCGTCCGCTCTTACCGAACTGGACCATTATAATACTACATTATGCATAAATTTTACATATATATATATATATATATATATATATATATATATAATATAGTTACAACAACAACAAATCCAGTGTGATCCACATATGCTACATAGTTACGTTGTTACATAATATGCATAAGAATTACATGTATATGTTACATAACCGTTAGTTATAACTTATAAGAGATAGATTAACCAAAAATTAATATGGTATAATTTTTAAAATATAACCGGCCGAATCAAATTATTGACAGTACCCCTAACTCTTAATTTGTATATTATGGCTTATTCCAAATGATAGCCACACACAATTGATCTCTAATTTAACGCCTTTAACCCAACATAGTACGTCATAACACAGTTACAAACTTGCCAAATACTACGTCTAGACACACCGTTATGTGTGACACTTTGTTATGGTGGACATTCTAGTGTTAGATAATTTAATTAGATTATTGAATATATCTAAAATGATAAAAAAATTACGTACTTTGAAACAGCATCAATAAAGAGACAAAAAATTGTATGAAAACGATTAACTTTCTATCAGAATGTTCCAAACAATAACAAGGAAAAGATATACTACTTTAAACTTAGTTGATTAAATGCAGTCATAAACTTAATTTTGCCGAAATGGGCATCTATATATTATACACATTTGAGAAAACTTGTCACTTTCAAATGTATTAATATAGAGTTATTTATATAATATGGAGGTTATTACAAAGATTTAATTCCCTATATATGTAACACATTTTATGAGGTATTGCCAAATACACAACAAAGTATAAGCCATGGCAAAAATCACCCTACTTCCTCTATATGCACTTCTCATCACATTTTCACTCATTTGGAACCATGGAAATGCAACAACTCCTCGCAAACTAGGGGTACGTCATAACACAGTTACAAACTTGCCAAATACTAATTATGAAGCAATTTTTGATGGATCAAAACACGAGGATTCTCACATTCCAAGCTCATTAGCTCACGCAAATGTAATAGTTCCTAAAGGTCCACTTATAAATCCAAATGAAGCAACTTCTATGAAGCTTGGGAAACACCAGAATCCAATTATAATTACAAGCTTACCAAATACAAATGAAGCAGCTAATTCTGGTGAACCAGGACTTCGTTCTTCCCCAATTTCAAGCACGTCAACTCAAACCGATGCAACGACTCATTTCTATCAATCATCAACTGACACAGATGAAACAACTACTAGCAAAATAAAGGGTCGTTTTTCCTCATCACAAATGTGGCAATCCCTACCGTTTGAGGCAACTCCACGCAAGCTAGGGGCACGTCATAACACAGTTACAAGCTTGTCAACTTCTCGCAAGCTTGGGGCACGCCATAACGCAATTACAAGCTTTCCAAATACATATAAAGCTACTTCACGTGGATCGGCAAATAAAGCAACTACTAACAAGCTTGGTGCACGCGAGAACCCAATTATAATTACAAGCTTACCAAGTACAAATGAAGCAACTAATTCCCGCGAATCTGTGCTCCATTTTTCCTCCATTTCAAGCTCGCCAACTCAATCAAACAGAGTATTTCCTCGCGATCCAGATGAGGCAGGACATGTTTCATCAATTATCAACTGATACAAATTAATGAAACAACTGCTTGAATAAGACTAGGGAATCATGGTTATCTTGTATGGGTACAACTATACTAAGGTCCTGTTGTGTTAATGCTATCTAATAATGCACTTTATGTTTTGTTATCATCTTCCATTAATTATCAACTACTTACTATATTTTTAATCTAGTAAATTGCTTTTCTTTTTCATTATTAGTATTAGTTTCTTATCGACAACAATAATAATAACATACCTAATGTAGTTCCTTAAGTGAGGTCTGTGGAGGGTAGAATGTAAATTAGACCTTATCCCTACCTTTGTGAGGTAAAAAGGCTGTTTACGATAGACCCTCGGCTCAAAATATAATAAGACAGCAAAATAGCAAGATACAAAAAAGATGCAGCAATAGATAGTAATACACATTTGAAGAATAAGAAACTATGCGATAACTAAATAGTACTACTATAAAATAAGAAACTACGCGATAAATAAATAATATACTACTAAAAATAAAGGAGAGGATAGGATCGGAGTAGGCAAGCCCCCATTCTCACCCACATAAAGCGCGACAACACTCAACTACCTACTAACCTTCTACCTATCATCGATCACCATACCTTTCTATCTAAGGTCATATCCACAGTCAGCTGAAATTGTGTCATGTCCTGTCTAATTATCTCCCTAATTCTTCTTCGGTCTACCTCTACCTCTTCTATCCCCCACTACAGTCAACCTCTCACGCCGGTTGACACCCAATTTTGTCCCTCTTTTAATATCGTCGTCTATTTTTAATATTATTTATTTATTATTATTATTATTATTATCATTCACATTTTTTACTATCATTTTTCTTTTAATATCATAATCATAGTTTTTACTCTAATATTCTATGTTATTTTATTTTCGCAAAATGACATCGCATTTCTATTTATTATTAAGCATTAAGCATTTCGTAAGTATTATGTTTTATTATTATCACATCGTTATTTTATGTTAAATAATTTACATTTTTTCTCAAAGCATTTTCTTTTAATAATAAACCCTTTTTATTTTAACCCAAACCCATTTCACCCAAAACATTCTATCAACCCCAAAATCAACTTACAAAGTTAACCCCCATTTTAGCCCATTCGACCAAAATACCCTATTTTTTTCCCATCCCAAACGAACCCCCTCCATGCCTATACCCCCTACCCCCACGTCGCCGCACCTTACACCCCCACACCCCCACACCCACGCCGCAACCTACACCCTAAAATCCGTCTAAAAAATCATCAACTTTGCCCTTTTTAAAAAAATTCAAACTCGGCTCTGGGGGGAGGAAGAATCCACCTATACCCCCCCCCCCTCTTGTTCTTCATGAGGGGGGAATTTGGAGGTCCGAAATCTAGTTTTTAAATTTTGAAAAAGCCGAAACTTTCTTAAAGTTATTTGTTTCTTCTTTGCATGTGTTCTTCACTTTAAAAAGGGGTCCGAAATATAAGTTGAATTTTTTTTGGTATTTGGGGGTCCGAAATTCATATCTAGAATTCCAAATTTGTGTTCTAAATTTCGAAAAAGATACAAAAATGGTTTGTTTTGGGTGTTGAAGAATCTGAATTTTTTGCTATTCTTAATTTTTTTTGGATTCCGGGTCGGGTCGAATCGGGTCAAAAATCATATTTCAATTCGGGTTCAAAGACTGTAAATTCAAGTTTGTTTGTTCTTAGTTTTGGTTACCAATCACCCCTTTCGTTTCTTAATTCCAATCCGAAGATACCCCTTTTTGTTCTTAGATTTCCGAATCCGAAAATACTACTTTTAACCTTTAATTTTGCAATCTAAAAATTTCATTTCATTCCTCATATTTTTTTGCTCAATTTGGGTTTGATTTGATTTCGGGTCGGGTCAGTATCGGGTCGGATTTCCAGAAACAGAAATCGATTCTGTTTTTCTGATTGAAAAATCAGAATTCGGTAATAAAAAAAATAAGAATTCTAAAAAATATTTTCGAGCGAATTTGACAATTCGAGATGACACACCTTTTCTCTACCCGAAAAAGGTCAGTAAATTCTAAGGCTGGCCAGTGGGCCGCGTCGGCCCGGTCCCGCCCCGACACCGCCCCGATCCCGCCCCGAACCCGAGTATTTAATAAAAAATTGGCGGTATCGGGACTCGAACCGGAACGAGATCGTCCCGACCCGTCCCGGGTCTGCCAGTCCCGACCCGTCTTGGGTCCGCCAGTCCCGACCCGATCCCGCCCGAAACCCCTCTTTTGCAAAAATAACCGTTGCACCAACGACCATTTTACATTTTGACCGTTGTTCAACGATCATTTTTGGCCTCCCCCCTCCCCCAACCCCCTACCCCCTTAATATTTATTTTTAATCCATAAGTTATTATATTTACACTTTAACCCAATTTTTCAACTAGAAATACCTCATTTTCTCTTCATCTTTCTCACAAATCTTCCTACAATCTCTCTAATATCTCAATCTATCTCTCTACAAGTCTACATTGTCTACTAAATATTCAATTTTATTTATTCATTTGAGAATTAGGAGTGAAGTTGGCAACTAGCTTGAGGATCTTCTATCGATCAAAGTTTCAATTTTCAACCTCTCGATTACACGTCGACGTTACGTCGACGTTTGGTACATTCGTTCCTTCATTGAATATTTAACTTAAACTCAATAATGATTCATTGCAAGTAATTATCTACCACTAATTACGTCGGCTAAGATAGACCCGCTAAATAGTCGAGAGGTATTAGTGGGTAATTGAGATTCCTAGGCTAATTTGCTAGACCCATGATTAATTAGTGGTAGATATGAATCATTATTGAGTTTAAGTTAAATTACTATGTTTCAAATCCCCGAATTTCCATAGCTTGTGCTTCCCATTAGTTAATTTTATCTTTATTCATTTTAAAAACAAAATAAAATATTGAAAATCATTTGGCTTAGCTTAATTGGTGACAATTTCATAACTAGCTTAATTGCCCAAGTATATTGTTACATGTGGGATTCGATCCCGACTCCTAGTTGGGTAAATTATATTGCGACAATCGTTTATACTTTCTCTTTGAGGAGTGAATTTGGATGTCATCAATGGTGTCCAAGTCGCAGCTATGGCGTAACAAATCACATAACTCAATCAACAATTAGCAGCAGCTAAAGCTAAATGATTAAGGGAGAAAGGGTGATGCAAGAGAGCCTGAAATCGCTCGAGGCACAAGTTAGAAGCCACATTGCATGTGGACGATTTAGTGTGCCACGCTCCCCCCTCCTCACCCTGATGATAATGATGACATGGAGTCGGAAGATGCCGGTGAATACGTAGATCGTACATCGGATGATCAGATGCCTTAGTACTTAGGATTTTCCTTATGTTATATTGGTACTTTGTAGAAGTAATGATACTTTTGGTTGAATGTTTTGAAAACTTTGAACTTTTGTGATTTTTTTAATTTTATTTGATGTGTTTAATATCATATTGATTGATAATTAGGATGTTATTGTACACCGGATGATCAGATGCCTTAGTACTTAGGATTTTCCTTATGTTAAATTGGTACTTTGTAGAAGTAATGATACTTTTGGTTGAATGTTTTGAAACTTTGAACTTTGGTGGACTTTTTTTTATTGTATTTGATGTGTTTAATATCATATTTGAATGATAATTAGGATGTTATTTATGTTGTAGCTCATTTAGAAATGTATTGGTAGCATTTAGAGTTGGTTTGTAGCTGAAATTGAAATATATCTGTTTTGAGTGTTTTTGACAGGTGCGGCTGCTGAAAAACCAGCAGAATTCTGCTGGTTTCTTTGCAGAAAACCGATGGATTCCGTCGGTTTTAAAAAATAAAAAACAATTAAATAAACTCTGTCGGTTATATATATATAAATATATATATATATATATGTAATTTAATTAAAAAATCGGCGGAATCCGTCGGTATTCTGTCAATTTTTAAATTAAATTATTATTTTTAAATAAAAACCGACTGAGTCCTATACCGACGCGATCCGTCGGTTAAAACTGACGAGGAAAAAACAGACGGACCTATTTTCATCGGTTTTCCGTTGTTTTTTTTAAATGACGGACCGCGTAGGTTTTCTCCGTCGATTTTGACCTTTTTTTAATAGTGTATAAATTAGGGATGAGCACGGGTACATGATATCCAGATATCCGATAGGAACCGACACTAACGGGTAGGTTCCGGGTAGATATATTATAATAACGGGTAGGTTCCGGGTAGTAAAATTAGGAACCGATCAATGTCGGGTACAGTTCCGGCAAATAGAGACAGGGTACCCGGACTCGGAACCGATACCCGGAACCTATGAAATATTAAATATTTTTACTTTTTTAATTCCACTTGCAGTCTCTTGCCTTCTTCATTTTCACATTTATCTTCCGCTCTGTACTCTCTTCCTCTCCAATCAAAGCAACAAATTCAATCTCTCCTCCATCGACACACACCTCAACAAGTACTATTTTCTCCACTTTTGCGAATTGGAAGTATTTGCCATTAATCGAGTTGTTGCTACTTGCGAATTGGAAGTGTTTGCCAACTTCCCTAACCCCTGCGATTGTGGTTTAACTTTTCATATTCGAGTTGCTACTTGCACTATCATTTCGATGTAATTTGAGAGGGTGAAACACTGGTTAGGTCACATACACACACTACACTCTAGTGCCCAACATGTGTTCGATAATTTGCCACACCGAATTTGGGCCTAATACAACAAATTCAATTAGGTATTCTGATAAAACCTAATACAATTACAATTTAGGAAGCACTCTACAGGGTACCCGGGAACCTATCCGGAACCGCAGGAACCAGGTAGGTTCTGGGTAATGATTGCTACGGGTAGGTTCCGAATAGTAAATTTAGGAACCGATCTTTTACTGGGTAGAGTCCGGGTGGTTCAAAAAAGTTAGGGTACCCGGACCCGCTCACCCCTAGTATAAATATGATACTATAAATCCAATCGACAAATTTAATATTCTTTTTTGTTTGTTGAAAAATTAGCCTAGGATTATGTGGGGTAGTTTTGGGCATGTCTAGTTTTACTTTCGGGTTTATAAGTATATTCGTAGATTAATTTTTGATTGGTTATTTAAATGATGCTTTGTTTGGTATTGTTCTGATGGACGATTGGTGAATTAATTACTATTAGTTTGTTCTAAGATGTTGGTTTTATTTTAAAATATTGGTTAAGATTAGTATGGGCTTAGAAAGAAACTATGGTTGGTGAAATGTGCTTGTGATACTTAGCTGAGTATTTATGCCTAGATATGTTGTGGTTTGTGTGATCCAAGCATGGTTTCAATATTCGTTTATTAAAGATGATGATTAGTTAAGTCCCTACATTTGGTTAAGTTTATTTTTAATGGTGGTTTGTTATACTCAAAATCTACTTAGTAACCATAATGACAATGTTATGTTGCGGCTTAGAAATATCACTATGTTTAATGTAGAGTCTAAATGTTTGTGTGTTTAATGTAGAGTCTAAATGATTATGTCTATTTGAAAATGCTATGTTATTTGATTATTTATCCATTCGTATTTTTATGTGATTGTCAAACTAGTTGTATAATATCTTATCTAGCTAAAGTCGTGATGCTCATAATTTTTTAAGTTGATTGAGTGTGTAAGGTAGAAATGATCTTAGTACGTCATGTTGTTATTGAGATGACCAAATTTATTCTAATGCACTCCTTCTATTTCGTTAATTGTATGTAAATATGGAAATAAATTTGTTAAGGTTTCTTTTTCTTACTTTCTGATCCAAATCATACTCTTCTTTATTATTTGAACATGAATTTGTCTATATGTGCCTAGTATTTTACTTATTCACATGCGATATCATTTATGTGATTTTCAATTGTAATATGTATTTTTTCACTCTTTGTGTACAACCTGTGGGTCTGTGGCCCATCTCACATTATTCCTTTGACATCAAAGTATGGCATAAACAAAGAATCAACAACATATTACTTTCATGAAACATCTATTTATATTCTTAATATATCTATATTTTTCGTCTACTAATTCTTTTCTTTTCTTTTATTTACATGAAATGCATCGGGAGCAACAAAGATTCTCGTTACGAGACTCATCGTAACTTTGCCAAACTAAGACCCGTGTCTATGTTACTTGCATTCTCCGGCCTCGGAACTTCAAAACAAATAGGGCATGATGATATCATCAGCCGCCCTAGCCGCTGCCCTATTTATTGTCTAATATGTCTTTCATTTATTTGGGATGTAATAATTATTTAATTCCATACTGTCATTAGAATGCTTGGAATAATTAGGCCACGAATAGATGAATGAATAGGATAGTTTAACTACCGTTAGTTTATTTCTTAGCCTCGGTTAATTGGAAACCCCTCGCTAGCTTTATTCGTTTAGGGCCGTCATGCATGTTCCAAACTCAGACGCTAGTTATTTTATTTTAGGCTCGTTATGCATGTTATCTCTTTCAAAATAATTTGGCTATCTTTTACTCACCTTTTTTTAAAATCTTAAAAAAATAAGGTTTGTGTTTTATCCGATTTGTAATATTGAAAGATTTTCATAAAATCATCTCTTCACATTATAAATAAAAATCGCTTTCTTCTATTACTAAATCGCCAAATACGTATTTTTGTAAATAAATAAATTTTCCACAATGTCATATAAATGCATACTTTTCTCAACTCTACATGTATTTTATAAATAATGCTTTACAAATGTATGCTTTTATTACATGTATGCTAAATAATGCATGCCTTTTTTCCAAAATCAACTTTACATATATATAAAAAGGCATACTTCATGTGTATTTTATAAATAATGCATATTTTTCAGCAAAAATCAAATTCTATATGCAAACGCATACTTTTCATCAAAATAAATTTACATCTTGTAAAAATGCCATACAAGTGCATGCGCCTTTTTAAAGAATCATTCTACATGCATTTTATAAATCATGTCTCACAAATGCACTCTTTTTCAATCCTACATACATTTTATAAGTTATGCCATGCAATACATATTTTTACTAACAAATTCATTTTATATGTATTTTTTATAAACAATGTCATGCAATTTGGCAAAAATGCATCTTTTAAATCAATTATTTGCAATATCCTTTCCTTAAACTTCATACCTTTTAAACATACATTTTTAGCATAATAAATAACTAGGTTTGAATGGACAATCGCAAGTTAGCGGATCTTAAAGGATGTCTAACCCCTTCCCTTTAGGATAATAAAGAACTTTTATCCAGAATCTCATAATTTCATAGACCATAAATCAGAGTTATTTTGTAGCATTCATGCTAATATTTAGGTGTCCTAATTCACCGTAAAATAAATTAGGCGGATGCTCCTTAAATCAATTTAGAAATCACCAATATGTTGTACTTCGCTTTGACCTGGTTAAAACAGGTGCGACAACGCCTCCTTATTGGCGCATCTTCGCACTACCTCTTCATATGCCCGAATCTTCTCAACTCGCTTCCCTCATATTGTCCCCCATTGATGCCACTCTCACCTTGTCCCGTATAGCTTTGTTCCTAATCATATCTCTCCGAGTAAGCCCACTGTCACGCCCCAAACTTGGGCCTGCAATTAACATCACTCTCGATGCCTGACTGCATATGATCGAGCGAACCACATGGCTGGTTGAGTCAACATGGAACATGTACTAATGCGGAATATAAATTAAAACACGAATAATCTAGATGAAATATTTGAACATCACAATGATACTGAAAATACTGTTTTAAAACATAAGTGCGAAAATAGTTTGAAAACATGATAGTGTAGCCCATAAGGATGAATATAACTTAAAACCAAACATAACATACTGACTAGTCTATGAAACCTCTGACATGAGTTTGAAATACTGAACAATTACTAGAACAAGGCCCCAACATACCTGACTGTCTAACATGACACGACTACAGAAAAATAATGACAATGCCTCGAAGGAATTGGGGCTCACCAAATAGATGATACGATGAAGTCCTAACGAACATGCCCATCATCCTGTAAATCAATTCCTACATCGTGAAATGCAGGCCCCAGAGAGTAGGTACATAAGTGCACTAAAATTGTACTTGTATGTAAAACAACTGAATGAAAGAATAGTAAATGGGATGCTCGGGGAATGGGCAACCCAAATCAATAACATAGATACATGAAGTAATACGAAACTAAAAACTGTAAATGTATACTGTAACTGAAGATGTAAATTGTAAATTGTAACTGAATACCGTAATCTAAAACTGAAACCTAGACATGATCATGATCTGCATGATGAAGATATAACATGAGTAAAATATTTCTAAGTGGGAGAGCCTTAGTATAACCGACAACATGCAATCACGGCATAAGTATGTGGATTCTGGTACCTAGCCCGACCAGCAGAGCAATCTCATACCTTGTTGGGGTATGAGACATGAGCATGACATGAAAGGATCCAAATAATAGTTTGAAGGTGTCGTCATATCTGGGCGGAGCGACCCTTACCTACGTTGGCATACATAGTTTCAGGTTATCTGAACCTTCTCGGTAAACCTATGCTACTCCCCAAAATTTGAACATGAATATAAGTGACATCTACACCTATGGTTTTCAAAACATAATTCACAATATAGTTTATAAAAGCTCATAAATTTCATAAATATGGGTTTTAAATAGTTTTACATCAAAATCTGTAGAAATATATGTATTTACTTCCTGAGACATGAAAACATGTAAAAATCTATGGAGTGGAACAATCTGAGTTCGTAACTCGTATCTGAGAGCTCATGGAAAAGGTAACACGAGCATACATGGATTACAGACAGGTTCATGACAATCGTAATGATATACATGAATACAATTATCTGAAACATGATTGAATTTAACAATATATATATATATATATATATATATATATATATATATATATATATATATATATATATAATTAACTTGTATTTGAGGTTTATCATGAAATGAGATATAATTCTCTAACTATGAGGGAAAATAGGGTTTCATGAATTAACGTGGTGTGGAAAAGAACAATGATGTTTTCACATGTGGATAGAAGCCCTACATACCTGTAAACGCTCCAATACAACGAACTAGTTTGCTTCTCTGACAAAGAACAACCAAAACTCTAGCTTGAATCACTTGAGAATGATTATCTTGGAAATCCTATGTTTGTTTAAGAATCATGTATTTAATGCTAGGATTGATTAAGAATCGTAGAGATGTTCTTACCTTGACGTGGGAGGTTGAGAGGAGAGAAAAATCGCCCTTCAATGGTTTTCTATGAAGTTGTAATTTCTGATGAATGAAATTTCGAGTTAAGTGTTGAATTTATAGGACAACACTTTTGGATGCCTTGGCTCGCCGAGCTCAGCCTATGACATGACTATGTTGTGCTATGATCTGAGCTCAACGAGCTCACCTGTCCAAAAAGTACTTAGAATTTTTTAGGAATACTCTCCTTTTGGTCACCACACCTCGTTGAGCTAAGCCTATGGCCTGGTTATGTTGTGCTATGAGCTGAGCTCAGCAAGCTCCTAGGTCCATTTCACACTTAAATAAAAATTCACGTTTTCCGAGCACAGATCTCCGAATGGCCTCCACCTTATATGGATGGAACAGTATTTCAGAGCGCTACAACTATCATGTTTACGTTTTTCTCAAATTCCCAACGTATCTTCACTAATTCAATCTTGAAGGAAGACCTCTCGTAATTTAGTCGATTCTATCGAATCTTATACACTTTCCTATTCGCCTTGATTTCAAAACCAATAATTCCACCCAAATTCATCCCCGTTGGACTTCATATGGCTAAAATATCACACTAATATTCATTTAACACATTCACACCTAATCCAGATTTACGGAATGTTACATTATATCCCCCTTGGGATCATTCGTCCTCGAATGATGGGTCATGGTTCTCATGATCGAACTTGCACGCCTTAAGGACATGGTTGCGTGAATTCTGTACTGAATACTCATTGAACTAAGCGAATTACTTATTACACCCCGTGGTTTTACATCATAATCATGTTGTTGATTAACTTGAATATCACAGGAAGGTGTGAGACCTTGTGAAGGGCTAATGATGGTATAAAACTTGTTTACGGAAGTATCGAGAAGTATAGGAGTTAAAAAAATCGAAGAGGATACGTTTCATAAAAGAATATAACATCATAAAAGAAAAAAGATTTATATAGATGATACTAACTATAGCTGGTATTAAGACTTAGTCACGTTGATACTTGAAGTCCTTTAAATCGAGTTAATTAAAGATTTGCATGTTAACAGAAAATATAGAGAAGTTCCAGTGTTGGAGAACTTAAATTCTTGAATATATATATTGGAATGAAACGGTTCCAATTATCGGAGTGAATTGGATATAAAGTTAGGAGTCATATAGCCGATCCTAACTAATTTAGGATTGACGCGTAATAGTATAGTAGTTGTTGTTACATCCAAATTTAATTAACGCGTAATAGTATAGTGGTCGTTGTTACATCTAAATTTCTTATACTTTTATTCAATGTCAATTTCACAATTTTATCGTTTAGTAACAGTCGCTATATTCGATTTTTTGTTAAAATATAAAACTGCAATATCTGAAAAAAAGAATATTGCATAGAACAATAAACATACAAATGCTCACAAACAAACAAAATAATGTATCAGTATGTTCGAAAAACAATGACAAAAAAATATATAAACGGTTAAGAGTCTCACATCAGATATAAAATGAAAATATGAACATCTTATATGGACTTGGACAATCCTCACCCTACAAGCTAGCTTTTGAAATTGAGTTAAACCCAATATCCATTCTTTACATGGTATTAGAGTCAGACTCATTCAAATTCTTTGTTCACCGATATTGGGCCCCCAAATTATATTATCAACGCTCCAGTTAACAAGGTCTGGGCGTACGGGGGAGTATTAAGAGTCCCACATCGGGATATGGAATGGGAACATAAACTCCTTATATGGACTTGGACGATCCTCACCCTACAAGTTAGCTTTTGAGGTTGAGTTAGGCCCAAGATCCATTCTTAAGATCCCGTCACACACACGGGGGACAGGGGAACCTAATTTCAAGCTCGCTTCATACGAATGAAGCAACTCCTCACACACTAGAGGCACGTGGAAACCTAATTTCTAGCTCGCTTAATACAAATGAAAAGCTTCTAGTGAATTAGAGCAAAGTTATTCCCCATTAATTCAAGCTCTCCAACTCAAACAAATGGACCAATTCCTTGCAAATAAATCAACTACTCGCAAACTAGGGAATCGTTTTGGCTCCGTATACAATAATGTGCCAACTGACACAAATGAATCAACTACTAGCACACTAAGTCGAATTGGCACTCTTACAAGCTTGTCAATCGATACAAATAAATCAACAACTCGCAAACTAGGGAATCGTTTTGGCTCCGTATACAATAATGTGCCAACTGACACAAATGTATCAACTACTCGCGCACTAAGTCGAATTGGCGCCCTTACAAGCTTGTCAATCGATACAAATAAATCAACTACTCGCAAACTAGGGAATCGTTTTGGCTCTGTATACAATAATGTGCCAACTGACACAAATGAATCAACTACTCGCACACTAAGTCGAATTGGCGCCCTTACAAGCTTGTCAATCGATACAAATACGTTTTGGCGCAGTATATATTGTGCCAACTGATATAAATGAATCAACTACTCGCGGACTAGGGAATCGTTTTGGTGGCATATACAATGTGCCAATTGATACAAATGAATCAACTATACGCATACTAGGGAATCGTTTTGCTGGCGTACACAATGTGTCAACTGGTACAACTAAAATGACTTCTCACAACGTCTAGTGGCTGCTCAAGCGCACTATGTACAAAATACAAGTATGCTAAAGTGCTATGTTATGCATTGTCTTGTATTAATATTATCTAATAATGCACTTGGTGCTTTTCCCTTCATTATACTTCATTTTGAACCTGAAGTGGAAAAAAAAAAGGGGAGGGGGAAAGGGTCGTCAAATTTGCTCTTATATTATTGGAAATTTATTAACTTTGATCTTCATTAAACTTTTAAGGGTCATTTGATTCAAAACGAGATTATTCTGGAATTCTAATCAGGATAATAATTTAGAATTATAATCAGGATTATCTATCCCACATTTTATATGAAACAAATAATTCTATGATTGGGGTAATTTTTTTTATCTTGACTGTAAGTAATACCCTCAACCAAACACATAATGAATTTAATTCCAAATTTTATACCGGGGTTACCAACTTAATCCTCCCAACCAAAAGGTCGCTCAATCTAATACTACTCGTGTCTTTATAAAAAAAATCTTTTGGCTCTCGACCCCTAACAGATCTCCACCATGAGAGTACTTTTTAATCATACTCGAAAATTGAGGGGGTAAATTTAGATATTTCTCTCGAAAAAATTGAACATGAAAAGTTTACCCATTTCACATAAGAGCCTCGTAAATGCCAAATGCAAACATGAGACAATTTGTTAACTGCAACTCTGCAAGAGTATGAATGAATCAAAAGTGTAATCAATGTCAAAATTGAGCAGTGTTGAATAGTCCCAGGTAGGCTTGTTTATTGGTCGGTTTGAATCGAGTTTAGCAATTTCGAATTATAATTTCGGTTTTCGAATTTCACAACATGTAATCCGCATCTAATCCAAATACGTTAGGATTGTATCAGATTTTTTAAGTTCAGTTTCAGATAAATCGATTTGAATAATTCGGATTTTCTGTTCGGCTTATAAGTTGAATTGATTCTTCTTCTCATTCTTACAAAATGAACAATCAAATAAAATATTTTTAACAAATTGTCTCAATATATAGTTCCTCGTTGCTATCACAATCATATAAATAAAGTACTCATATAAGCAATAAAATTATTGCCAAGAATGCAACAGAAGCGGTACTAATGTATGAATGAACAAGTCTAATTTAGTAAAATCATCTCATACGTAGAATATATACTGACAATAAAAACGAAAACGAAATCTAAAAAGTAGTTATTTTTAAAATTAACAAATTCAAACATATTAAACTTTATAATTTTTTTAATATAGGGGTTGATATGTAACGAGTAGGGTATATTTGAATATAGGGGCTGATATGTAACGAGTAGGGTATATTTGACTTAAGTATAATGCACTAATATATTAATAGATAGTGGGTAGCCTAAACATAAGGTATAAGAAATTTGATTTTCGGATATCCAAAAATTCGAAGTTCCAAATCTAAAATCCGATCCAAAAACCAAAAAACTTAAAAAAATTAAATCTGAACTTAATTCAGAATCCAAAATATTCAAAATATTCAAATTTCGATTCGAATTTAGAGTTTATCCAAGTTAGTCACACCCCTATTCCCAGGGGTAAATTTGAGCCTTTATAGAAAAAAATAAAATAAATATAGAAGTGGATGCCAGAACGTCGTGTACTAAAGACTCTGATTTTTCTGCTGACCTCTCTTTATATACTAAAGACTGAACAGTAATCAAGAATTGCAAAATAAACTTAATAGTAAGAGAAATGATGACTTCAAATTTGGAAGTGAACTCTTCACCTACAACTCCTTTGCAAGTTCCAAACTTTCACCATACCCCTTATTATTGGTACACATTCTCTTTTTTCTTTTTCTTTTGGCGGGTAGGGGGGGGTATGTGCATTCTTGAAATGTAGACATAGCTGATGATTACTGTTTGTTTAGGAAATTGATGTACTTCCTTCCCCCAGCAGGCAACAACACTGGGAGGAAGACGATCAGGATCTCACGTATAATTGAAGATACCCTTTCAATTTTATTTTGTTTTGGTGGGGTGGGGGGAGGTGGGGGTGTGTATATATATATATGCATTCTTGAAATACAGATATAGCTGTGATTGCTATTTGTTTATGAAATCTAATGCATGATTGAGGATACCCTTTCAATTGTTTTTGGTTTGGTCGGGGGAGGTGGGTATGTGTATGTATGCATTCTTGAAATACATCTATAGATGGTGATTGCTGTTTGTTTATGAAATTTGATGTATAATTGAAGATACCCTTTCAATTTGTTTTGGTTGGTGTGTGTGTGTGTGTGTGGGGAGGGGTTGTGTTATATGTTATATATATGTGCATTCTTGAAATACAGATATAGCTGATTATTACTGTTTGTTTATGAAATCTAATGCATGATTGAGGATACCCTTTCAATTTATTTACTTTTGGTTGGTTGGGGGGGGGGGGGTTATATGTATGTATATATATATATATATATATATATATATATATATTGTTGGGAGTTTTTTCTCTATTGTACTTTATAATGCAGTACGGGAAGTATATTACTATTACAAGTATTCGAAAGGATAAACAAAGATTCAATAATTCAGCTAGAAATCTGAAATTACAATTGTTGAACAAGAAAAACTGGAAACTGTTTTTGCTGAGTCGAGTGTGACACTCTGTCCTTAAGACAATATTGCCCCGTATGTATCCTTTATACGTCATGGACAATTTGTCTCCCAAGATAATACAACAATGGAACAATTGAGCAAAGAAAACTCAAATGCTATCGTGAAGAATATTGAGTAACGAAATGATGCTTGAAAGTTGTAGGAAGAAGAGTTTTCTGCTTGTGTATGCTTCTGTATTTTCGTGTATATGTGAGTCTTAGTGTTAGTGCTCAACAATGGTGTAAGGAGGTGTTTATATAGGTGAGGGAGGGACTAAAAACTGCCTCCATAACAGCCAAATAATGGCCATTATGGTGGTAGTAAAACCACCAACATAAATGGTGAAAGACCAACGGATTGGCCATTATAGGAGGAGTAATTCAGCCAAAATAAATGGCTGAATTGAGTGCTTGGCGGTTCTGCTTTGACTGTCCAAATTCTAACTTTCTTGAAACTTCAGGGACCAAACTGTACATCTTGAAACTTCAGGGACCAAACTGTACATCTGAAAGAATTCTGGTCCAAACTGTACATTTGAAACTTCTGGGATCAAACTATACTTCTGGCAAAGTTCTCTGGCCCAAAAAGATAATATCAGAAGACCAACAGCTCGTGAACCCGTGAACCCGTGAACCCGAGAACCCGAGAACCCAGAACTCGGAACCGGACCGGACCGGACCGGACGGGCGCGCGGCGGCGGCGCGCGTGTGGTCTTTCCTCGAACCGAAGCACATCTAGGTCCTCCCTCCTTTAAACACATGGGATACCCCTTGGGGTCCCAAACCCCAAACCAATTTCGAGTCTTATATACACAATAATTCTTTCTTCCTCTACCGATGAGGGATAATTGAACACAATACCACACTTTTCCATGCTTCAAACACCTCACTTCGTGAATCAATATCTCTTTCATTTCTCAATGAAATTTGACGATTCTTGGCCCTACGGTTATCCACGTACTTAGTAGATCATGTATGTGTGAAGAACCGGATTCTCCAACATACGTAACACTAGTGTTTAAGCCGTTAAAGTTGGTCGGTCGCAACTCCCGCCAAAGGCTAATTTCCAACAATCCCCTCTTGAAAGAGATTTTGGCGCACTCACATGGTGTCTTTTCATTTCCAGCAATATTTCAGCGGACCGATGTTGCATAAGGAGAGGTAGCTTCAGCTTTGAACCTTCCATAGTTAAGTACCATCGGACTTACTTACTGCGCGGTGAACGTGATGTCTTGAACCGTCAGTGTTTAGTGTAACTCAAGTCAATGGTACCAACACAACAAATTCCCTTACTCTCTTCTTCGTAATGTTTTGTGCGTTTTGGCCATGGACAACATCTTGGATTCTTAAGTGCGTTCATTTGAGGCGGCCCGTCCTCGCACTTAAATAGGTGGTCTCCTACATGATATCCTGCTATATCCCACTTCACAAGTGTTAGGAACCATTAAAAGTTTCCCAAAGACCTAACCTCAACTTGTTGAGGATCATTACAGGTTTTGAAAACTTAACCTTTACCCATACTGCAGATAGCACTTAACGTCTATCGCGGGAACGGCTTTGGATTTGGTGTTTCTTTTCAGAAATCACTATCCGAAGTGCTCATGCTTCCAATCGGCGATCAATCGAACCTTTACAACTTAGTTTTCCCATTGAACCAAATTACTGGGATCTCCAGTTAGTAAGGTTGGGTTACCACTGTATTGGTCCGTATATTTTGGGTTTTAAGCCCATTCCCCTAGACAGGCAGAACACTTGATCTCCGGGTAGTCCCTTAGTTAGTAAATAAGGAAGTGACACCCGTGATGATCAACTGCCATACGGTCTTATGTCTCCGACAGATCCTGACAGATATGTCCAGACGCCGTCATCCGTGTCCTTCCTGAAGCCGACCGGCTAGCCACAATATATAACTGCTGAAGACACGGATTTCTCCCAATATGGGACGTCCTCTAATGAGTCGTGAAGTTACTCAATTTTTTTCATGCTTTGTATAAAGCGATAAACTCCGATACCATCATGAATCGGTCGATGCAAGTTTGCTTAGAGGATTTTCCAAGACCCACCATACACATTTACTTGTGGCTTTGGTGTTCTCCAGATCTGATGTCCAGTTTGCATCACTGTGTTCTCCCAGAACCGCTGGACATCCAGAATACTATAATCCGAAGATAAGCGAATAATTCAGATATCGTCATATCCGACTTAACGCCTTCTATTGATCATGTCTTAAGATCATGGTGAACCTTAGTTCAATCGACCGCTTTGTAGGACGATACCAGGTCGGTTGTAGTGTGTACAATACATTGAACTACACATGACTTTGTGCATATCGCTCCTTGTCTATGGGTACACCATGATTCCAATCGATTCTATGATTCATATCCATTGGTGGCTTCAACGAGACTGCCAACTATCGACCATCAGTTAGATGTCTTAGAAATCCAATTCCTAAGATGTCATCTGTGATACCCATATCTTTCATATCGAGACTTTGTTTCAATACGACTTTTACTTTCAGACGGTTGATTCTCCAACCGCTGTTGGCTTTCTAATTTGAGTCAATGTTTACGTGGTCGATTCATTGTTTACATTTTATCTGAAACTTTCAGGACCAAAATGTAAACATTTCAGGACCAAGATGAAAGTTCGGAAGAAGCCCAACGACCCGAAAAACCAACTCTGATTCTCTTCTTCCAACTCTCCGGTTGGGAAGGCTGTTTCAACATTCATGCCACGCAAGACTGCAATGGCCCATGATGTTAAGCTACTCCCAGGGGAGCACATGTACAAGTAGCCGAGGCTTTGAACTCGTCAGCAGATCCATCTACTTTGTACTCACTTTTGAGTATCCTTTTTCACAACCCAAAGGTTCTTTTCCCGGAGGAAGATCAACCATTACGCAAGTATGGTTCTATATGAGGAAAATTATTTCTCTCTTTGTAGCTTCTTTCCAAAGCAGCGCTTTTGGAGATGACAATTATTTGTTAATTGTCCATGGTTCATTCTCAACCATACAAGCTAGAAGGACTGGAACAAGTCTTTGTCCCCTTCTTTGCTTCGTCTCGGTTCAACATCTAGAACCCCCGAGTTCTGCAGATCTGGAATATTACGTTCCGGATAGCCAGCAACTTTCGAGTCCTGTAGATACGGAACGTCTAGTTCCGGACAGTCAGGCCCTCGCGGGTTCTTGTTAACCTTGAGCAATTACTCCTTTATCTTCAATGAATTCAGCATTCTTTGACGCCAAGAGGCGATCAACACTACTGATATTTGCAGATCCAGTGGATATGCAATCTACAGTCTTAGGTACAACTTGATCTGTTTCAGTATTCCAACTTTTACCAAGCCACATAATTTGGGCGTATGACTTTGCGCTTGGCTAACACCGTTGGACTGAGGTGAGTAATGAACAATCGTTTAATGAACGATGCTTCACATTCTCCCCCTCTATCGCTATGAATTTCGCAATCCATAAGCTTAGTTGATTTTCAACTTCTGCTTTGTAGCGCTTGTCCGCTTCAACAACTTCATCTTTGTTGTTCAACAAACAAAGGATTTCATACGTTGTACCATCATCAATGAAGATCACAACGTACTTGTCTTCCCCCTCTATTTTGTATAAACTTCAAATCACCCAAGTAGGTATGACTAAGTTCTAGAGGAGCGGTGCTTCTTTCGCTATTCTCTTGACGGAATTTGGAAAGGTGATTTTGCCTCTTCGCCTACCTCACATTCATTTTGAGGGTTTATGTCGAAAGAAGACAACAATCTCAACTTCGCTAGCTTTTGAATGACTTGCTATTTAACGTGTCTTAATCTATGATGGCATAGATGCACAGATTACAAATATATCATTCATTCGGCTACAGACATACTGTACCATTCTTAGTTATTACAGACCTCTTGGAGTAGTCTCAAACCAGCTTGACCAACAGCGTCCCTTAAACCAAGTTAGGAACATGTAACACCTCTTTTTAGAGTGATCTCATTCCTTGAAGTCCTATTGAGGACCTCTCCAGCCCTTTTGATTTTAGAGGTGGCGTTGCTTCACATTAACAACATCTTGCACGTGGTTAGGGCGTAAGCGGATCATATGTGATCTCGATACTCGGGCCCACTCTAGTTGCTTTGGCAGACTGAGTGTCCAATTTCTTTACTGCCTTTCTTTAGGCCTTCAGATCATTTAGAACCTGGAAACTCTGGCCCACCTTACTAGGTGTCCATTACTTTTCCTATGAAATGAATTCTGGCCCACTCCAGTCGCCCGGAGGCTTTGTATAACTGAGTGTCCAATATCATCATATCAAAGGAATTTTGGCCCACTCCAGTCGCCCGGAGGCTTTTTATGACTGAGTGTCCAATATCATCCCATGAAGGATCTTCTGCCAAATAGTATGACAGGTTCAACGTCTTTAGCTTTTAGACTCCTTCCGTTAAGATTGGTGCCCAGATAATTCTTGGCGCTTACTTAAGAGTGGTAACAGTTTTCGCACAGTCAGTGGATCTTTCTCCCTCGTATGTGCGAACATACTTTACACACTTTAATAATTACACTTAAAAGAACGGATCTTTTTAAGTCGTTTACAAAATCCAATCTTTAAACGGAAAAGAAGATGAGATTAAACTTCTGATTTTTAAAGCGTGAGGAATATAAATTATTTTCATATTCCTCCTTACTTTAATCAACTTTTTAATCAGACATCATTTAATCTTTATTCTTTACAAGTAAGGAAAAATACATATCCTAATTTCGGATTCTGGCCCACTTCAGTCACTTCATCAGACTGAGTGTCCATTTCCTCCTTACCATTATTCGGATCCTTTGTCTGGGACAGATATAGGCCTTCTGCTGCAAGATAGAATAACATCTTCAGTCTTCTCCTCTTGTCCCAGTTGACATCCTCAGGCTCTCGAGAGCGCTTGTTCCCACCAGTCTTGGTAGCGGTGACACCATGAACACGTTCATCATCATCACTCTCTTCTACCAGAAAATCATTGTCATATCCACATTTGGTCACACAACTTTTGACCGACATCTTTCGAACACTAATAGTAGTACAATACAATATTGTCTTAAGTTGTTGGGAGTTTTTTCTCTATTGTACTTTATAATGCAGTACGTGAAGTATATTACTATTACAAGTATTCGAAAGGATAAACAAAGATTCAATAATTCAGCTAGAAATCTGAAATTACAATTGTTGAACAAGAAAAACTGGAAACTGTTTTTGCTGAGTTGAGTGTGGCACTCTGTCCTTAAGACAATATTGCCCCGTATGTATCCTTTATACGTCCTGGACAATTTGTCTCCCAAGATAAAACAACAATGGAACAATTGAGCAAATGAAACTCAAATGCTACCGTGAAGAATATTGAGTAACGAAATGATGCTTGGAAGTTGTAAGAAGAAGAGTTTTCTGCTTGTGTATGCTTCTGTATTTTCGTGTATATGTGAGTCTTAGTGTTAGTGCTCAACAATGGTGTAAGGAGGTGTTTATATAGGTGAGGGAGGGACTGAAAACTGCCTCCATAACATCCAAATAATGGCCATTATGGTGGTAGTAAAGCCACCAACATAAATGGTGAAAGACCAACTGATTGGCCATTATAGGAGGAGAATTGAGTGCTTGACGTTTCTGCTTTGACTGTCCAAATTCTAACTTTCTGGAAACTTCAGGGACCAAACTGTACATCTTGAAACTTCAGGGACCAAACTGTACATCTGAAAGAAATTCTGGTCCAAACTGTACATCTGAAACTTCTGGGATCAAACTGTACTTCTGGCAAAGTTCTCTGGCCCAAAAAGATAATATCAGAAGACCAACAACCCACAGCCCGTGAACCCGAGAACCGGACGGGACGTGCGGGCGGCGGCGGCGCGCGTGTGGTCTTTCCTCGAACCGAAGCACATCTAGGTCCTCCCTCCTTTAAACACATGGGATACCCCTTGGTGTCCCAAACCCCAAACCAATTTCGAGTCTTATATACACAACAATTCTTTCTTCCTCTACCGATGAGGGAGAATTGAACACAATACCACACTTTTCCATGTTTCAAACACCTCACTTCGTGAACCAATATCTCTTTCATTTCTTAATGAAATTTGACGATTCTTGGCCCTACGGTTATCTACGTACTTAGTAGATCATGCATGTGTGAAGAACCGGATTCTCCAACATACGTAACACTAGTGTTTAAGCCGTTAAAGTTGGTCGGTCGCAACTCCCGCCAAAGGCTAATTTCCAACATATATATATATATATATGCATTCTTGAAATACAGATATAGTTGGTGATTGCTGTTTGTTTATGAAATTTAATGCATAATTGATGATACCCCTTTCATTTGAAGACCTAATTAAGTGAATTAATACCCTCTCTGACCTGTGTGTGTGTGTGTTTTGTGTGTGGGGGGGGGGTATGTGTATGTATACATCCTTGAAATACAGACATAGCTGGTGATTACTGTTTGTTTATGAAAGTTGATGCATATTTGACGATACCCTTTTCATTTGAAGACCTAATTAAGCGAATTGGCACTCTATCTGTGTGTGACATTCTTTTTTTCTTTCTTTTTTTTGGGGGTTGGGGGAGGCGGGGTATGTGTATATATACATTCTTGAAATACAGATATCTGGTGATTGGTGTTTGTTTATGAAAGCTGATGTATAAATGACGATACCCTTTTCATTTGAAGACCTAATTTAAGTGAATTATACAGCAGAACAGTTTTAGGACCTCCACTTTTCTTTTTCCTTTTTTGTTTTTAGTACAAAATGGACACCATTGTTATGAAATTGTGGAAACTTGTAATTGAGTAAAGAAAGAGCTGAAATTTTCTTGGTAATGTGAATTAATCAAAAGGATTTTGCCTTCGTTTGCTTGGGAATGTGCTTTCTACACTTTTGAGCTATGTTGCTCGAACTCTCCAAAAATGATGCCGCACCCGTGTCGGATCCTTAAAAAATACACTACTTTTGGAGGACTCGACACACACCCGTCGGCATTTTTGAAGAGCCCGAGCAACATAGCTTTTGAGGAGGCTGACTCAATTCAGTTTTTGCTGTTTGCTTGGACAAATGAAGTGTTTTATTGAATGAATTTAAGTAGGAAATATTTTCTGGTGTTTGGTTGGTGAGTGAAAAAATATTTTCCAGAGTAAATATGTATTAAAGATTAATAATGACGTTAGAAATTTCAAAAAAAATAAGAATGTTTTGATGAAATTTTTGAGTATAAAAAATTAGTAATAATGTCTAAGTTTAAGTTGGAGCAAGTAATACGAAGTTAAAAGTAAAGATAATAGTAGGAAAATGACTTCCGCCCATAAGAGGGAAATTTTTGAGTATTAAAGATTTATAAGGTTTGTGAAGGGGAGCCTTGGAGCAACGATAAAGTTGTCTCGTGTGACCTATAAGTCATGGATTCGAACTGTGGATTCAGCCGCTAATGCTTACATCAAGATAGACTGCCTACATCATACACATGGATGCGGCCTTTCCCCCGACCATTCATGAAAGCGTTATGCTTAGTGTACTGGACTGCCTCCCCCCCCCCCCCCCGAGATTATAAGGATTGTAACATGACTAGGAGCAAGTGGGTCAACAGTTGAAGCCACAAATGAATGAGTAGAAAAGTGGAAGAATTATGTAGTATCTAAAGAAGTGAAAAAAGAAAAAAACTTCATGTCAATCTTTTATTTGGTTGAAGAATTATAATGCACTAATGAAAATTAAGCAGCAGTACAGTATCATCATTTTCACCAATATGCTAAAGGAAAAAAAGAGCAGAAGATATCTTTCTCAGTTCTGCCTTCCTAAACATTATATGCTCATAACAAGAAGGGAGCGTTTGAAACCCCTAGAATCTCTATATTTAGAATGATTCATCTAAAAACTTTTCTTCTTAAATTTGACATGTCTGTTTTAGTTTCCATTCATATTAAGCTTATTTACCAAGGATTCCGTGGGTCCATATAGCTATCTCCTTCTAATTCAGAAATGAGGCATATTTGATTAATTAATTAAGATTATCTAGCACTAACAAGAAATATTCTTCTGTCTTCTTTCTGTGTTTACTTTTTATTGCAGTGAGGAAAACATCTATATGCTATGCAAAAAGCTATGTGATGATGGGCTGGCAAATCCTGACAGTTCGGATCTGTTTGTTATTTTCATTTCCAATGAGAAGAAGCAGGCAACTACTCTTTGCTCTTTCTTTTACTCATTACTGTCTTAAGAAGTTCATGCACTATATTGATTCTTCATCTCACTGAAAATGATACAGTAGTTTATTGGATAACAAAATGATGTTAACTGCAAGCCTTTGTTTGCAAAATGACACAGTATAGATTGCAAAATGATACAGTATAGATTGGTCTTTCACATTTTGCTTACCATTTGACAATTGCTTGTAATGCATTTGTCAGTTCAGTTTTTATCTTTATCCATAATTTCAACAAAGTAAAACGATGAAGGAAATTTCATGTATGCATGGATTTGACAATGTTCCTGGGCATTCAAATGATTTAAAGATAAATATAACTTGAACTTTCTTCAAAACCAAATCAACACAATACTATGAGTCTATGCGTTAGTTTTCTAGTATACTGTTGCACTCCAGCTTAGCTTTTTTTATAAAGGAGAGATACAAAATTGATGATAGTTACGTTTAGGGGTGTCAAAATGGGCGGGCTGGGCTGAATTTGAGCCGGTCAAAATGGATTGAGTTAATAATAAATGGGTGGGTTATTGGCCCGCCCAAAAGTTACTTGGGCTGAATTGGGTTGGGCTAAAAAGCGGGTCATAAACCAATCCACCCAATTCTTACTAAGTTTTAATTTCTTTGTTGTTCTTGTATATTTTTTAAGTACCTAACAAACTTAATTTTTTCTTTATTATTGCTATGTCTTTTTGAAACTATTTTAAAAAATGTCTTTTTAAGTACATATCAAATAAGAAAAATGTCTTTTTGAAACTATTTTGACAAGGTTACTGTGGGTCAATTTGGGCTACATATCAGCCCAATTTTTAGATGGGCTAAAATGGGCTGAGCTAATAAATGGGCGGGTTATTGACCCGCCCAAACTTGAATGGGTTGGCGGGGTCATTCTTTTTTGAGTTAATTTTTCCACCGCTAAATTTAATGTCATTCTTTCAGATTCCTCTGTGGCATCAGAAGGCTAGCCAGCGAGCAGAGGGAGTTATTCTGTGGGACTATCACGTCATCTGTGTACAGGTTAGGTTAACCTGCTTTATCCTAGTGTAAGCTGAAAAGGGTAAATATATGGTTTTTGTCTCTGTTCCAGTATAGCTATTTGGGATTTCATGTCCTTAAGAAAATCTGTTTGCAATGCTTGCAGAAAAAGAGAAATGAAAACTCTTCTTCCTTAGTGTGGGATTTAGATTCAAGCCTCCCGTTTCCATCTCCTCTTGGCTCCTATGTTTCTAAAAGCATTCGTCCGTCAATTCAGATATTTTCAGAATTCAAAAGGTAAAATTGTTCTAGTTCCAAGAAGAAACATGATTTCATTGAATACATTGATAAAGCTACATATCTCTAGAATTTTTGCTCTTAAACGAGGAAGAATAACTGTTACAGTCAGACCTTTTAATAACAACCTTTATAACAACATTTCACTATAACGGCCAAGTTTTCTTGGAACTGATTTTTCATGTTATGTTGTATTATATGTTCTCTATAACTACATTTCGCTATAATAACCAAAAAATATTAGGACAAACGACGCCGTTATAAAGAGGTTCGACTGTATTTCATTCTCTTTTCTAGGGGCTAGATATTTCGCATGTACTCAAATTAAGATTCTTGAACTAGTGATGCAAAAGTAGTTCTATTGCCTTTATAATTGTTGTTTTTCTTCCTGAATTCAACCCAACCTTAAAAATTTTCTAACTCTTCGTCACACTGAATGTTGAACATTTACGCTGTACTTAGTGAATCTCATTTTTTGTTTATCTTTAAAAAAAAATTACTAGTCCACCCTATAGGTGGTGGTATCATTAAAAAATGCTCTTTCACTGACCTTTCTCTGAAGAAGAAACTAGAGTATGTTTTTCTTCTGTTGCTAAGCAATGTTGTCGACATCGTGCATGGAGTGATAAGCTAACTGCTACTTTATCCATTTCAGGTTTTTCCGAGTTGTGCATGCCTCTATATTTCTCCAACACTTCGCGTCAGATAGAAGACATATGAAGGATTCTGCTGGAAACTGGGTTGCTGAACCACCATTGCATGAAGCTATTGTTGCTGAAGGTAAAAGCAGGAACTAAAAGTTTGCAAAATTAATATTTTTTTTCATTTTTTGTTCCATGTTGCAAGCATGTAACTTCAGTTTAGTGAATGGAAGGACATCTAGGCTTAACTATTTTTTTTTAATTGGCACTTATTATAGTTTCATGGCCTGCATGTTGTTGGAGGCACCTAAACTCCCGTTATCTGTGTATTACAACCTGCGTCTAGGTGGCAAAATTCTCTTTATGAATCAATTTACAGTAAAATGAGTGCGTCATCTCGCTAAGGCCTTCTTCAATTTATCAAAATAGACCCATTTTTAAAATTTTTAAAACTTCAAGCTTTTGTGATTTCTCAAAACATACCTTTCAGTGAACCTAATCATGGACTGTTATGTCGGACTCTTCAATAATGTCGATTGGGTGCCTGAGATCCTCCAAAATTAGTGCATTTTTGGAGGATCCAACACGGGTGCGGCAGCATATTTGGAGAGTCCGAGTAACATACATGGACCACCATTTGAACTATATAATTGAAATCGTCATTTTTAGCTTCTCAAGTGTACCTGAAGCATGTTCTGCGTAATGGTTCATTTAGGGTCCGTTGTTTGCTAAGCAGTTTACCTTTATGCCTTGGAAAGTTTTAAGGAATTTTAAACATCATTCTTTCTGGAAGAAGATTATACTAAAAAATTTTGAAGTCATGATAGTTGAACCTTAAGTGATGAATGCGTCGGCTCAGTAAGGTATAAAAATAAGTCAACTACCACTATGGATGTTTACTGTTACTCGGCGTGCAAAGATAGACACTTGAAACATGGGAGTGTATTTCTTCTCCATTTTGATTTTAAGTATATATGCTGATCTTTGAGAGATAAAGATCACTTTCTTCTCTAATATACTTGAATGCTTCTTCTTATTTGATTGTTTTCTTTTCACTTTGGTTCGTTAACTTCATGACAAACCTCAATAAGGAATTACCTTTTGGCTTGACAGTCAATTAGTTTGCTCTATATAATCTTTTGATTTGCGACGCTCAAATACATTTGGAGGTGGACTAGAAGTTTGAATCTCATAGCCTGGCTTTACTTTCAACTATCTGATCTTGCACCCAATAAAGAAGATTGTGGCATAATGTTACTATCTGAAATTTCATGGATGGGAAAGACGTATATTATTGTAATTTATATTTAATCCCGGTACATGTGAGCTGTGAATATTTGTTCACTGTTAAAATAGGGAAGAACATGCTTACATTACCTAAACATTTCTGATAGGTACCTTGTGCTATATAGGGTCATCTGGTGTATTTAGTGAGAAAACACGGCGACCTCTCGTTTGTTTTGAGTTATAATTACTATTTTCATTCTTCCTTTTGCTTGTACAGATGGAGCCGTACACAACCTGAACGAGTACATTACAGTCTCTCCAGACGATGTAGTGAAAAATGTGGAAGCTGATACCATCAATGTTGTTTTCTCGGAAAAATTTGGCGTCGTAGTTGGTGAAAATGATTTGTTGGGATTTTTCTCTTTGATTTCCTGATGAGAGTGGAAAAATGTACTAGCTGAAAGTTGAAATCATGGTATTGGATTTTTACATGTAAAAAGAAAGGTGCTTTGTGAGAGTTTTACAAATAGAGGTGTGTGTTTGTCAAGTATTTTGGATTGATTTTTTGTAGAACTTGTATAGACATCTTCTTCTTGTGTTGGTGATCATGGTTGAAGGAGCATATTATACAGTACAGTGATTTCTTCAAAACACTACATTCACATGACTTATTAGCAGTTTCTTAGCTACTCTTACTTCATCAAAGAAAACTAGCAGTTTCTGCGCTACTATTTTTTTCAATAACGGTAGTGTTTGGAGACAACTTGCACACATCTCGACTATCCCACCTATGGGTAACTCTGTCGATTCGAAGAAATCACCTAGATAATTGTTGTCTCTACTGGATTGAACACTGGACTTCAATGTTTGCATAATTTCTTAGCTATTAGAGTTTTTAATCAATACTATTATTTCCTCCAGCCATAAGTGGTTGATTTTCTTGAATTTTATGGTCCAATTATTAGCACCAAGTCTTGTGGTGATACGGTAACTGGTAATTATTCATTCATCGGTGTGATGGGTGGTAAGTATTCATCCATTTTTATTCGAAGGTCTCTGTTAAACAAAGCAATATACATGTGATATACACTGAATATACAGCAGTGTATATCACATATATATTAGTGGACTAAAGCAGTCAGCAAGCAGCAGTGCTGTTGGGCCTCTCGGCAGAGGCCAGTACAGCCCATCCAGTCAGCAGCCCATCCAGACAGCAAGCAGCAGTGCTGTTGGGCCTCTCGGCAGAGGCCAGTGCAGCCCATCACGGGAGCAGCCCATCACGAGAGTGAGGGCAGAAAATCAGTGGCCAAATCTTGTATATTAAGGAAAGTATATTGGCTGTATATTGTAATATATTTGTTACCTAGATTAGGATATACACTTACCATAATTAGGATATACACTTACCATATTGTATAGTTAGAATTATGGTAGAAGAAGGTTTGTAGCTTGTATATATATCTATTAAATCAATGAAAATAATCAAGGGGATTATTTCTTTCATGGTATCAAGAGACTAGGTCTAAACAAAAGTTTTCTTCTCTCAAACTTTTGCCTCCTTTGGCCGAGACCCCCCCCCCCTCCCTCGGGTTTTCTCTCCAAAAATCTCGTCTTCCGCTCTCAAAAACCTCTCTTAAATTTCCCTCCTCCTTTGTTCTTACAATATGTCTAAGAATAATTTTTACCCTGCCCTCACGGTTTCCAATATCAAGCTAAGTATCCCTATTGTTCTTGAGATGGAAATCGTTCAATATGCAACGTGGGCAGAGTTGTTTAAAATTCACGCTATATCTTATCAAGTTCTTCATCACATCATCCCTCCCATTAGACCCCTTCCTGCGGAGGATCCTGAGTTATGGATTACACTTGATGCTACCGTTCTTCGGTGGATATATGCCACTATTTCGCTGGATCTTCTACAGACGATTATGGAGCCGGATACCACGGCTATGGCTGCATGGAATAGATTGCGTGACATATTCCAAGACAACCAACATTCACGTGTCGTCACACTCGAGCAGGAATTCTCTCTCATTCGAATGGACGAATTTCCAAACGTTTCTGCATATTGCAAGAAATTAAAGGAGTTGGCGGATCAACTCCGTAATGTTGGCGCCCCAGTAACAAATAATCGTCTAGTTCTACAGTTGGTTGTCGGTCTTTCGGAGGCCTATAATGGTGTTGGAACTCTCCTTCGCCAAAGCAACCCTCTTCCAGACTTTTATCAAGCTCGCTCCATGCTTACGTTGGAAGAAGCAGGTTTGGCTAAAAAGGCGGCTACCTGAGCAAGCCCAGTTGTCATGATGGCGTCCTCTCCTAGTTCTTCAGGTTTTTTGAATAATTCGGGCCAAAACCATAATAATGGTGGCGGCAAGAATAATAGCAAAAATAATAACAAAAATCGTGGGGGCAAACGCGGCGTGATGCAGTGGCGGTTCGGTGGTCAACAAACAGCGGTGGGTCCCGGCCAGTCTGATGGCCCACCGCCATGGGCCCAGCAGTGGGGCCAATGGCAGTGGAACCCGTACCATCCACAGTAGCCAGCAGCAGTTTCTAGCGGCCAGTGGGCTGGCCAACAGTCTAGGCCCAATACCCAGCAGTGGCGGCCCACTGGCCAGTGGCCTAGCAGCGGTAGCAATAGCAGCTACGGCCCAGGTGCACCACGGACATGAGTGCTTGGGCCCCGACCACCGCAGGCCCATCATGCAGCAGGCCCCACTCAAACTGATATCGAGGCCGCGATGCACACGTTGGGGTTGACTCAATCGGACCCAAATTGGTACATGGACACCGGGGCAACTACTCACATGACCTCTGAATCAGGTACTCTCTCTTCTTATTCCAATTTGAGCACCCTTCGGGGTATAATTGTTGGTAATGACAACTCTATTCCAATTCAGGGTTATGGTCACAAAACGTTGTCTCCCCCCCAATCCACCCCTTCTCTTGAAAAATACTTTACATGCTCCTAAATTGATTAAAAATTTAGTGTGCATCACGAAGTTCACTCATCGACCATTACATTTCATCGAATTTGATCCTTTTGGTTTTTACGTGAAGGATTTCAAGGCGGGAGTCATCTCATGAGGTGTGATAGTAGGGGGATCGTATCCTATCATGCATGGTTTCACCCATCGAAGTCAAACCTTAGTCGACCTTTCTTTGTCATCTCTCCTTCCATGTGGCATGCTCGTCTGGGTCATCCGGGATCTTCTATTTTATCAGTTTTAGATAAAAATAGTTTTATTTTCTGTAAGGGTACGAGTCGTACTCCAATTTGTCAGTCTTGTTCATTAGGAAAAATTGTTAAGTTACCATAGACTCCAATTCTCATACTTTTATGCCATTTGACATTATTCATAGTGACTTATGGACGTCTCCTGTTCTAAGTTTAGTGGGTCATCGATATTATGTTCTCTTTTTAGATGATTATACTAGATTTTTGTGGACGTTTCCAATTGAAAATAAATCACAAGTATTTTCCATTTTCATCAAATTTAGAGCGTTCATTCGTACTCAATTCGAAAGAGACATAAAAAATATTCAATGTGATAATGGGAAAAAATATGACAATAGGGAGTTTCGGGATTTCTGTGCTAATAATGGGATCAATTTTAGGTTTTCGTGTCCTCATACATCTCCACAAAATGGTAAGGCCGAACGCAAAATTTGTTCCATCAACAACATTGTCCGAACTCTCTTAATTCATGCCTCCGTACCTATATATTTTTGGCATCATGCTCTACAAATGACCACATATCTTCTTAACATACTTCCTTCTAAAGGTCTGACATATTCCCCCTCCTCAAAATCCTATATAATAAGGATCCTTCGTATTCTCATCTTCGGATTTTTGGGTGCTTGTGTTATCCGTTATTCCCATCCGCCACAATTAACAAACTTCAGGCTCGGTCTACCCCGTGTGTGTTTTTGGGTTATCCGTCAAATCATCGTGGTTATAAGTGTTTTGATTTATCCTCCAAGAAAATCATAATCAATCGCCATGTCATTTTTGATGAAACTCAATTCCCATTTACGAAAGTTCATACTCCCGAACCTAAGTCATATAATTTTTTGGATGATCAAATATCCCCATATATTCTTCGGAATTTTTCGGACATCTCCCGTACCCAAAATCCTCCAGCAGGCCCACTGCCCGCTGGACAAACAGTACCGCCACACACCCAAAATCCAGCCACTGGACCAGTTCCAGCAATTGGGCGATCCGGCCCGATTCTGAGGCGATCCATAAACCGAGCCCGATGCAGTACCGATTTGGGCGGCCAGGCCTTTACTGTGGCGATCCGCTCGAGCCCAGAAAATTCCCTCAATTCTTCCTCGAGTCATAGACCGGTCACTCGTAGTCAGCGGCGTATTTTTACGCCTAAAAGACATTTTAATTTACATTCGGATGTCTCTAAATCCCCCTTGCCCCGCAATCTTGTGTCCGCCTTAAATGACCATAATTGGAAAATTGCTATGACTGATGAATACAATGCTCTTATTGATAATAAGACGTGGGAGTTGGTGCCACGTCCATATGGTATTAATATTATCAGGTCTATGTGGATTTTTGCTCATAAGGAGAATTCAGATGGGTCATTTGCTCGACATAAGACGCGACTTGTTGGTGATGGTAAGACTCAGCAGGTTGGGATAGATTGTGGTGAGACGTTTAGTCCGGTGGTCAAACCGGCTACCATTCACACTGTGCTTAGCTTGGCTCTTTCAAAGACTTGGCCAATTCATCAGTTGGATGTCAAGAATGCTTTCCTACACGGTGATCTCAAGGAAACAGTCTATATGCATCAGCCGTTGGGTTTCAGGGATCCCAACCGACCTCATCATGTCTGTTTGTTGAAGAAGTCCTTATATGAGCTTAAGCAGTCTCCAAGGGCCTGGTACACGAGGTTTGCTGACTTTGTTTCAACTATTGGATTCACTTATAGAAGGTCAGATAATTCCTTGTTCATCTACCGCCGTGGTTTGTCCTTGGCCTACATTCTGCTGTATGTGGATGATATCATATTGACTGCCTCCTCCGATGCTTTACACCAGTCTATCATGGCCATGCTCAGTTCTGAATTTGCTATGAAAGACTTGTAGCGCCCTATTTTGACCTTGCTCGGGTCAAAGCGGAGCACAGACGTATGGGGTGATTCCTGGGTAAAAAGGGTTGAGGAGTCGCCACCTAATTATGTTTACGGTGAATTAGGACACCTAAATATTAAACTAAGTGCTGCAATGTAACTCCAATTTTAAGGTCTGCGAAACTAGTGAGATTCTAGGTAAGGGTTCTTTATTATCCTAAAGGGAAGGGGTTAGGCATCCTTTAAGATCCGCTAACTTGCGGTTATCCGGTAAAACTCAGGTTAATTATTACTAGAAAAAATGCATGTTTGAAGCATGAAGTTAAAAGATGTTTGCAAATAATTAATAAAAAAGGGATGCATTTTAAAAGATAGATGAATGTAGAGATTTTTCAAATATGCATTTATATGATATCTAAAGAGAAATACATGTAGAGTTGGAAAAAATATGTATTTGACAATTGATAGTAAAACAATTTATTTATAATGCCAAAGAAGTAAAATTTTGGGAATCAATGAATTGTAAACTGACAAAAGATAAACTTATTCGGTATGATTAATAAAGCAAATAAAAGATGACAAAAGTTATTTTGAAAATCTTGAATACGGCGTGTGAGCCTAAAATAAATAAACTAGCGAAGGATTTCTAAGTTTGAATTTAACCGAGCCTACAAATAAATAAGCTAGCGACGGGTTTCAAATCTTAAACTAACCTATGAATAAATCCTAAGTTTGCCTATTCTAAGCATTTCAATAATTACATAAGTGCGATAAATAATATTACAATACAAAGCGAGATAAAAGCTGAATTAAAGAAAGAAATAACATAAATAAACTCCGAGGAATAATTGCCTTTATTTACTTTAATCCCTGCAAGCTGTCAAGAACAAACGGTTAGAAACAGTTAAATACAAATAACTTCATATCCGTATTCAAAGCAGGTGAATGTTTTGATCGCGAGGGCTCGAACTTAAATTTTGAAAAGAACATTCCAATCACGTCGTGGCTGCAAACATATGACTAATGTAGTTTATTTTGATTGCCTCGCCTACTAAACGTGTCGGTCTCTCGGGTGAAATAGAAAATATCACTATAATCACGTCGTGGTCGCGAATATATAACTTGTTGGTTATTTTAGTCACCTCGCCTACTAAACATGTTGATCTCGGATAAAAGGTTTAAGTCTTCATCATTGCCCGAAGTTATGTTTCCGTCTTTGGAACTGTGTAGGCCTCAAAATCGACGGGTATTTTTCATCGGCCAGTGTAGTATCGTGTTCAAATCAGTAAAATTTTAAATCAGAACAGAAACAGCAGCAGAGCGTAGCGAAAAAGCGAGCTTGATGAGCGATGATCAAAAAACAGAGGCAGAGGAAAAACAGTTTCGAAAATGACGCGGTGTCTAGTTTAAAAGCGATAAAACAAGAGAGCGTAATTTGAATCTTTGAAACAAATTTGGAGCAGAAAGCAATGTTTGAAAGGTGCGGTGTTGATTTAAAACAGTAAAAATGATAAAAACAAGAAAGCGATGTCTGAAGCGGGAGCAAGCGAAGCGAGAAAAAACAACGCCCGAACAGACGCGGTATTTATTCAAAACAGTAAAACGATGATATCCGTCGCAAGAAATTTAAAACAGGAAACTTAATAAAAACATTAATATATCCGTTGCACGGATGTCTAAAACGATTAAACAAAAACAGAGAAGCTTTAACGAAAGAAAAGCGCGGCCTCGAATTCAATTTCGTCGGCCTTAATGCGATATTAATAAAATAGTAAAACAGTGCCAAAGAAACGAGCAGTGAGCAGTTTAAAATATCCGACCCGAGTTCTGAAATTCTGGAAATATTCAAATCGGGTCGCTCAGACCGGTCGATGATCTGACCGGATCGATGATCCAAACTCGAATCGATTTCAAAGATCAAATTCAGATAAACAATAACAAGATAATGGAATGCAAGAATTCTCGAAATATCCAAATCGGGTCGACCCGACCCGGATCAGTGTTTCATCTCGGATCAGATTTCAACACCCAATTCAAATAACCAATAACAAGAATATGAAATGCAAGAATTCTGAAAAAGATAACCAATCGTCGACCTGACCGTCGATGATCTGACCGATCGGATCGATCCAAACTCGAATCGATTTCAACACCAAATTCGGATAACTAATGACAAGAATATGAAATGCAAGAATTGCGGAAATGTTAAGAGCAAGGTCGACCGACCGGATCGATGACCGACCCGGATCAGTGTTTCAACCCGGAATCAAATAAATTCATCAATTTCAGATAACCAATAATAATAACAGCAACAATGCAAGAAATTTGGAAATTCAAATTGAGGCGATCTGGCGGTCAATGATGACCAATTGGAGTTTCAATCCTAATCAAATAATTTCATCAATTTCAGATAACCAATGATAACAACAGCAACAATGCAAGAAATTTGGAAATTCAAATCGGGTCGACCCGACCCGGGTCAGTAACCCGACCCGAAATCAGTGATCCAAATCAAATTTTGACACCAAATTCAGATAACCAACATACATAAATATGAAATGCAAGAATTCTGAAAATGTTACGACAAGGTCGACCCGTGTCGGATCGACCCGACCCGAAATCAGTGAAGAAAATCAGAGAATCAAAATGGGAGAACAAACCTTTTCGGACTTGATTCTTGAAACAACAAAGAAGCCAAATGCTTTAAACTCAAGAACACAACAAATATTTATATATTGAATCGTTTTTTCCAAAAATCCTCCGAAAAAAAATCCTCCCCAAAATGAAGAACAACATGGGGTATTTATAGGTACTCAACCCAACGATCCAACCCCTCATACCCCCTTAAACGAATTCAAATTTCAAAATAAAGGGGGAACAAAATCGATTTTGGGCGTGTGTTGAGGATTTTGGGGGTGTGTTGGTGAGGGATGTTTTCGGCGGTGTCGGGGTAGGTTGGTGGTGTTGGCGAAGTAGCGGGGTAAGTGCGGCGTGACGTGGGTAGGGGCATAGGTGCGGCGATGAGTCGGGGGTTAGGTTTTAGGTTTTCGATTTTGGGATTTTGTTTTGGGTTTTGGGGTTGGGTTTTGGGTTTTTAAGAAAAGGGCGTGGAGTCGGGTCGGGGGATGGGCCGGTTCGGGTTTCGGGAGAATGTGGTCTTGGGTCGACGGGTTGGGGGAAATGGTCTGGTTGGTGACGGGTTGGGGAATTTATTTTGGGATTGGGCTTGTGGGAATTTAACTTGGGGATTGGGCTTGGACGAAAAATGGGTTTTAGTTTGGGTTGGGTAGAAATTGTTTTGGGTTAGGAAATAAAATGGGTGATGGGTTTTAAAAATATAAAAGAGGGGTTTAATATTAAAATATATTATATATATATATATATTTTTTGTAAAAGATGTGAATTATTTAAAATAACATAACGACGTGATAATAATAAAATACAATATTCGCGAAATGCTTAATGCTTAATAAAAGGGAAATGCGATGCAATTTTGCGAGAAATAAAATATCATAGAATATTATGGATAACTTATGATTATTATAAAATGCAAATGATATAAAATATGCGAATAATAATAATAATACGAAGATACACACATATATGCCTATATTTTAAAATTATTTTAAAAGTGAAAAAATATTAAAAATTACAAATAAAATCATAAAAGATGGGACAAAATTGGGTGTCAACAGATGCCCCTCTTTGGACGGAGACGATGAAAGAGTTTTCGGCCAAAGAAGTTGACTGGGTAGCCAATTTTGTCCCGATCATCGGAACTGCATGGTAAGAAATAGAATCCCCGGGGGGTATAGAAGTTGCAAAAAGATAGTGCATTCAAGAAACAATGCCCCAGTGTCGACTTAGGATGACACTGGTCGCAGATGCGAGAAACTAATGGGAAAAGCGGATCGACGTTCGAAGTAGGTCGTTGACCAATTTGCCTCGGTTCGCCGTAAGAGATAGTTCCACGCTGTGATGAAATTCCTGCAAATTAAAAACTCCTGCAAACTAAAGCTTAAGATATAATTAGTGTATAACTGCTGAGAAAAATTGTAGAGAAAATAACTTAGAAATACCCGTTAGGAGGTGGGCGCATGAGTGAAATTAAAAATACCCTCATTATAAGGTGGGCGCTGGCGAAATTAAAATACCCGCATTATAAGGTGGGCGCTGAAATAGCGTCGTTGGATTGGCGTGTTGTGTTGAAGACATCGTTGTATTATTGTTGAGGTTGTTGTAATTATGTAAAAGACAGTTGTTGTGCTGCATGTAAGGTAGAGGACGTTGTTGTAATGTTGTTTTGGTGTAAAAGATAATTGTTGTGCTGAAGACGTCGTTGTAATCTTTGTTGACATCGTTGTAATCTTGTAAAAATAAATGTTGTGCGAGAAGGCGCAGATTGCGTAGGCGTGTTGTGATGACGCCGTCAGATTGTATGGCGCGTTCTTGATGACATCATTGTAATGTTGTTGATGTCGTTGTAATCTTGTAAAAGATAGTTGATTTGCGTAAGACGCCGTTGCATAGGCGTGTTGTTCATGACACCGTTGTATGGGCGTTCTTGTCGACGACATCATTGTAATGTTGTTGATGTCGTTGTTGTAAGAATGTAACGATGGGTCGTCGTTGTATCGGCGTGTTGTGTTGAAGACGTCATTGTGATGACGTTGTTGCAAGAATGTAATCTTGTTTGTTGTAAGAGATAGGCGTTCTTGGCTGAAGGCGTCGTTGAAATGTTGTTGGCGTCGTTGTAATGTTGTAAAAAAAAGGTGGCGTCTTTGCCGTAGCTTGTCGTGGGCGTTGTGGTAATGTAGTTTCTTTGTAGAAGGTAGATGTTGAAATTTGAAGGCGTCATTGTAATGTTGTTGGCGTCATTGTAATCTTTGTAAAAATAGATGTCGTGTTGCCGTAACGTCGTGGACGTTGTTGTAATGCTGTTGAAGATAGTTGATGTGCTGCAGTAACGTCAATGACGTTGTTGTAATGATGTAAAAGATAGCTGCTGCGTTGAAGACGTCATTGTAATCTTGCGCTGACGCCGTTGAGACGCGGTAAAGATAGTTGCTGCATTGCCGTAAAAGATAGCTGTTGTTTTGAAGACGTCATTGTAATGCTGTTGACGTCGTTGAGATGCTGTAAAAGATAGTTGTTGTGTTGCCGTAAAAGATAGCTGCTGCGCTGAAGACGTCATTGTAGTGCTGTTGACGTCGTTGAGATGCTGTAAAAGATAGTTGTTGTGTTGTCGTAAAAGATATTCTTTGCTACCGAAGGCGTCATTGTAGTCTTTGTTGGCGTCGTTGAGGCCTTGATAAAGATAGTTCTTTGCGTTGAAGGCGGCATTGTAATGTTGTTGGCGTCGTTGTAAAGTCAGAAAGATATTTGTTGTCTTTGCCATAACGTCGATGACGTTTTGAAATGTTGTCTGTTGTAAGAGATGTAAGTAGCGTCCTTGCCGATGCATTTCTTTGTAATAGGGTTCCACGTTGTCTTTGAATCTTACGCCGATCCAAACTCATGTGAATTGAAATGTCGTCCTGGCACGGCGAAAATGTGATCGCGACGTCTTTGCCGTCGGATTTGCCTTGTTGTCGTTCTTTGTGATCCGAAATAACATCTTTGTGCGAGACATAATAGTCGGGACCCTGTAGGTCAAGATGATGTCTTCGTATAAATGCAGAACGAGAACGTAATCCTTGTAGTGAGTTGTAGTGCCGAAATTCTTTGGGGAATTGATCATAACTGATGTGGCTTCCCTGCTTTTTCAACCTGAAGAACCTGTACTCAAAGAAAATTTGTGAGTTTGGGGAGGGGCGGTTGATTCGCGTTGACTTGATAGCTTTGGCTCTTGATAGCTGCATGTCATGCTGATTTGGACCTGTAGCCCCTGTCTGGTTCCCAGTCTTGGCTAACCGTTAATGAAAACATTTGTTGAAAATAATTTATTTATAAGAAAGTATGCTTATCATTAAAAAGTTCTTGTCGAACTGCTAATGAAAATATTTGTTGAAAATGATTTTGCTTATAAGAAAGTATGCGTATTAGTAAAAAATAAAAAAATAAAAAAAAAAAAAAATCTTGTCAAACTTTAATGAAAATATTTGGTGAAAATAAATTGCTTATAAGAAAGTATGCATATATGTAAATGTCTGTCGAGCAGCGACATGCGGTGAAACAAAGCAAACGTCTTATCCAAAATCCTCTTAAATTTGAAGACTTAGTTTGCCGATGTTTTTCCATGTTTATCGACGTCCTCGACGGTGATCCCTTAAAAATGCCCGGTTCCGATATATGAGGATGCTGATGTTTTAAACGGACAACAGAGTCTTGTCTAGATTGTTTGCCTCCCTTCTCAGGGTGATCAGATGGGTGCATTTTATCATGTACGAGACAAAGCAGAAAATATTTCTAATGGTGGGACCGGCCGATTTAGGCGCCTCACGTATCCCCATGAGGGAATCAGGTCATGACGTAGTTCATTACAAGTAAAGAGGGTTGTAAGGTTTTTCTAAAGATGGGACCGGCCGATGTGGCGCCACGTATCCCGCCGAGGAATCAGGTCATAACGTAGTTCATGGTAAGCAAAGGAGATTGTAAGGGTTTTTCTAAAGATGGGACCGAAGCCGATGTGGCCGCCTACGTATCCCGCCGACGGAATCAGGTCATAACGTAGTTCAGGTTACAAGTGAAAAGGAACTTGGGAAATTTGTGATCTAAAGAAAGCGAAACCCTACGTGGGTTCTATGCGTATCCAGATGAGGAGCGCAACTTTTACAACATAGAAAGTATTACATAGAGAATAACTAATCTTAGATATGGTATCTCTTCCCTGCATCTGCATTGATGGTTTTTGGCCATTCTATTCTGATAAGGTTGCCCCGGACAACTGTGTCCATCTGCTTTTCATCAATCAGTCTCTTAGTAAATGATTCTGTATCCACTTGGCTGCGAAAGAAATAGCATTGCCCAGTAGAAGTCCTGATCGTAGTGTGGTAGCCCAAGAGTACAAATGGCAAACGTCCGTGCCAATGCTTGTAACTATCAACCATCTTGATGTTTCATCCAAATCTGGCTTTGGCTTATGCCCCAGTTCTTCCGGTTGTGAGTCTTCCTCATATTCTTCGAAGCCTTGCTTGTTTGGGACCTTGTTTGCTTGTTTCATTATATGTCACATACTGCCGACAAATTAGTTTGCATGATGAAAAAGAAAAGAGAATTATTGAACAAAACATATTTTATAATAGCAAAAGCAGTGCAGATTTGTCATTTTAAGCTTTCAAAAGGTAGAGGCAAAACACATTGAATGCATATATGTGATTCAGGCCTCAATCTGAATCGCATTGTTTCATTAAAAATTAATGCAGTTAACTAGTTTCTGGGAGAAACAAGGTCAGGGCACATGTCTAATTTTCCCAAAACATCTCTTTGCTCCGCATCCCAACTGGTTGAGTCTCTAGCGTAATCACCGAGAATCATATTGCTTTTTGCTTCCTTTTCAAAGAATGAAAAATCTTTTGAATCCCTTCACGAGGTTGGTGCATTGTCCTCCTTTGATTCTGAGTGGCGCATGCTTTGACGAATGATGACTCAGAGGCGAACAGGCTTTGGTAAAGAAGCATCTTCCTTCCTTCGAGATTGGTTGATAAGACTTTTCCAAGAAAAGATGATGCCATGACCCGCGACTTTGGAGGAAGTACTTCTACTCGAGCGGTGCCTTCACTTGGGTGTAATCATAGGGGTAATAAAGGTCGATGATTCAACCTTTTCCTTTCCCTGGACTGGCACAATAGTCCCTTCCAAATTGTGGTCTTCATCAACAGTAATCATATTTACGTTGGCGTCGTCATGATTTGGCAAAGGGTTATTATTTACATTAGAGGAAGGTCCTTTCAGTTGGATAACTCCTTCTTTGATTAATGCCTCAATTTTGTCTCTGAGGGCATATCAATTTTCAGTGTCGTGCCCAGGGATTCCCGAGTGGTATGCACAATGCTTAGTTTCATCATACGACCTGGGAATAGGATTGGGGATATGCCCTGGGATGGGTTGGAGTATTCCTGCGGTTTTCAGTCTTTCATATAATTGGGCTCGAGGTTCGGCTAAAGGTGTATAGGTTTTGGCTGGCTTTCTTTCGTATTTTCTTGGCGAGTGCAGGTGCATTTGGTGCATGGACTTGTGGATGAGGTAAGTATGTGGGCTGATATTGCGGGGGATTTGGATAGACAGGTGCTCGAGGCAGGCTATACATTGGCTGGGTATGGTAGACAGGGTAGGGACCAGGTGAGTATTGATAGTAAGGTTGAGGGCTTTGGGTGTATGGGTAATAATAGGAAGGCTGAGGACTTTGGTTGTTTTGATTGTAATAGGGAGGCTGGGGTGATGGCATTTGGTAGGTTGATATTTGATTTGGCCTATGTTTCTGAACTGTCACCACAGAGGACACTCCATCTCTCTTTCTCTTTACTGCTCCCTCAAATGAGTCCGATTGGATTGTCTCACTTGTTGCTTGCAATGCTACAAAGTTTGTAATTCTTCCTGTTCTGATTCCCTCTTCTATGAAATCTCCAATCCTTATAACTTCAGAGAAACTTCGTCCTATGACGCTTATCATTCTCTCATAGTATGTTGCATCTTTCAAAGATTGTACAAAGAGAGTGGTCATCTCACTTTCTTCTATCGGGGGTTGAACTTTCGCTGCTTCTGCCCTCCACTTCATGGCGTATTCTCTGAAGGTCTCTGTGGACTTCTTTTCCAACTTCATCAGATAAAATCTGTCCAAGACTGTGTCAGTGTTGAATTTAAATCTGTCCACGAAATCTTGTGCCATCGTGCCCCAATTACGCCATTTTTGCGGGTCCTGGCTTGTGTACCAGTCTAGTGCTTCTCCTGTCAAACTCCTTACGAACAACTTCATTATGATGGCCTGATTTTTACCTACCCCAATCAGTTTGTCGCAGTACGATCTCAAATGAGAGTAAGGATTTCCTTTCCCATCAAACAAGTCAAATTTTGGCATTTTATATCCGACAGGCAATTCAATGTCGGGATGCATGCACAAATCTTCGTACTCGAGTCCTTCATGCCCCTTGCTGGTTTGGATATTCTTGAATGCTTCTTTCAGGCTATGAATCTCTCTCGCCACACTTTCACCGGTTCTGATCCTCACCTGCCTGTCCATTTCTTCACACCGCCAATTTCTGAAGAGTCATGTTTGATCGTGGTTGTAAAAGGTTGAGCTTAGATTGCATATCTTGGTGGCACGTCTTTGTTCGTTGGGATCAACGACGTGTGCCATCATTATGTGTTGGCCTGCTTGGTGATTTTGCATGGAAGATGTGTTTTGGATGAGTGGGTTAATTTGGGTATGTGGAGTTGTAGGGTCATTTTGTAGCGGGCTTTGTTGTGGACTAGCTTGCGGGTTAGTGTGTTGTGGATTGGTTTTGCATAGTGGCGAATTATCGGGGAGGTTTTGGGAAAATGGTTGTTCATTAGATGAAAAAGTTTGCGGTGCAGCTGCATCATCCCTTGTTCGAGGAGTGGAGTATTGGCGCTAATGGGCGGTGGTGAGATTTTGGAGCCGCTCTATCTCAGTTTGCATGGCTGTCATCTGTTGTAACAGTGATGGCGATGTATTTTTCTTGGGCGGTAGCATTTCTATTTTCAAAGCCTCTGGTTCATCTCTGGAAAGAGTGATAAGTTCCAGCCGATCTGTTCGGATGCATCTAAATCAGTCATTTTGCTGAAGGATTGTGCCTTTGACCTCGTGAAGTAGGGATGATCCGCCATTTTTAGTCAACGCAAATCAACCTTTGGGAAAATAATCTAGACAAAATAAACCTTCTAAAAAAATTTAAAGAAAACCAAGTTAGTACAAGGCGAGTAATTATTGCTTTAAATAATATGCACATAGTGAAAAAGCAGGAGAAAACAACAAAATGATTGTAAGGCAATTAAATGCGCATCCTAATATGCATGGGGCCTCCCTTATGCCGGAGGTGGGCCTAAACGCCAGATATGCGGGATTACGATGATTTGATCCAAGTCGCTAAACCGCAATGCTTTGTCGGAAATGAGACAAAATGAATGTACATTTTCCAATTTGACATGTCATGATTAGTCTTGGATTAGTCTATCCTTATCACGCTACACATAATATGATGATTGGTCGTTGGGTTGTGAGACCCGTAGACATCTTTGGCGGATTTCTTAATTGTGGAGTCGATACCAAGGATCGACCCACCTAAGATGTATGCATGCATGACTTAAAATAAAGGGTGGTATAGCTCTATCTTCAATTTTCTAAGATTTGGCTGACTAGACGCAAGGTTCCCGAGCGGACTACTCGAGTGAGAAGGCTACGCGGCCACCGGATGGTCCGGTCACTCCGCGCATACGCCAACTCTCCTAAAATTTGGTAGATTGAAAGAAATTTGCGGGTGCGCAAAACACACCTCGCGTGTAGTGTGTGATAGTGTCAATTTTTCAGAGTGGAAGAAATATGAGCGAAATGCCAATTTAAGATAAGCAGTAAAAATATGGAAATTAAAGCAGTTATGCATGCAAAAAATTTCACAAAGGAAACAAATCAAAGTATTACGTCAAACAAAGAGTGAAAGTAGAGCACAATTATAATTAACCTGAATTTTGCTATGGTTAAGAACCTGAAATCCCCAGCGGAGTCGCCATGCTGTAGCGCCCTATTTTGACCTTGCTCGGGTCAAAGCGGAGCACAGACGTATGGGGTGATTCCTGGGTAAAAAGGGTTGAGGAGTCGCCACCTAATTATGTTTACGGTGAATTAGGACACCTAAATATTAAACTAAGTGCTGCAATGTAACTCCAATTTTAAGGTCTGCGAAACTAGTGAGATTCTAGGTAAGGGTTCTTTATTATCCTAAAGGGAAGGGGTTAGGCATCCTTTAAGATCCGCTAACTTGCGGTTATCCGGTAAAACTCAGGTTAATTATTACTAGAAAAAATGCATGTTTGAAGCATGAAGTTAAAAGATGTTTGCAAATAATTAATAAAAAAGGGATGCATTTTAAAAGATAGATGAATGTAGAGATTTTTCAAATATGCATTTATATGATATCTAAAGAGAAATACATGTAGAGTTGGAAAAAAATATGTATTTGACAATTGATAGTAAAACAATTTATTTATAATGTCAAAGAAGTAAAATTTTGGGAATCAATGAATTGTAAACTGACAAAAGATAAACTTATTCGGTATGATTAATAAAGCAAATAAAAGATGACAAAAGTTATTTTGAAAATCTTGAATACGCGTGACGAGCCTAAAATAAATAAACTAGCGAAGGATTTCTAAGTTTGAATTTAACCGAGCCTACAAATAAATAAGCTAGCGACGGGTTTCAAATCTTAAACTAACCTATGAATAAATCCTAAGTTTGCCTATTCTAAGCATTTCAATAATTACATAAGTGCGATAAATAATATTACAATACAAAGCGAGATAAAAGCTGAATTAAAGAAAGAAATAACATAAATAAACTCCGAGGAATAATTGCCTTTATTTACTTTAATCCCTGCAAGCTGTCAAGAACAAACGGTTAGAAACAGTTAAATACAAATAACTTCATATCCCGATTCAAAGCAATGAATGTTTTGATCGCGGAGGGCTCAGACTTAAATTTTGAAAAGAACATTCCAATCACGTCGTGGCTGCAAACATATGACTAATGTAGTTTATTTTGATTGCCTCGCCTACTAAACGTGTCGGTCTCTCGGGTGAAATAGAAAAGATCACTATAATCACGTCGTGGCTGCGAATATATAACTTGTTGGTTATTTTAGTCACCTCGCCTACTAAACATGTTGATCTCGGATAAAAAGGTTTAAGTCTTCATCATTGCCCAGAAGTTATATTTCCGTCTTTGCAACTGTGGAGGCCTCAAAATCGACGGGTATTTTTCATCGGCCAGTGTAGTATCGTGTTCAAATCAGTAAAATTTTAAATCGGAACAGAAACAGCAGCAGTAGCGATAGCGAGAAAAAGCGATGAGCGATAGCGATGTCAGAAAAAGCGAGCAGAGGAAAAAGCAGTTTCGAAAATGACGCGGTGTCTAGTTTAAACAAAGAAAGCAGTAGAAGCGTAATTTGAATCTTTGAAAGCGATTAATTTGGAACAAGAAAGCAATGTTTGAAAGGTGCGGTGTTGATTTAAAACAAGAAATGATAAAAGCGATAAAGCGATGAATCAAAGCGAGCAACAGCGAACAGAAAAAAACAACGCCCGACAGACGCGGTATTTATTCAAAACAAGAAAGCGATGATATCCGTCGCAAGAAATTTAAAACGATAAACTTAATAAAAACATTAATATATCCGTTGCACGGATGTCTAAACAGCGATTAAACAAAAAAGCGAAGCGGAGCGAAAGAAAAGCGCGGCCTCGAATTCAATTTAAATCGGCCTTAATGCGATATTAATAAAGCGGTAAAAGCGATTGCCAAAGAAACGAGCGGTGGCGGTTTAAAATATCAGGCGAGTTACGAAATTCGGAAATATTCAAATCGGTCGCTCAGGCCAGTCGATGACCCGACCGGATCGATGATCCAAACTCGAATCGATTTCACCTCAAATTCGGATAAACAATAACAAGAATATGGAATGCAAGAAGTGCGGAAATATCCAAATCGGTCGACCGACCGGATCGATGACCCGACCGGATCGGTGTTTCAACCCGGATCGATTTCAACACCCAATTCGGATAACCAATAACAAGAATATGAAATGCAAGAATTGCGAAAATGTTAACCAATCGTCGACGGGCAGTCGATGATCTGACCGGATCGTGATCCAAACTCGAATCAGATTTCAACACCAAATTCAGATAACTAATAACAAGAATATGAAATGCAAGAATTCTGGAAATGTTACCCGAATCGGGTCGACCCGACCGGATCGCTGACTTTCGACGGATCGATGTTTCAACCCTAATCAAATAAATTCATCAATTTGGATAACCAATAATAATAAAAGCAACAATGCAAGAAATTTGGAAATTCAAATTGAGGCGACCGACCGAATTGGAGTTTCAACCCTAATCAAATAATTTCATCAATTTGGATAACCAATGATAACAACAAAGAATAATGCAAGAAATTTGGAAATTCAAATCGGGTCGACCCGAAATCAGTGATCCAAATCAAATTTTGACACCAAATTCAGATAACCAACATACATAAATATGAAATGCAAGAATTCTGAAAATGTTACCCGAACCCGGTCGACCGATGTCGAATTCGACCGACCAAATCAGTGAAGAAAATCAGAGAATCAAAATGGGAGAACAAACCTTTTCGGACTTGATTCTTGAAACAACAAAGAAGCCAAATGCTTTAAACTCAAGAACACAACAAAGATTTATATATTGAATCGTTTTTTCCAAAAATCCTCCGAAAAAAAATCCTCCCCAAAATGAAGAACAACATGGGGTATTTATAGGTACTCAACCCAACGATCCAACCCCTCATACCCCCCCTTAAAACGAATTCAAATTTTAAAATAAAGGGGGAACAAAATCTGATTTTGGGGCGTGTGTTGAGGATTTTGGGGGGTGTGTTGGTGAGGGGATGGTTTCGGCGGTGTCAGGGTAGGTTGGTGGTGTTGGCGAAGTGACGGGGGTAGGGGTGCGGCGACGTGGGGTAGGGGCATAGGGTGCGGCGACGAGTCATGGGGTTAGGTTTTAGGTTTTTCGATTTTGGGATTTTGTTTTGGGTTTTGGGTTTTAAGAAAAGGGCGTGGAGTCGGTCAGGGGATGGGCGGTTCGGGTTTGGGAGAATGGGCTGGTCTTGGGTCGACGGGTTGGGGAATTAAATTTGATGCAGTTGGTCAGACGGGTTGGGGAATTTATTTTGGGATTGGGCTTGTGGGAATTTAACTTGGGGATTGGGCTTGGACGAAAAATGGGTTTTAGTTTGGGTTGGGTAGGAATTGTTTTGGGTTAGGAAATAAAATGGGTGATGGGTTTTAAAAATATAAAAGAGGGGTTTAATATTAAAATATATTATATATATATATATATATATTTTGTAAAAGATGTGAATTATTTAAAATAACATAACGACGTGATAATAATAAAATACAATATTCGCGAAATGCTTAATGCTTAATAAAAGGGAAATACGATGCAATTTTGCGAGAAATAAAATATCATAGAATATTATGGATAACTTATGATTATTATAAAATGCAAATGATATAAAATATGCGAATAATAATAATAATACGAAGATACACACATATATGCCTATATTTTAAAATTATTTTAAAAGTGAAAAAATATTAAAAATTACAAATAAAATCATAAAAGATGGGACAAAATTGGGTGTCAACAAGACTTAGGGCCTTTGAGTTATTTTTTGGGGATTGCCGTCAAGCGTCATTCAGGTGGCTTGTTTTTGTCTCAACGAAAGTATGCTGCAGAGATCATAGAGAGGGCTGGGATGTCATCCTGTAAGTCCACCTCCACGCCAGTTGATGCAAACCCGAAACTAAGTGCCACAGCAGGTGCACCATACGAGGACCCGACCCGCTATCGCAGTCTGGCAGGGGCCCTCCAGTATCTTACCTTTACCAGATCGGATATTACATATGCGGTTCAGCAGGTGTGTTTATTCATGCATGATCCCAGAGTTGAGCACATGAATGCAATCAAACGCATCATTCGGTATATTCAGGGGACACTGGACTATGGGTTGCACTTGTATCCTTCATCTACATCCACATTTGTCTCTTACACGGATGCTGATTGGGGTGGTTATCCCGACACCAGACAGTCGACTTCTGGGTACTGTATGTTCCTTGGCAACAACTTGGTCTCATGGTCGGCAAAACGTCAAACAACTCTATCACGCTCAAGTGCAGAGGCAGAATATCGAGGGGTAGCGAATGTGGTCTCCAAGTCATGTTGGCTACGTAATTTGCTTTTGGAGCTTCATTGTCCCATTCAGAAGGCAACCTTGGTGTATTTCGATAACATTAGTGCCATCTACCTTTCAGGTAACCCAGTTCAGCACCAGCGCACCAAGCATATCGAAATGGACATTCACTTTGTCCGTGAAAAGGTTGCAAAGGGTCAAGTTCGCGTATGCCATGTTCCGTCTCGTTATCAAATTGCAGACATCTTTACAAAGGGTCTACCAGCGGTTCTCTTTGAAGATTTTAGGGAAAGTCTCAGCGTTCGGAAACCGCCCGCTATGATCAAGTGTGTTAAACAAAGCAATATACATGTGATATACACTGAATATACATCAGTGTATATCACATATATATTAGTAGACTAAAGCGATCGACAAGCGGCGGTCTTTGTTGGGCCTCTCGGCGAGCGGTCTGACCATCGATCGTGACCCATCCAGGCAAAGCGGCGGTGTTGTTGGGCCTCGCGGCAGGCGGTCACGACCCGTCACGGAGCAGCCCATCACGGGAGTGAGGGCAGAAAATCAGTGGCCAAATCTTGTATATTAAGGAAAGTATATTGGATGTATATTGTAGTATATTTGTTACCATAATTAGGATATACACTTACCATAATTAGGATATACACTTACCATATTGTATAGTTAGAATTATGGTAGAAGAAGGTTTGTAATTTGTATATATATCTATTAAATCAATGAAAATAATCAAGGGGATTATTTCTTTCAGTCTCGAGTTCGAGCCCTGAGAATGAAGTGAATATTATTAGGGAACATTTTACTTCTCAAAGTAGAACTTTTCGGCGCATAGTGGAATTAATCGAGTTTAAAAGCAGATATTAAATACTGGTTGAAACCCCAAAAAAAAAAAACTATGGGCCAAACTAATGGCTCCTATGAATTGTTGGACTGAAGCAGTGGGAAATCTTCTATTCATTGTGAGATAAGTGGTAATAATTGATTCAAAGGTCTCTATTGCACCTAAGTGCCACTATCAATGCTGCATTTTGTTTCTTTTACGTAATTATGGCGACTTTTTCTTATCAACTGTATTTTATTAGTAAAGTTTGAAGACAAATAACAATTCATTAAATAAAAGCTTTAATATTTCATAGCACCTTTTTATTGCATTACTTCAAAATCTATTGCACTTTAATTGATCTTATGGATTGTACTATGTTAAAGTTGTCAATTAATGCTTATTAAAAATTTACTCGTAATCACCTTATAGTAACTTAATTGTGTAAATATTTCTTTACATCATAGTGAGTAGTACTTAAACTTGTATTTATTCTGTCTCAATTTATATGACACACTTTTTTTATTCAGTCTAAAAAATAATGACACATTTTCTTATTTAACAACAATTTAACTTTAAATTATATTTTTTTTACGTGTAACGAGATTATTTATAACGACACAAATATCGTTGGCTTGTTTTAGACCATAAAATTCAAAAGTCTTCCTTTATTTCTTAAATTTCGTGTTCAGTCAAACTACATCATATAAATTGAGACGGATTGAGTAATAAAACAACAAAACTACTTCTACCCTGCTCTCAAAAAAGGAGAAAAAAAATGCGAACCAGTGGAATACTTGTCTCAATACATAATTCCAAATACAAATGCAATTTAAAACAAGTCCATTTATTTTTCCTTTTTTTTTAACTTGTTTGGTAGTTTACCTGGCAGAAGAGTAAGATACCTGGACCCATTAAGGAACACATAAAATATCAGTTCCTTTTCAGTCAGAGTCACAAACTCAAAAAAAAATCAGAATCTTTACACACAATAAAGGCACAAATAAACTCATAAAAAAATAAAAAAATTTCCTATCCACACTCCCACTTCTCTCTTTACCCATTCCTTTGTATTATGAAATCTAAACTGACCAATAGGAACCCAAGAATCATCAGCAAACATGACCCTCTCAAACAAGATAGAAAATACCCAAAACAAAGTACAAACAACTCATTTTCTTGTTAATGCATACCCTTCTTGCCACGTGTCCTTATGTTTCACCACTAAAAAAAACTCAAAAAACATCTATATTTTACACTCAACATGTCCAACTTCCATAACAAACACTCCAATACTCCATAAACTCAAGAACTTAAATTTTCACTCAAAACTTCAATCTTATAACTTCCACACCCAAGATTTTGTATATTGCTCTCCCACAACCCCGTTTTCACAATTTAGGTTGCTCCCATTTGCTCGCCACTACTACTGAAATCGTTTTTACTTTATTTTTTGTGTATATCAAGAAGCCAAAGAGTTAAAGTTTGAAACTTTATACAAATTTTTGAATTATGGCTTCTTTGGTTTCTTCACCATTTCCATCACCAAACTCAAAAGTAGAACATCTATCATCCATATCACAGAAACATTACTTTCTTCACTCATTTCTACCCAAAAAAAACAACCCCACATTCTCAAAATCGCCTAAGAAGTTCCAATGTAATGCTATTGGTAATGGTTTGTTTACACAAACAACTCAAGAAGTAAGGAGAATTGTACCTGAAAATCTTCAAGGTCTTGCTACTGTGAAGATAGTTTATGTTGTGTTGGAAGCACAGTACCAATCAGCTTTAACTGCAGCTGTGCAAACACTAAACAAGAATGGACAGTTTGCTTCTTTTGAGGTTGTGGGGTACTTGGTTGAGGAGCTTAGAGATGTTGAAACTTATAAAACTTTTTGTAAAGATCTTGAGGATGCTAATATCTTTATTGGGTCATTGATCTTTGTGGAAGAATTAGCTTTGAAGGTTAAGTCTGCTGTGGAGAAAGAAAGGGATAGGCTTGATGCAGTTCTTGTGTTTCCATCAATGCCTGAGGTTATGAGGTTGAATAAGTTGGGATCTTTTAGTATGTCACAGTTGGGGCAATCGAAAAGTCCGTTTTTTCAGCTTTTCAAGAAGAAGAAATCATCTAGTGCTGGTTTTTCTGATCAAATGTTGAAGCTTGTAAGGACATTGCCTAAGGTTTTAAAGTACTTGCCAAGTGATAAAGCTCAAGATGCTAGGTTGTATATACTTAGTTTACAGTTTTGGCTTGGAGGTTCACCTGATAATTTGGTGAATTTCTTGAAAATGATATCTGGTTCTTATGTTCCTGCTCTAAAAGGAACGAAAATGGAGTATTCGGACCCCGTTTTGTACTTGGATAGTGGAGTTTGGCACCCTTTGGCTCCTTGTATGTATGATGATGTGAAGGAGTATTTGAATTGGTATGCAACAAGGAGGGATGCTAATGAGAAACTTAAGAGTAATAATGCTCCTGTTATTGGGCTAGTTTTGCAAAGGAGTCATATTGTCACCGGTGATGAGAGTCACTATGTGGCTGTGATCATGGAATTGGAAGCAAGAGGGGCTAAAGTTATCCCGATTTTCGCCGGGGGGCTGGATTTTTCGGGGCCAGTTGAGAGATATTTCATTGATCCTATTACCAAGAAGCCTTTTGTGAATTCAGTAATATCACTTACTGGTTTTGCTCTTGTTGGAGGGCCAGCAAGGCAAGACCATCCAAGAGCTATTGAGGCTTTGATGAAGCTTGATGTGCCTTATATTGTAGCATTGCCTTTGGTTTTCCAAACAACAGAGGAATGGTTGAACAGCACTTTGGGATTGCACCCAATTCAGGTGGCTCTACAAGTTGCTCTTCCTGAGCTGGATGGAGGCATGGAGCCTATCGTATTCTCTGGCCGTGATCCACGAACAGGCAAGTGGTTTTTTGCTTCTTTGTTCTTTAACTTAGTCATGTTGATGTCATTTTTATTGTACAATGAAACCTCACTATAACATTGTCGTGTGTTCCGATATGTTTTGGCTGCTATAGCAAAATGTTGTTAAAGAGAACATATAATATAACATAATATGAAAGACCAGTTCCACAGAAATCATGGCTGTTATAATGAAATGTTGTTATAGAGGATGGCTATTATAGAAAGATCTGAATGTACAAGAAATGCAAATACTATGTTTAGTTTGATTAGATTTTTCTCAAGATTATTAATCTCTTACGGTTTTTTCTTTCATTACTTGAAATATGCAGGGAAATCACATGCTCTTCACAAAAGAGTGGAGCAGCTTTGCACCAGGGCAATCAAATGGGGAGAGTTAAAAAGAAAATCAAAGGTATGTGTGCTGAAATATTGGTTCATTGCATATTGGTTTAGATTAAAAGATGTGATTTATTTAGTGGCTTTAAGGTAATGTTCTGGCTAACTAGAAACATTTCACAATAGTGCTAAGACCAATGACGTTATCTAACTTATTTATTTTCTGTGTCAATCGATTTGAACTAAGGAAGTGTAACTAACATGGTCAATTACTTTCATATACTGATTAACATGGACATTTCTTTGAGTAAGTAGGGATTAGTTTTTACCATCGGTAGAACTGTCTATCTGTTACTTAGAAATACTTTTTTTATGTAAACAAGTTTAAGAATGCCCTTCTTCTATTATTTAAACTTTGATCACTTCCATTAGGACTTCAGCAAGTCCAATGAACTCTATTTGATGTAGATAAGTTTAAGAGTTCCCTTCTTCTATTATTTACCTTTGATCACTTTCAGCAAGTGCCATGAACTCTGAAATAAATGTTTTGATGTCTTTATCATGACCACAAGTTGAAAATTAGGATGAAGTTCTCATACAAAATCAGAACTTTTCCAGTTCCTGTTTAGGGTCAGAATTATTACAATTTCCTATGTTGCTCAGACTCTCCAAAAATGTTGTCGCACCTGTGTTGTGTCCTCCAAAAATGCACTACTTTTGGAGGATACGACACGCACCTGGCGGCATTTCTGAAGAGTCTGAGCAACATAGACGATTTCTGCATACGATAGTCATAGACCAAAGAGACAACAACATTGAAACTTGGAAACATGTGTCTCCCTTTTCAGTAATTCTCCCTAAATGTGTATCATGATCTTTAGCAAGAATTGATCAGCGGATTCATTAATCTGATTATGTTGCATTATAACAATTGTCAAGTTGTTTTCTGCTGCTGATGTAACTAAACATTGTGCAGGCTGAGAAGAAATTGGCAATTACAGTTTTCAGCTTTCCTCCAGACAAAGGCAATGTTGGAACTGCTGCATACTTGAATGTCTTTGCCTCAATATACTCTGTGCTCAAAGATCTCAAGAAAGACGGCTACAATGTCGAGGGGTTGCCCAAGACTTCTGCAGAACTGATTGAAGAAGTAATTCATGATAAAGAAGCTCAGTTCAGCAGTCCAAATCTTAACGTAGCTTACAAGATGAACGTCCGAGAATACATGAAGCTAACTCCCTATGCAACTGCCCTTGAAGAAAACTGGGGAAAAGCACCTGGTAATCTGAACTCTGATGGAGAAAACCTCTTGGTATATGGAAAACAGTACGGAAATGTCTTTATTGGTGTTCAGCCCACATTTGGATACGAAGGTTAGAATCTATTTGAATTCTCTTAGGGCACGTTTGGCCACAATTTCAAATGTTGATTTGAAGTTGACCTTTTGTTTGGACATGCAATTTGGATCTCAAAAGTTGGTACTTTTTCAAATAAACATGAAAACCCCACAATTTGCGAAAACTAACAAAAGTTTCTCAATTTTCACAATCTTACCAAATGAGCAAACCATAGTTCAAAAACAAGGTATCAGAATATCCTAAGGCGTCGCATTAACAAATCGCATATCTCCATGTTCCTTTTATAATTAAATGTTTGAGATTACATGTTATTACAAACTTTTTTAAGTGGATGTTTAAAGCACTTTTCTAAATGGTATAGGTGACCCGATGAGACTTCTCTTCTCCAAATCAGCTAGCCCGCACCACGGTTTTTCTGCATACTATTCCTTTGTGGAGAAAATTTTCAAAGCTGATGCAGTTCTCCACTTTGGTACTCATGGTTCTCTTGAGTTCATGCCAGGTAAACAGGTGGGAATGAGCGATGCTTGTTTCCCGGATAGTCTCATTGGAAACATTCCAAATGTCTATTACTATGCAGCAAACAACCCATCTGAAGCAACCATTGCCAAACGAAGGAGTTATGCGAATACCATTAGCTACTTGACTCCCCCGGCTGAGAATGCGGGACTCTATAAGGGACTCAAGCAGCTCAGCGAGCTCATTGCCTCATACCAGTCGCTGAAGGACTCGGGCCGTGGCCAACAGATTGTGAACTCTATCATTAGTACAGCTAGACAGTGTAATCTCGACAAGGACGTGGATCTTCCAGAAGAAGGGCAGGAAATAGATGCAAAAGAGCGTGACCTTGTTGTAGGAAAACTATACTCTAAGATTATGGAGATCGAGTCTCGTCTTCTGCCATGTGGACTTCACATCATTGGTGAACCTCCAACCGCCATGGAGGCAGTTGCTACTCTTGTCAACATTGCTGCATTAGACCGTCCTGAAGATGATATTTCTGCCCTTCCATCTATATTGGCTGCAACAGTTGGAAGAAACATCGAGGATATTTACAGAGGAAATGACAAGGGAATCTTAAAAGATGTGGAGCTCCTTCGTCAAATTACTGAGGCATCACGTGGAGCAATATCAGCATTTGTTGACCGTTCAACTAACAGCAAGGGTCAGGTCGTGGACACTTCTGATAAGCTGACCTCACTTCTTGGTTTTGGTGTTAATGAACCATGGATCCAGTATTTGTCAAACACTCAATTCCACAGAGCTGATAGGGAAAAACTCAGAGTCCTATTCCAGTTCTTGGGAGAGTGTCTGAAGCTAATTGTGGCTAATAACGAGGTGGGAAGCTTGAAACAGGCTCTAGAAGGGAAATATGTTGAACCTGGTCCCGGAGGGGATCCAATCAGAAACCCGAAAGTTTTGCCTACTGGGAAAAACATCCATGCTTTGGACCCACAGGCTATTCCTACAGTAGCAGCATTGCAGAGTGCCAAAATAGTGGTTGAAAGATTGTTGGAGAGGCAAAAGGCTGACAACGGAGGCAAGTACCCGGAGACTGTTGCTCTGGTGCTTTGGGGAACCGATAACATCAAGACATATGGAGAGTCATTGGCACAGGTGATGTGGATGATTGGTGTTATACCAGTTGCAGACGGACTTGGGCGGGTTAACAAGGTGGAACCAGTTAGTCTTGAAGAGCTTGGAAGGCCTAGAGTTGATGTTGTTGTCAACTGCTCTGGAGTGTTCAGAGATCTCTTCATCAATCAGGTACTGGTCTATCCTCCTTTTCTAATGATTCTACAAGTGCATTAGTGCAATGTCAGGCTGTTGTATTTACTTATTGTTTGTTTTGTTTTGTATGCAGATGAATCTCCTTGACCGGGCAATCAAGATGGTTGCTGAGCTTGACGAGCCAGAAGACCAAAACTTTGTCAGGAAACATGCACTAGAACAGGCAAAAACACTCGGAATTGATGTTCGTGAAGCAGCAACTAGGGTCTTCTCAAATGCATCAGGGTCTTACTCTTCCAACATCAACCTTGCTGTTGAGAACTCATCATGGAACGACGAGAAGCAACTTCAAGACATGTACTTGAGCCGAAAGTCATTTGCATTCGACTCTGACGCTCCTGGTGCTGGCATGATGGAGAAGAGGAAAGTTTTCGAGATGGCTCTTAGCACAGCTGATGCCACATTCCAGAACCTCGACTCATCAGAAATTTCACTCACAGACGTTAGTCATTACTTCGATTCAGATCCAACCAACCTTGTGCAAAACCTGAGGAAGGACGGAAAGAAGCCTAGTGCATACATTGCTGACACCACTACTGCTAATGCTCAGGTGAGTGTTATCACTTGATAGATAACTTGAAAGATGTAACTCATTAAGTTGACAGAAGTCGTTTTACTTTGTGTCTAACGCCTCTCTCTGTGATGATTCAGGTACGTACATTGTCTGAGACTGTAAGGCTTGATGCAAGAACCAAGTTGTTGAACCCCAAATGGTACGAAGGCATGTTATCCACTGGCTACGAGGGAGTTCGTGAGATTGAGAAACGATTAACTAACACAGTGGGGTGGAGTGCAACTTCAGGCCAAGTTGACAATTGGGTGTATGAAGAAGCCAACACAACCTTCATCAAAGATGAGGAGATGTTGAACAGGCTCATGAACACAAACCCGAATTCTTTCCGGAAGTTGCTTCAGACATTCTTGGAGGCTAACGGGCGTGGATATTGGGAGACTTCTGAAGAGAACATTGAGAAACTCAAGCAATTGTACTCAGAAGTTGAAGACAAGATTGAAGGAATCGATCGATAAATGTATAGCTAAACAAATGATCTCTGATTAATGTTTCAGGATAATGGATCCTTTCTGCTTCCTAACAATTTCTGATGTGAATTTCTTTGATAGTCCCCAGTGTAATTTTTGTTCATTTTTTGGGGACGTCTTTCTACTTCTATGAGAAAATACTGCTTCATATATTCAAATTTGAGCTTGAAATTAAGTTGCAATTGCCTTCACTCTTTTTTTCTGTCACTCACCCGGTGTCCATTACCCGCTTTGGGGCCCGACTAATCCGGATTCGTGCGACGGGAAGTCCCACTTTAGGGAGTAAAGCGCTCCCTATCATGGGCGACTCCATATCCAGGGCTCGTCGCCAAGACCTCTAGTTAGGATGGAGTACTTACCAATGGTAATTGCGTTCATACTCATTCTTCAAGTTTTTCTTAAATATTCAAAATGTTATGTCAATATTTGGACAAAACAAACACCCATTTACAAGGAATGTACCAAAAAATGAGGAAACTAACAAAAATATATGGTTTTCTACCAAGGACACTTAATCGTCTATACAGATATATTTCAATAAGCACTTTGAGGATGTTCTAATCACGCGTATGTTGAAGACATAATTAAGTAAATAAAAGTATGCTCTCTCTAACAACTTAAGTTATTAGATGAGACGATCACATGCTTCACAACGGCTTGATAACTGCAGTTTTGAGACATTTGTAGTCAACTGTTGGACACATCAAGATGAAAATGTTCAAGCAATCATGATTTCTCATCTGCATACATGTAAAAGACTGAAGATGTACAAAGGATGCTCTGTAGAACTTATCATATTCAAAAGTAAAATGAAAATCAGAAGAAAGCTAGCACTGTTTTCTCCTTCAATTCTCTTGCCATAAATTTTTTTAAGAGTTAAAACAGTAGTACAACAGAAATATACAAGACCACAAAACCTTTCTTTCACCCCATTCCCCCCTACTAATGAATGGTACAAAAGAATAGCAGAATTCAGCTGCACATAAACTTTACATGTTTTACATTTTCCCTCTGAGACTCGTCAAGTATCTTTACTGAATCTATCATTACACTATACCAACTCCATTAACAGGGGATCACCCGCTGCCATAACTCTGATCAGCTTTATAAAATCTTGCTCGCTTGACACTTTCCACGGGTGAACTGCAGGCGCCTCGGCTGAATAGAATGTCGTTAAATTACCGGGAGGCTTCTTCTTGTAAATCATTGAATTCAACACTGAATCGAAATTCTGTGGAGAATCCATAGCCGTAAAAAACATTGGCACTGCAACCTTATGATGCATGTCTTGATTCCCGACTAGATTAATGAGGTCGACAAAGTCGGATACAAAACGTCGAGGGACGTAGAATATCTCCGAACTGCATATCGTTAAGGTCTCATCACTTTTCATTGACTCTTTGTAATTGACTTGCAAATGTACTGGCATTGTTGCTACCACTTTCTTAACAACGTCTGCTTGCTTCACAAACCAGTCTGATTTGCCAGCTACTGGAACAGCGTGCCATGACTTGGATACCTATATGCATAAGAAAGATATGAGATAACTATTGCTTGTGTATTTGGGTAGGACGGGTTTGAGAGCTAATCATTTGTGACCATAAATTAAGAACTCAAAAAAGTTTCCTGTTCCCCCTCTCTACTGGAAGCAGTTGGATTATCAAGAAAGTGTACTTTAGCCACAAGTAAAAAACTCAAGCTACAGATCCATAAGTAGGCATCCCAATGTCTAAACACATCATAGGATGAAACTCTTCCCTCACGATGATTGACTCGGATGTTTTATGACAAGATAAAACATCTCATCTCCAAGCTGAATAAAGAAATAAAGAGCATTACGTAGATTATTCTACATACATATATATATTTCCCGCTTAATTTCCTTTGAATAACAGCAAGAAGTACAAGTAACAGAAGAAACCAGAGAATAGTTAATTCCTTCAATTAAACCATAAAAAGTAGGAATTGGCTTTGTAACAAGTAACAAACAGTAGTAACCTCCAACTAACAAGAAGTTGATACCAAAAATAAGGACTTCATATTTGTACATACCTTGTTTGCTATCCAGAGTTTAGACTTGTCTGCTTGAAGTAAGTTCCAGTAATTAAGGATAGTATCGTCCTGAAGAAATAGAAAGCCTTCTGCACTAGTGTATCTATTGAATAACTTTGGCGCATACCTGAAATAGAATTTGCCAACATTGTATTTAATCAAGGACACTGGGACGTAGCCAGGATGAAAATTTAGACAAACATGATTAGAACAGTTCTCACATAAAGAATAGAAAGTCATGATATTTCAAAAGAAATTAAATCTTTATCCAGCTAAAATTGGCCCCACAAGGTATTTCTTATTGACTGCAGGTCTTTCAAATAGAGGACCTTTGATGGAAATTTTAGTATAGGTAAATTTGCTGTCAAGCCATTCAACAACATGAGAGCCACAAAAGCCCTAAAAAAGGTGTCATTAGTGTGGGGCTTTATATGATCTGTAAAGACTAACATGTGAAAAGCATGGGTAGAGGAATACTGAAAAATACTCACAGGCACATAATCTCTTTTCGATTTTCTTAAAGTAATTAATTTTATTGTACTGACACAATCTTTTTCATGGTTGTTGAACATAAATTCAGTAAATAAACTCTCTAGCTGCTTAAGCTTTTAGATGAGATGGTCATGCACTTTAATATGGTGAGCTGGCAGAGGTCCTCGGTTCAAGTCTCACAGCCACCCATTAAAAAGGACAATCTGGTGCAACTAAGCTCCCGTTCAGCGCCACCCATTATCAAGAAGAATAACCGCGTGCTTGGCCAATGAAATAGAATCAAGCCCGCACGTGAGGGGTGTATTGAAGATATAGTTAAGTAAATAAAAGTGTGCTCTCTCTAGCAGCTTAAACTTTTAGATGAGATGGTCACACACTTCAATAATGGTATTTTTGCATATGGTACCATTCATGTAAGAGTATCTTCCATTACTGCTAGCACTGAGTTACTGGTTGTATAATGTTCTATCAGAATACGAATCAAAGCAATTAGATGATTAAGGAAAAGCTTCCACCATTTCATTTAATGAGTTTATCAACAATCAAAGAGTGGAGTTATAAGTTAGAAGTAAATTCTACGGCAAGCACCATTATGGCAGCAGGTCCTGTTTAGCACAAGTATCACCAGATTTACAGCCAGGCTTGATGCTTTTTTCCTCTCCTACCTAAAGATCTAGATCACTTACGCACGAACTAGGCTTGATGCTTTTTTCCTCTCCTACCTAAAGATCTAGATCACTTTCGCACGAACTAGTAACTACAAACATTATTTCCAAACTTCATTCTCAAACACCTCTTTTTCTCCATTCTCCTCAACTACTCCTCTTCGTGCCGAACTATTTCATAGTGATTCACGTGACCAAAAAAAAAAAGACAACCTCCTAAACCAACAAATAGTGTCACGTTCTCAGAACACAAATATTTCTGCTCATAGGTACGTAGAATGGGCACACATTAATATGTTAGATGTTACTCCCTCCGTCCAATTTATATGATGTAGTTTGACTAGGCACGGAGTTAAATAAATAAAGGAAGACTTTTGAATCTTGTGGTCTAAAACAAGTCAAAGATATTTGTGTGGATATAGATCATCTCGTTAAGCGAAAAAGATAAAGTTTAAAGTTAAATTGTTGCCAAATAAGAAAATGTGTTATTCTTTTTGGGACTGACTAAAAAGGAAAGTGTGTCATATAAATTGGGACAGAGGGAGTACTACATATTCCATGTATGGATAACTGCATTTACTGACCTATTTCACTTATATATGGGTCATGTACTTTCATACTAAAGGAAAAGTAATTGATGGCTTTCAAGCAGTTAAAATTTACTCTCTTCGTCCCAATTTATGTGACACTCTTTCCATGTTAGTTAGTACCAAAAAGAGTGACATGTTTCTATATTTAGTAACAATTTAACCTTAAAAAGGCTATTTTACCCTTAATGGGATGATTTATAGCCATACAGTTGTTTTAGACGACAAGTATTAGAAGTCTTCCTTTCTTTCTTAACTTCCGTGTCTAGCAAACACCATCACACAAATTGGGACGGAGGGAGTAATAGTTTCAGGTCGCTCTCCAACATCATTTGTAACAAATCTTCAAGTCAAACTCAACACTTCTCTACCTTTTTTATACACCTTGTATAAAGGATCCCAACTCTTTCTGTTATATCATTTGAGAAGAATAAAAAAGGAAATAGAGAAATGACAACTCTTTCAGTTATGTCAGTATAACCATTACTTAATTAGAGGGGGGAAAGGCAGCATATTGACTACTGAGGTCATCATAAACTAGTTCTCACTCTTGCATGACAACTCTCGGAGTGCTCACTGATTTATCTATGATCACCTCTACTAAAAGAAAGGAAAGAAATGTATACCAAACAAAGGAAATTGGAAAAAAAGGTCACAGTTCAAATGATGATATGCTTTATAGTCTAACAAGGCAGAATAGGTTCATACTGACAACCCCGTTTATACTTTCACACCCAAGATAACAGAAACAATAAACTTATTACCAACAACTAAAAAGTGAAAGAAAAATTTTGTCGATGACTAACCTGTATATATAATCCACATTTCCTTTTTCAACGGCAAGATCTACATTCTTCTGGTCTGCCAATATGATAACTGTCTTGAATATCCTTCCATAAAGCAATCTCCACTCCAAGGAAGTACGTTCAACGGGTCCACTACAAAATATTATGAGCACAACATTGCCAAAATTCTTCCTCCACTTAATTAAATTGGCGATTTCATAATTTACAGTACCAATCTCTTCTAACCCAAGATGCACAGATGGCAACTTCTGAGGTACAAATTCCTTCCTGTCGCCATGGCCTATACTTGCCCTTGGCCGATCCAAGTCCAAAGACATTACCCGAGGCTGCATGTACCCAACAGCAAGCAAATCTTGAAGCCATGCAGCAGTAAACTTTACATCTTGCTCTGTCCAAAAGCCTTCTTCAGCCATCGCATAGCTCAACTCCAAAATCTTTTCAAACAACTTGTGTTTACCCGATCTCCACGATACCAAAAATTTGATTAAACGGCCCACATTCACGTGTAGATCTTTCTCTTCTGAAAAAGGGTATCCCTCGATTCTATCATACCGATGAATAGTGGGAGGATACACCACAACATACCCACCAATCTCCCATAATAGCCTCTGTGCCCAATATCCTCTTAAAACATCAGAAGACATTGTACTAACGGAAATAGGCAGCATCAAACCCCAAAATGCAGACGAATGAAAAATCGTATTAAATGAATTAACCGGCACCATCATACCCTGAGGCAACGCCACTTTCGGGGCACGCTCATCGAATCTAATATCAAATGCTTCAAGTCCTGACTTCCTAGTAAAATAAAACACCGAATCCACATCCGGTAAACCATTCGAGATCCCTTGTTGGATAAACTGCCTTCCACCAAAAATCTCAGTGTAAAACTCCTCATGACCAATCTCACCCACATTTTCCAACGGCAAACCTCTGGGCCAAACAGACCTTTGCCCGAAATGTACATATGGGTTCACAACAGTTCTATTAGGATCATCATGACTATACTGCAAAATCACTTCTTGCCTAGCACCCTCACCAATCAATTCAACATCAAAATGTTTACCAATATCATCATCTATCACATCGCCACGATCATCCACATCTAATATCTTTTTAGCACCATGTTGTATAGCAAACAAATAACCAACAGTTTTTCTAACATAGGAATCATAAGGCAAGTAATCAACAACCCTGAATCCTAACTTAGCTTGCATTTCTAAAGACAAGTAAATTATACCTTTCAAGTTCCAATCTTTCGGGGTTTTCGAGTTCCCAATTGCAAGAACTTGCCACCCTTTGATCCTTCCAAGCTTTTTAAGTGAATCTGAAGGGTAATCTGATACAGAAACAACAACCCATTTCTCAGATTTAAAATTTGCATAAGGGGTATACTTATCTGATATACTTGGTATATTATTCCAATTGATTCTTGGAAATTCAGGTTTAATTGAGTGAGTTTGAGTTGTTTGTAAACAAAGGAGAGTAGTGGTATCACTAGTAGCACTATGAAGGTAAAAGAAAATGGCAATGGTGGATATTAAGAGTAATATAGTGATGACTTTGTAAAGATTATCAGATACCCATGTGGGAAAATCAAGATTCTTGGTTCTAGTGAAGTGATTTGGGGTTCTTGATGATATTGATAATGGAGTTTGTGATTTTTCCCTAATGGGTTTTGATCCTTTTGATGATTTAGGACTACCATCATAACGATCTTGAACTAACATTGAAATCAGACAACCTTAATTTACACAAATAGAGATAAAAATGTGTTCTTTATTTTGTGTTCTTGAAGTCTAGTAATTTGACTTGTGAGAAAAATTGAATCTTTAAGAGACTGTGAAATGGTACAATGTGTGTGTGTGTGTTTTTGTGTTTGCCGGCAGGGGATGGGAGGAGGGTGGGGTGGGGTTTGGGGTGGTGGGGTTGCTTTAGCTTGAAGGTTAACTTCAGTTGGGGTAGTTTGCTGAGAGGGACACTCATTTTTATTTTCTTTATTTGTTCTTTTTTTATACTTCTTATTATCAATTTATATGATCTAGTTTTATTGGGTAAAAAAATTAAAAAATAAATAAAAAAAAATTAAATTTTGTGGTCTAAAATAATCGAAAGATATTTGTGTAGTTATAAATAATCTTGTTAAAAGTAAAGTTTGAAGTTAAATTATTGACAAATAAAGAAACATGTCATTTTTTAGGACTAATTAAAAGAAAAATGTGTAATATAAATTGAGATTGTTTTTGTTGTTAGTTTATTTTGTTTATTTATGTTGATGATCCGGAGATTGGGTGGCCAATAACTCATGAATAGACAAATCAACTAACTCAGTGAGATTTATGGGGAAAAAAAGGAAAATAAAACTCAATAGATGAAGAGATAAAAGTCAAGAAAGAGAAAGGCAGAAGAAAACAAAACTTTAGGTGTAAGTTATTTGTTGAAGTAATGAACCAAGAAAATTAAGGTTAAAATTGGAAGGTTTCCACACAAGTTTACTTGAAATTGTAATATTGATAGAAGAAATTGAACTACATGTAAAATGTTTACAAAAAAAACTTTACATTACCTCCAAAGTAGTTCGAAAGGTTTTACCAACAATTCACCGGAAACTTCAGATTCAATGGTCTAAAATTGTACTGAATCAATAACTCAACTATATCATTCTTTCGGATGTGTAATGTGGGAATTATAGTTGTAAAACTTATTTTAAAATGGACACAATATAAACAACACTTTCAAAAGGAGCTATATGTGCACTTCAACCCTCAAAACTAGGTAGGAATTGCACTAGGTATCGTCACATATGATCCGGTTGCGCCCTAACCACGGGCAAGAGGTTGTTCATGTGAAGCAACGCCACCTCTAAAGTAGAAGGGGTTGGAGAGGTTGTCCTCAATAGGACTTCAGGGAATGAGATCACTCCAAAAGGAGGTGATACATGTCCCAAACTTGGTTAAAGGGACGTTGTTGGTCAAGCTGGTTTGAGACTAGTCCAACAGGTCCGTAATAACTAAGAATGGTACAATATGTCTATAGCCAAATGAATGATATATTTGTAATCCGTGCATCTATGCCATCATAGATTAAGACACATTAAATAGCAAGTCATTCAAAAGCTAACGATGTTGAGATTGTTGCCTTCTGTCGACATAAACCCTAAAAATAAATGTGAGGTAGATGAAGAGGCAAAATCACCTTTCCAAATTTCGTCAAGGGAATAGCGAAAGAAGCACCGCTCTTGAGCATCTCTATTTAAAATGTATCTAGTTTTAGGAGCAGTTTGGACATGATTTGAAACCATGGTTTGAAATTGAAGTTTTGCTTGGACATGCAATTTATGTTTCTTAAGTTATATCTTTTTTCATTGACATAAAAAACCCATAAGTTGTGAAACCATAAATTTTTTCTTAATTCTTATGAAACCTTACCAAATGAGCAATGCATAGTTCATAACAAAATCAATACGCGGCTAAAAGGCCTTTCTAAAAAATACAACATCAATTGATCAAACTTTAGTTTAATAAAAAGGAAAATTGAATATGAATATGAAAATAGAAAATAGAAAAGCAGTAACTGTAATTGTCATATTCCAAAAGAGTGGTAATTATACCACAAATACAACATCATCTAAGGCTAAGAATAAGATATGATTAGGCTATGATTGTGCCATTAGTTGACTATCTAATCTACCTACAATATACACATGATCCTAATATCAATTACAATTATTGCTAAATAATGACAATAAACAATTATTAAAGATAATTATTCTATCACACCCCCGCAGTCGAAGCGCGAGGTATCCGTATGCTGAGACTGTCCAGAAAATCTTCAAATAACACTAGCGGAAGACCTTTAGTAAAAATATCTGCAATCTGATAGCGCGACGGGACATGTAAGACACATACTTGTCCGTGAGCGACTTTTTCGCTAACAAAGTGAATATCCAGCTCAATATGTTTAGTGCGTTGATGGTTTATCGGATTCCCAGAGAGATAAATAGCACTAACATTATCACAGTACACCAATGTTGCCTTCGGAATCGGACAATGGAGCTCTAGAAGAAGATTTGGAAGCCAACAAGATTCAGATAGTACATTGGCAACACATTGGTATTATGCTTTGACACTGGATCTGGACAACGTCGCTTGCTGTTTGGAGGACCAAGATACCAAGTTATCACCAAAGAATACACCATAACCAGACGTGGAGCGTCTGGTGTCCAGACATCCTCCCCAATCAGCATCCGTGTAGGAAACAAAGGTGGATGTCGACGATGGATATAAATGCAAGCCATACTCTAGAATACCCTGAATATAATGCAGAATGCGTTTGAGAGCATGCATGTGATCCTTCATCGGGTTATGCATGAATAGGCAGACTTGTTGCACAACATAAGAAATGTCTGGCCTTGTGAATGTGAGATATTGCAGGGCCCCTGCAAGGCTGCGGTAATGTGTCGGGTCGACATATGGCTTACCTGAGGAGGCGCTCAACTTGGGTTTAGTATCAACAGGAGTTGCCGACGGCTTACAAGATGACATGCCAGTACTTTGAGATAAAAATAAACCACATGCATGACGTGTCACAATTATCCCTAAGAAGTAACTTAGTGGCCCTAGATCTTTCATAGCAAACTCAAAGCCAAGCAGTGACATAATGGACTTGCGAAGAGCATCAGATGAGACAGTCAATATAATATCATCCACATATAAAAGAAGATAAGCAATATTATTACCCTGATGGTAGATGAACAGAGAGTGATCAGAACGACTGTTAGAAAACCTAATATGTGAAACGTAATCCAAAAATCTCTTGTACCAGGCACGGAGGGGTTGTTTCAGCCCATTTGATGATTTCTTTAACAGGCACACATGATTTGGATAAGTGGAGTCCTTGTATCCCAAAGGCTGGTACATGTATATTGTTTCATTTAACTCTTCATGGAGGAAGACATTTTTGACATCTAGTTGATGAAGTGGTCATGCCTTCGAAAGAGACAAACTAAGAAGTGTTCTTATAGTTGTCAGTTTAACCACCGGACTGAACGTCTCACCGCAATCCACACCAACTTGTTGGGTCTTCCCATCACCTACAAGACGGGTTTTATTCCGCTCAAAAGTACCATCAGATTTTTCTTTGTGACTGAAAATCCACAGAGACCGAATTATATTAGCATTAGGAGGCCAGGGGACCAAATCCCACATCCTATTTTTAATAAGAGCATTAAATTCATCATCCATAGCCATTTTCACATTCGGATCATTAAGAGCAGACACAGGATTACGAGGCAATGATGATTTGTAACTCGGGTGCGGAGGTTATATTTTGTTTTGGGTTTAATAATGTCGTGTTGACTACGGGTAACTGGACGATGGACTGACATTGGAGTTGGGCCAGCGGGAGGGGCCAGCGCCTAGCGATGGCGATGGGTGGGTCGTGACCCAAGCGCCAGATCTTTGGGCGTGATCTCAAGTCACCGCCAGGCGATGGCGGCTTGGCATTGGGCTGCTAGGCAAAAAGCCCATTGTTCCCGATAGTGGATGGGCTCAGACACGGAGGCCCAGACCACTGAGCAGTGTTGGGCTGCGGCTGAGCCACTATTTTTGGGCCCAATTCTCCCAAAATTTCTGGGTTGGCCGAAACAGTGGATTTGGGACGGTTAAAAAAATGTTGGGCTAAATACGGGGGTATGCCATCATCTAGAAAATCATAGGTAGGAGGTCCGAACCCATGCATTTTGGTAAATGGAAAATTTGTTTCATCAAAGATTACATGACGACTCATAATGATTTTATTGGAGGATAGGTCGTAACATTTGTAACCTCGATGATTGAAAGGATAACCCAAAAAACCACAAGGGGTAGACCGGGGTTGAAGTTTGTTGATTATGGTGGAAGGAAAAAGAGGATAGCATAAGCACCCAAACACCCGTAGATGAGAATAAGACAGGTCCCTTAGGTATAAGATTTTTAGAGGGGCTTGATAGCACAAGTGTTTGTTGGGAAGTATGTTCACTATAGATGTTGTCATTTGTAGTGTGCGATGCCAAAAGGATGGTGGTAGTGCGTCATGTGCAAGGGATGTTCTAATAATGTTATTGATGGTTCGAATTTTTCTTTCCGTCTTTCCATTTTGAGAAGAGGTGTGTGGACATGAAAGACGAAAGGTTAAACCATTAGTATTGCAAAAATCCCAAAAAGACCCATTATCAAACTCCTTACCATTATCACGTTGAATATTTTTAATATCCCGTTCAAATTAATTTCGGATGAATGCTCTAAAAGTGAGAAAAGTGGAGAAAACTTGTGAGTTTTTAGACAATGAAAACGTCCACAAAAAATTAGAGTAATCATCTAGCAAGAGCAAATAATATATATGGCCCGAAGAGCTCAAAACGGGTGATGTCCAAATATCACAATGGATAATATCAAAAAGCATAAGTGTGCATGAATTAGAAGAAACAAATGACAATTGAACATGTTTTCCAAGTGGACATGAACGACACATAATTGAATTACGTGTTGGAATACGTGAAATAAATTTATTTTGTTTGAGGGAAGCCAAAACAGATGCTCCCGGATGACCCAAATGTTCATGCCACATTGAGGGCGCTAAAGCTGCAAAGGATGATGGTAACTTGGCTCGATGATTATGTGTGGTGATTAGATAGAGCTCACCCTGACTATCACATCTCATTAGATGCATCCCCGTCTGAAAATCCTTCACGAAAAATCCAAAAGGGTAAAAAAACAACAGACACCCAATTATCAGTAGTAAACTTTCTAACCGAAACCAAGTTTTTAATTAATTATGGAGCATGAAGGACATTCTTTAAAATTAATGGTGGGTTTGGTGGAGATAATTTGGTAGAACCATAACCACGAATTGGAATAGAATGACAATTTTTGACAATTATACCATTATTTTTGCTCAAATTAAAATAGGATGAAAGATTACCTTGGGAGGACGTCATATGAGACGTCGCTCCGGTGTCCATGTACCAATTTACATAGGACGAATTAAGTCCAAGAGTGTGCATGACGGACTCAATATCGGTTGGACCGACCACTATCGAATGGGCCTCCTACCACTGGTGTGGCCCAAATACTGTTGAGTTGCAGTTGACGTTATTGGGCCCAAATCCATTGGGTTGCTGGTTGGCAGTGTGCTGGCCAGTTTGCCTTGGACTGGGCCTGGCCCAAATTTCATGAAGGAAATAGGAAGGGTGGCACAGCCCAAGTCCATTGCCAGACCTACTGTGGTGGTCCGCTGCCCCACTGGGCTCGGGGCTGCCACTTTTGGCCAGGAATTTGGCTGCTGGTCACCGCCTTTACCGCCCGTTCCGCTGAAATTCTGGTGGCCTCCACCTTTGCCACCACCACGATCACCACGATTTTTACCACCATTTTGCCTTTTTGTCCCCGGTTCGGTGGAATATTTTCAAAATGTGTATTAGCTTCATTGGACGAGGTGACAACCATGGCGGAATTCGATACGGTTGCCATCTTTTTGGCGAAACCCGCCTCTTCAAGTATATGCATAGAGCGGGCTTGGTAAAAAGGTGGTAGAGGGTTACTTTGTCGGATGAGCATACCCATTCCACTATACGTTTCGGTAAGGTCGGCAACCAATTGTAAAACCAACCGATTATTTGTAACCGGTGAACCATCGTTCTTGAATTGATCCGATAAAACTTTGAGGCGTTGACAATAAGCAGATGCATTCGGAAAGTCCGCCATGTCAGTGGTGGAGAATTCTTTCTCCATAGTGACGGCTCGAGAATTCTTGTTATCTTGGAAGATATCCCGTTAGCAATTCCAAACCTCCATCGCCGTGGATCGGGTTCCATGATTGTATGCAACAAATCGCTAGAAATGATTGCATAAATCCACGAAAGAACTGTCGCATCAAGTGTGAGCCATAGTTCTTTTTCATCATCGATTTTCAACACCTTTTCCTTGCCTTTTCCGGTGGGATTATGTGATGAATAACCCTGTGGGAGCGGCAACGAATTTTAAAGAGCTCTGCCCAAGTTGCGTAATGAACATTTTTCATATCAAGAGTGATGGAAATATGAGTTTTGATGTTGGTAACGGTAAGAGCGGGATGAAATGTGAATTTAGAGTCAGACATTGTTGACCGGAAAAAAAAAATTGGGTGGTCAGCCGGTTGGATGGAGGGGGGGGGGGCGACGGTGGAGGGTATAATTTTTAGGCTATAAACTCTTGATACCATGTAAGAATATTTTCCTCAATTGTCATATTCCAAAAGAGTGGTAATTATACCACAAATACAACATCATCTAAGGCTAAGAATAAGATATGATTAGGCTATGATTATGCCATTAGTTGACTATCTAATCTACTTACCATATACACATGATCATAATATCAATTACAATTATTGCTAAATAATGACAATAAATAATTATTAAAGATAATTATTCTATCAATAACCAACAAGACAAAGATCAAGTACCTAATGGATCAATCTTAAATTCCCCTCAATACAATTGTAAGGTGATTTTGAATTCAAATAAGAATTCTTATTGTTACAACAAATAAGAATTCAAATATGGAACATTAAGGTGATTTTTTCCCATAGAAATCATTTCAAACCGTCCGAGAATGTTGTTTTTCTATGAAACCATGTCTGTTTAAGTTTTCTTCATGTTTGAAAAAAAGTTTTTTCAAACAAAAATCATCAAATGCTACAACCATCCGAACACGTTTCTTTTAACACTCTTTTTCAGAAAAAACATTATTCCAGAAGTTGTCCAAATCAATCCTTAAATTTTTTGATAGTAATTAATTGTGAAAACAAATGGTTGGTTGAAGGAGTTTGGTCTTCACACTTTTAAGTCATGTCATAGTCATACTTTTATATATATATATATATATATATATATATATATATATATATATATATATATATATATATATATATATATATATAAATTATGTATTGGACAATTATATTCAATACAATATAAAGTCGATCAATTGATATATATTTACTAATTTATGAATATTTTTTTTACAAAATATAAACTTATGGACAAAATTTTATATTTTAAAAAAATTAAAATCATGATTTGGAATCCATCACACCTTTTTGGATGATTTGGGATTTTAAACCATGACATAAAATTGAAGTTCAAGTTATGTCCAAATTGCATAAACAAACGTGATTTGAAATCAAATTATGAAACCATAGTTTGAAAACGCATGACCAAACGCTTACTTAAGAAACTATTTAAAGTTTAGTCAACATCAGACAACTCGTTATTACAACTTCTTTTTAGCGAACTCGCCAACAACCATAGCAAAATGTATACCTGCTTTTGTATGATTTACGAGAAAGTTTTACTTATTAATTACTAGAATATTAGAATATATTCACCACATATTTTATAATTCACTAATAATTACAATATAATATGATGCATGCCCGAGTGTTATGCCCTATGAAACTGATCCGAGGTATAGATTACTCGAATTAGTAGAGAGAAAAAGTAAATTGATCAATGGCTCATGGTGTTACCGGAGAGCTTTTGTTTGATTCATCACAATTCACGGTCTAGGTTGTGCACCTACAAACTTGACTTGAACCTAAGTAATCAACTACTCACACAGATTCCGACCCAACTACCGTAAGAACAGAATGGAAGGGCAAAAAAGGATTCTATGCGCAGACGTGAAAGCTCTATCAATAGAGAGTTCACTAAAAAGAAGTTGTAATCACTTGAACCTAATTTTGAGTAAAAGTTTGCCTTATGGCAAACTTCTGCCGAATAAACATAATTTTGCTACAAATCTCTGCCGTGCGAAATTCTTTTTAATTTTTTCTTGAGATGAGATTCGAACCCAGAACCTTGGAATATTAGGCAAAGCACAAAAATTAAATATTTTGAATTTGAAGGGAAAAAAATTAAAGACCACCCCGAAATAAGGGCATTCGTTCGAATTGTCCTTCATGTCGATATGAGTATACTGGGCCGAACCCAAAAAGAAGCATACTGGATCTGGTATTTAGCCCATTTCATTGTCCGTAATCAGCAAGTAATAACACAATTAATCATTATTCAAATGTTAACTTTAACGCGCCATTTTAAAAAACAACGTTGAAGAAATTAACAATGGAAAAAGAAGCATTTCCTAATGAAGATGAACTTCACGTTGCTTCTGCTCTTGTCCTTCTCTCAACTACGCATCCTCCATCTCCAAAGTATAACGAAATTTATCTCAAATTAGCGTTACTGAAATTGTTGCTATTATGAGCTATTTTTTTTTTTGTTTGTGTTTTTTTGCAGTACATTCTCCATCTCCGAAGTATAACGAAATTCGACATACTCTCGAATTTGTTTTACTGAAATTTCGAAATTTCTATCGAATTTTAGTTACTGAAATCATTGCTATTATGAGCTTTTTTGTGTGTGCTTTTTTGTTTGCAGAATGAAGAGTATATCTGAGATTTCACAGATAGATGCATTGAGTTATACGACGCCTGTCATGGATTCAAAGTCCAAATCGAGTGATTCTTCAATTGTAACAGCTGCTGCTGATGATGATTATGATGATGCTTCGTTTGCTGAAGCTAAAGCACGTGCTCGTCAAATAAAGATGATTCGGATGATTCGTGTTATCAATAAGCTTAAGGTGATCATTTTCACTGTTAAAATTGAATATATTGCGTGAAAATTTGATATATTGCGTGAAGATGAACGTGATCTAGAGTTTTCGATTTGTTATTCTAGTTTGATTTTATTGCATTATCAGTCTATGAGATCTGTACTAGTAATTATTCTAGCTTTTCTACACTGCTTTGAACGTTTGATTTATTTTTTTTTGGATTTCGTTTTTCTGAACCTTCATTGTTCAATTACTCTGTTTCTCTGTTAGGAATTGAGATTTGATGCTTTAGAATTGAATCAGTTTTCTCTACATTAGATTTAATTTCTGAATAATCACAAAATTTCCAAGCGTTTATGTATCGCATGAAGATGATTCAGATTTTTTCATTGTCACGAAGCTCGATGTGAAGTTTTAATTCAGTACAATACGTCTCAGCAACTTCGTTATTGTTAGATCCCTCTGTTTTTCACTTGTATTGCGTGAAGATTAATGTGATCATGAGTTTTTAGTTCATTTTTTGTAATTCGATGAATTTAAATTGCAATTTCCAGTGAATGATCAGTCTATTCTGTTGTGAAGCTAGTTCACTGCTTCATATTGTGGATTATTACACTGTTTCGAGCACTCGAGCTATTGAATTTTTGCTCCATTAAATCTCGAAAGTTCCACTACTCTGTTTTCTCAGTGCTTCGATTTAAATACTTACACTTGATAATCGATTCAATTTTTTTTATTTAACAGTTTTTTATTATGATGTTTCATTGAAGCTCAATGTGAAATTTCTATTCAATAAAATACATCTTTGAAATTTCAATATTGTTCAATCTCTCTGTTTTTTATATGTAAATTTGAACTTGTATTGCGTGAAGATAAACGTGATCATGAGTTTTTAATTTTAATTCATTTTTGTAATTCGATGAGTTTTAATTGCAATTTCCAGTGAATGATCAGTCTATTAAGTTACGAAGCCACTTCGCTGCTTCATTTTGTGGCTCATTACACTGTTTTTTTAATATTATTATTTCGTTCCTTTAAATCTCCAAAGTTCCGTTACTCTGTTTTCTCAGTAATTCAATTTGAAAATTGACGCTTCCTATTCTATATAATCGATTCAATATTCTTTGTTTTTGATTGATTTTCTGAACAAATGCACAAAATTCGTAGGCGGTGCGAAGGAGACGATCTAAGAACTTATGCATCTCCAATTGCCTAAAAATCAGCTCCGGCAAGTCGAAAACCGCCACTTCTCTGACTACCTCTACCACATCGGCTTCATCGTGTGTGTCAATTGACTGCTCTGCCCTCGGCGACATCTCAAGTCGTGAGGCTAGCGCTAATAGAGGAGTATTAAAGGAGAGAGTTGACTGTGTTCCGAGGAGGAAGATTTGTTCACCTCACATGTGGCGCCGAGCTGAAGCTATATTGAAGGTGTTGTCGTGTCATGGTTGTGCTTCTGAAGTTAGGATTCGTCAACTGCTTGGTGATAGCCCTGATACCAGCAAAGCCTTGAGAATGTCAATCTCTCTCTATATATATATCTCTCACAGACACACACAGCATAGTTATAGTCTTACTCGTTTGGTTCAAACAAGTTATTCCAAGATTGTTATCACACTCTCAATGTGGGATAAAAATAACACTATAATTCCAGAATAACTAATCCTGATTCAGGAATTTATTTCAATCCAGAATTAATTATCCCTTATCATTCATATCATACGAGCCCTTACTATATTATTTACTCTCAACAATCATGATTGCCTAGTGTACAACTGGATTATGTTTGTGACACACACAGAGCTTAGTTATAGTGTGTACAATCATGGTCAATGCGTAGGATACAAGTGGAGTGTTGTGATACTTTTTTTTTTTTGTATCTATGGTTATATTTCAGATTGTTGAGGCTAGAAGAGGTGAAGAGGACAGGGGCAGGAGGTAAAACAGATCCCTATGTTTATGTGGTAAGTTAATAAATTTATATGCAATAGCTTTGTTAGTCTAATTTTTCTAAGTTTGAAATATTAAACGATGAGTTTGATTGTGGGTTTTAAGTAATTTCTTGTTTCAATTTGTTTGACATAGTTTAATTTAGAGCGAAATTTTAAAAATAAAAAAATATTTAAATTTTATTACTATCATAAATATATCATAACATTTGTGTTATTATAAGACTTTTGAAACTCGTGATGTTAAACATGACATCACATTTATGTGGTTATTAAAGATTTTTTATAAAGAAATTATATAACAGAATAATAAAAATATAGTATCAAATAAAGTGGAACGAAGGAGTTCTATTTTTCTTAAATACTCCATCTGTCGGTTTGAAAACACAGAGTAGCAGAGAAAGATACACATCCGAGATTTATAACCTTGAACTTACATTTGTGTGATTATAAGAATTTTGAAACTTGTGAATTCTAACATATTATAACATTTTTTTTAATATAAAAATTTGTCACGAAGACACATAATCAAATAGGACAAAAATGTATTAGTGTTTGACAAAGCAGCTGGGCTAGACTGTTAAGTTTGATTTACAAGTTCATACCTCTAGCAAATCAAGTACTACTTCAAACATATAGACTAAAAGATGCATTTGCTGCATGCGTTGTCATCATCTCTACATGATTGAAGATCTGGTGAATAATGTTTTTAAATTCAGCTTTTTCTCCATCTTTTTTCAGCATCAATTTGTCTAACGTTGTCTTTTTGTTGCAGATAAGTTGATAAGGTAGAGAACACTAAAACATAGGTGGATCAAGTTGGTAGTTCCACTGGAAAATAAAATTTGGCCCAAGGGAGGCTGGATAGTATATATTATACTAGACAAAACCCTTGCTATGCACGGGCCCAATTACCTGAGTGGATTGCTTTTGACTTATTTTTGTTATATAGAAGATATTTCTAGTTCCTAGCCAAACATAAAGAATAATAGTCATACATTGATAGCAACACTTTAACTATGTAATGAACAACGAAAAAAAGTGTAAGCAGGGTTACATTCCTAGTCCTCCCCTTTTCAGGACATAAGGAAATAACATAAATGAAGCTCGAGTACTTAATTTTGGTCATCCATTTTCAAGGTTGCGGAAAATCCAGGACGATAAGCAGCACCTCATGTAAATGATTCAATTTCTTGCTTGAGCCACTCACAACAATTAAACATCTAAATTAATTTAGCACAAGAGCAAATGTGCTTAACATCCGTTCAATATACATAACTACATAGTCTTGTGGAACCCTTCATATTTGAATATTGTAGACACCGTACTTCAAAAACGTATGAACTGTTTGTATTTTGTAATACAATACAAACATATCCTAGTTTATCATATCCAATGAGCTCGAGCTATAGTCCCAAGCTTAGATGCATTCCAGGAATCACAGCACAGAGAGTTTTTGAAGTACCTTGTAAAAACAGATAACACCATCAACAACAGAGATTGAAATTGAGAAAAGGAGCATGTGTTTTTGTGAGTTTACTCAAATTAAACCAGTTGGTTTCTGGACACATGTACCATTTCCAATAATAGCAAGAAGCCATATCATTTCTCATTCCTCTGTGATAGAGTTACAACAGAATGCTGGCAATGTTATGTGTTAAGAAGAATAGATATCATAAAGTAACTTTAATAAGAATTATTATCTAAAAGTGTTTATGTTAGGCTAGAAGAAATTCGAAAATTTAACATATATGTTATCATATTGCAAATCTGCGAACAGTTTCACATAAGAAAAAGAAGAGTCCTCTTATAAATTGATCTGCTTTGCCCTTTGGCGGGCATAGCAACTATTTCAGACATTTTTCTTATATTTCCCACTTGCTGTAATTAACCTCACTTTCATATTCAATCCTTCAGATCAAAGACACCCGTCCAGTATGACCTCAACAATAGCTAAACACATGAAGTTCGATCTGATAACTTTTGACTTTTAGAGCTACTTTATACTGTTGACTTTTTCTGTAGCTAAATTTTATTTAGACGGGATTTATGCATTTTTACCTGTACTATGTTGCAAGAAAAGTTATTTGAGCAATCATCTTATTTCTCCTTAAACCACAAAATTCTATTTAGGTTCTACTAACTATTGATGATGGTGTGGATAAGTGAATTGTTTTATGTTCATATCTAGAGTTGTGACTCACATTTAATGTTACGATACTTTCGCTGCACGTAGGAAATCATCACAGCATAAATTCTGCCTTCTCATAGTTACAGTTGCAGGAAAATGATATATATCTGTGTCTTTGTTCAAGTTGCAGTGACGGAGACAGGAAAAAGTTCTCGGCCTAGTTATGCAAATCAACACTGAAATTTGCATGTGAAAGTAAAGGTAAAAGGAAAAATCACATAACCAAAAAAACCACCATTTTCTCAGTCATAATAAGACTATAGAGAGGCCATCGAGATCATTTTATCCGGAAAAGCCCATTTCCAGCTGACACTGTCAGTCCACTAACAGCGTTATACAGTAAGAAGGGCACGCGAAATAGACAACTACTTACTAGGTTAGGGTAGTAGTTTTTTCATCTTCCCTTTATTTTACTTTACCCTAGTGGAAATTCACTTTTAAGAGTTACTAGATAATTAGTGAAGAGGTTATAAAAGTGACAAGCTTGGTGGAAATCTCTTATCTTAGGAGGAAAAGCTGAGTATGCCCGAGTAGTCTTGATATTGGTTGGTTTGAGGTTTTGTTAGTTTTATACTAACAAGCAAGCTTCGGCGACCGCTCGACCTAGCGCGTTAGCCCCAGTACTATAGGGAAGGCCTATGCCCATCATCAAGCAAGCCCAAGTCCATGCAAGAAAGCCCTCCAGTCATAATAAGACTATAGAGAGGCCATCGAGATACTAACATTACATATTGCAAGAGAAAAGGTTCGCAACGACCAATCTAAGATGAAACATCAAATTTTTATAGATGTAAATATTTACTAAAATCAATAAATCTAATGTGGCTGATGCAAAACTTGCTTGAAGCTATTTAAAAGAAGGTGCCACACTGCTTTACCTGGAAATCTGGAACAATGAGGCAGCCAAACCTGTCATAAAGGGCAGCCCCGTGCACAGTCTTACCTCACATTTCTGCAAGAGGCTGTTTCCACGGCTTGAACTCATGGCCTCCTGGTCACATGGCAGCAATTTTACCAGTTACTCCAAGGCTCACCTTCCAGCCAAACCTGTCATAACCAGCATAATTTTTCTCGGTATTTCATTCTCCATGTAGGCAGTAATACATTCATTTTTCATTTACAAGTTCACTGGATCAACTTAATGAAGAAACAAAATTGTGAAGGGGATCGGGAGTGAGATTTTACCATTCATCCGATAATGTAAAAAGATTTTCTTTTCAAGTAGCAAAAGTTCCCAAAAAATGTAGGTACCTCCTGCTGGTGAAAAGCATAATTCAGATTTCAGAGTAAAACATATCAACCTCAGCGAAGTTGATAATTCCTCAAAACAAATCAACTTCAAAAAGGAAAGAGAAAATTGAAAGACTACTCATTTTTTACAATTCCTTTTATTTTTATAGCTGAAATGAGTTAATAAAGTATCACTCTAAAATCCTAGATGAACAAAATCAAAAACATCAGTAGAAACATAACTAAAAAGAGATGGTATTTTGAACAATTCCGCAAACAATTGTTATATACACAAAGGTCACGAAGTGAGAGAAGAATAACTTTACCTGCTGTTCATATCGGGCAAGCTTACGCCTTCAAGTCTCCAACGATTGAATTTCTCAATCAACATTACTGATTTTTGGTTTTTTGATGAATATATTTTTCATCTCTTGAATTCACCAACAGAAAAATAATACCACGTAAACACGATTATCATTATAAATAGATCATTCTGTTGTAGGGATGGGCTTTTGCATCTCTCTGCGCAAATCGCGATGAATCGATCTTGGGGCATGATCCACTGAAAATAGAAGAATTTTTAATCAAATTGAATAATGAATAAAACAAATGTTAGTGGATAAAGTAAGAAAAATCGAAATGTTGATAAGCCAAAATACCTAATTGTTGGAATCACAATCTATGATAAAAGCAACTAACACATCACTTGATTAAAAAAAAAGGCAGCCCGGTGCACTAAGCTCCCGCTATGCGCGGGTCCGGGGAAGGGCCGGACCACAAGGGTCTGTATGCAACTTTACCTTGCATTTCTGCCAGAGGCTGTTTCCACGGCTTGAACCCATGACCTCCTGGTCACATAGCATCAATTTTACCAGTTACTCCAAGGCTCCCCTTCTAACACATCACTTGATTATGGAACATAAAACTAATGCATAGTAAACACGACGACGATTATCATCTCCCAAAGAACTAAGAAAAGACTTGAAAGCATAACTCAATAAATTACAAGAACAATGTGTACAAAGTCATCGACCATATCATCCCTCCAAAATCAAAGCCCCTAGAAAACCTGATGATTCTAGTGATGGACTTTGGTCCCGCTTAGATGCGGTTGTCCTACGATCCCGAATGATCTGTTGCATACAATCATTGAAACCGATGCTACTGCGCGACAAACGTGGGGGCGCTTGGAAAGTATTTTTCATGATAACAAGACACAACATGCCTTGTATTTGAAAAATCAATTTCAGGCCATTCAGTAGGATGATTTTCCTAATGCGTCGACCTATTGTCAAGAACTTACGATGATTGCCGATCAACTCTCCAACGTCGGTGCACCGGTCACTAATCAATGATTGGTGATGCAACTTATTGCGGGTTTGAATGAAAATTATGACGGTGTCGCTACCATCCTCCAACAAAGCACGCCATTGGCTACGGTTCTATGAGACTCGTTCGAGACTCATCCTTGAAGAAATCAGAAAAACAAAGAGGGCAGCGACTAATGCCAGCACAACTGACGCCGCTCTCGTAACCACCGGCGGCAATCATGCCGACCCGAGAGGCTCGTCTCCTGCCACATCCACCGGCAAGCCAACGATCTGACATGTGGCTCACGTCCCCGGAATAACAACAGAGGAAGAAATTACGGGAACAACCGCGGTGGCAACGGCGGCAACAGTGGCAGCGGAGGCAGGAGGCGGCCCCCGCCGGCTGGAAGCCACCAACAGCGGCAGCAACAGTAGCAGCAGCCTCCGCCGTGGGCTGCCTACCCGCCATGGGCTGCGTGGGCCCTGCCGGCATGGGCTGCTCCACCTTGCCCCTACTCGATGTCCTTATGGACCCAACCTCTGGCCCGACAGGCCTAACCCAGCTTCCTCGGCGCACGTCTTTGGTGATGGAAGCAAGCGATTGGGTGTTGGAGGTTTAACCGCAAAAGAGTTAAGTTTTACCCTTTACGTGAAGTCTTTGGTATTTGGAAAATCTGTTACTTCCTCTCCCCCAATTTATGTGACACGGTTTGGATTTCAAAAGTAAAACTTCTTTATTTTGATCGAATTGACACTGAATTCCTACGTACAATCTTTAAGTTTTTTTTTAAAAAATAATTTATATATTTAAAAATTACATTAAAAAGTACTATAAGTCACAATAATTAATAATTTGAAATATTTAAAAGGCATATGAATAAATCGCGGTCAAAGATTTTTTTATTTGACTCTTGAAATCCGAACTGTATTGTTGAAACTTAAGAGAGAAAACTTCGAATTAGGAGGGCAATCCTCCCGGTGAACTGACCATACCCCAAACGAACACATGTGAACATTGGGACAGAGGGAGTAACATTTTTCTAGTTTACTATCGTTTCTAAGAAAGTTTTAAAACTGAGCACTGTTACCGATTTTTGTTGTTGATAAGTCTGTTAAATAGGGAGTATAAGATTCTTGAGGTACTAATTTATTGAATTCAGCGAGTTGAATATACTTATTCTTGAATGGAAGTTGGATTTTTTCTTTGATAAGTTTGTTAGTTAGGGAGTATAAGATTCTTGAGGTAGTAATTTATTGACTTCAGGGAGTTGAATATACTTTTTTCTTGAATGAAACTTGGAATTAGATTAGTTCTCCTTTTGTTTGTGATTAGGTGTCCAAGCCAACTTGTACATGCCTCAACTATTCCACCCCTCATCTGATATAACTATGCCCGCTAACCTAGACTGTTCCATCGGGTATCTGCTAACTCCCATCTGATAACTCAGCCCACCAATGGTGAGGGATATGGAAAGAAATCCCCTAGCTTTTTTTGCTAGGGCTGGGATTTGAACCTCAAGCCTCATAGTTCTCCTTCCATTTCATTGACCACTAGACCACACCTTTTTGTTCTTGTTAATTTTCAAGCAATTTCTTAGAGCATGATAAAGCCAGCAAACTAGTTCTTTGTTTTTTTGGGGTCAAATTCTAATATGTTTTTGAGCTGGTAACGGATCACATTGAGAGAGAAAAATATGGATTTGGATTTACATGATCAGATACTTAATAGGATTTGAAAATCCTAGTCAAAAGAAGAAAGCTAAAACTAGCCGGAAGCAAGAGGATAGCTGTATTCCAGATGCAAAATCTGGAAAAGAAGACTTTCAGGAAGCTACTCCGAAGGGTGTCAAAGAGGTTATTTCCACGGCTTGAACGCATGAACTCCTGATCACATAACAATAATTTTATCAGTTATTCTAAAGCTCCGCTACTCTTGGAGGGATTAACTGGAAAAAGTGTTTTGGGTAGAATAATGCATAAAGGTGGTGGCTATGCTTCTTTCGATGGTGAAAATTCTTAAGCAGTTTCCTGATTTGACAGGGACCAATGCTAATGCTGTATTTTTGTAGTCGGTAAAAGTGCAAATATATATCATATTATATTAAAAGTGAAAATTTTATCTTTAAAATTAGATTACAGTTTTGTCCTTGCACTAAATCAAAATGTAATAAATAAACATCTAATTATATATTAAATAGTAATATTTAATTTAATAATATACAAAAACATAAAAACATTTATACAAAATATTGTTCAGTCATATTAATAATGACTAAGAGCCGTTTCCTTTTCCAAATACTTCATCCATGTTCTTTGGAATTAATGACAAGTTTTTAATTTCCAGCCAAAGCAATGAATGTTGAATGTTGCAAGAGTCGTTCAATTAAATTTGGAAACCAAAACGTTCCACATCCCTTGGTTATTCAATCAAGCCAAGGTAAAACTACTTAGGGCCTTAAACTAACCAAGTTAATATTTACGAAGAATTTTATTTTTAATATTATTATCCTTAATCTCAAATTCTCAAATATGCAGAATCTGAAAAGTTGTAACTTATAATCTGAATTGTCATTAAAGTGGAAAATAATTAAGGAGTAGTTATTTTTTCTAATATTATTCATGTGTTTTTTTAGTGTTTGTGTTCATTCATATGGAGTACATGCACAACGTGTGTGTCCAGAGATTATTATCTCTATAAAAAATAATTATAATTTATGTGCAGGCGTACAACCTGAAATTGAGAATGAGGAACACATACATTAATAGAATTTATGTACAACTATAAAATACTATTTCCATTCGACAACAACGTCTTAATATGTATGCGGGTGTAAAAAGGAGGAGACTACAATTTGTAAAAAATATGGCAATAATTTTAAGACATGAAACATTTGAAATCATAGTCGGTGTTCCTCAAACTCACATTTAATTTATGTGTTGTTGACATATAAAATAAAAAATTATTGACAAGTTACATACTTGATATGTCGGTTGAATAAGCTCACCATTCATCAATTTGCTTGCATTTCCCCTTCAATTTCTGTGCGATTCGTCGCGCACTTAATATAATACTTGTATAACATTTGTTCTAATTAGCATAGACATGTGCCCTTTCCCTATGGCTTGAACTCGTGTCTGGAGGTCACCGGTGGAAACAGTCTCTTGCAGGAATGCAAGGTAAGACTGCGTATAATAGATTCTTGTGGTCCGGGCGCATAGCGGAAGCTTAGTGCACCGGGTTATTCTTATATATATACTTTGTTTTGTGTCTACGTATATATGTTTGACATCAGCAATACTTGACAAAACTATGTATTCTGACCCACCATATTTGGAATGGACACAATTAATTAGTCAAAAAGACTCCAAACCATAGGGAAAGGGCAAGAAGCAACTTAATGTCAAAGCCATATTGAAGAAACAAAAAAGCTTAAAGTCTCCCCTACAAATTCTATATACATGGCATATTCTTCAACCATCTTTAGGAGCTCTTGTACATATATTAATTTTGTCCAAATTTTCTTATACATCAAGGCATTGTAAACAAAGACATAATAATCCATGGGCAAATACATGGAAATGGTGGATGTAGGTGTGAGAATAGTAGCTAGGTTTCATTCTCATTGCCCTCAGACTGCTCGAATGTACTATCACCCACCCTCCAACATCCATGGCAATGCCTCAAATTTTCCTCGTAGCCAAAAAGAGAAACTTGGGTTTATTGATCATCACAATCAAGAACCAAACTCTATGGAGAGTTATGGTGTCAAAACTTCCATGCATGTTGATACTGCAGACTTCATCGTTCACACGTTGGACTAAGTCTATGTACGGAACTATGAATACTTATTTTTGTGAAGGATTGAAAGTGAAAATATAATGGATTGGGGTGTCATGTTTCCAGTGCATATAAGTTAAAATTCTTATTTTATTGTGTGATTATTATATATGTACAGTATTCTCATTGTATGTAGTGCTTATGACATTGGTTGGAAAGGATAGGAAAGAAAGAAGAGAAAATCAATGTGTGATTGAGTCAAAAGCATATATACTATCTTACATATAAAGCAATGGCGTGTGATTGTTAATAAAGATTGTATATATGGATTGTATGAACTGAAAGATTTTATACTTTATACGACTGAAGATGCTTCTTGCTCCATTGCTTTTTGTTTTTTTCTCTTTCCTGGCGTCAGCTGATAGATCGCCTCAAATATATTTTTAGCCAAAAATTTGTTCATAGCAACAACATATTGAATATAATTCCACGTGGAGGGTGATGCAGACCTTATCTCTACCTTTGTGGGGTAGAGATTAGAGAGGCTTCTTAGTGAACAAGAAAAATTCAGTGATTATTTATGGAGACTTAAGCTTCATTTGTTTTCATTAAGATTAAGACGTCTGAATCTAAATGCACGCCTGAATGATTGAGATGTTGTCTCTAGATGTGAACACTGAATGATTAAAATAATTTGTTTTTCAACATCTAAATATGCATAATGTATTTATTTAAACATAATAAATATATAATTCAAATTAAAAAGTAACTAAATATTAGAACATATATATATAAATTTAATAAAATAAAATTATTATTTGATAAAAAAATGAAATAGTTATGTTTGCTAGTGATGGTGGATATGCTTTGTAGTGGTGGTGGTGATGGTTGATGCTAGTAGCTAATAATACTGGTGGTGATAATTGTGATGGTGGAGCTGATTGGTATTGTAGTGATTGGCGCGATGGTGGCGGTTAGTAGTGGTGATGGTGGTTATGATGGTGAAGTTGGTTGATGTTAGTAATTGGCGGTGTTGGTGGTAACTTGGTGGGTGGGGTGGGTAGGGGTGGGGGTGGTTATTGATAGAGTGGTGGTAAAAATTGTTCATACAAAAATATTTTTTAATGATATTAAGACTTTGTTCAAGATCTTAATGATTAAAACATATTCAAACCAAATAAGTGCTTAGATCTTAATGTAAATAAATGCACTTAATAACTTAAAGTCTATACCATTCAGATTCAGACCTCCGTGCAAACAAATGAAGCCATAATAGCATAGGCGCCACATAAATTCACATACAGAAAACCTCATTTCTTATAGTGATTGCATGCAAAAACAAAGAAATAAACTAATTTGGAATTTCCTTTTCCACGGAAAAAATATCATAGCCAATGCATATGACAATGAAATTGCAGGCAATTAAAACCCACCAAACAAAAACCTATAGAAACAAGAAGAGTTCATTTCATTTCCTTTAACAGAGTAAGAAATCACCAAATATTTTTCTCTTTGCCGGGATTTGAACCCTGATCTCCCAAGAAAAAGAGTTCGTTTCATTTCTTTAACAGTTTATATTTGCACTGTACAATGAGTAGTAGCTATGTCTATTGTGAACAAGTCACTTCAGAATACAGTGTTGAATAACCATTTAACTATAAATCTCCATCTCTTGGTTTGTATTTTCCTGTACTGCTAATCTCACTGATGCTCAGCATCATGAGCTTTCAAATGGCTCAAGTCTCCCTTAAATGATTGGTAGAGAGGGCGAGACCTCCTGAAACAGAAAATATCTTCAATCTGGACGACGTTTGGCTCAATAGGATCGACTTTCTCTGCCTTTAGTTGAGAAGAATGTGAGCTTCCAAAGACTTGTAAGCTTAATGACTTTCTTTTAGGAGCACCAACATTCACATATTCGCTAAAGAAATCGATCAGGTCCGTTTTGGTTATCTGCTTCAGTGCTGCAACCTGTTTCATGAATGTTAAATAGCAAGATCCTGTCATATCTGATACTACAAAAGTCAAAGTTAAAATGCTTGTTTCAGAAAAGCACGTCAATGAGGCAATTATCCTACCTAATGAACTCCCAGAAATTATATAAGGCCAAGAGGGGGAAAAAAGAATGATTCGTCAACTTTCAGGACAATGAGCCGTGGTACCTCTTACTGGTTTATAGTCAGCATTTCACAAATGAAGAATTTCTTTATAATAGTGGTATTCGGGCCAACTTGTATGCACCTCGACTATCCAGTGGGCACCTTCAACCTCCCACCAGCACATGTATCGTGTAATTCTGCCCACCAAGGCTTAGGCAGGTGGGAAGAAATCAAGAATTATATCCCTCGAGGAGTCAACATCTTGTAAACAACACTTGGAAGAGTTTTTCTTCCTTATATCACTCTAGTTTGACCTTAAAAGGTGCCAAACACCCACCACTCATGCCAATAATCCTTCCCCTCCCGGAAAGGGAGAAGGAAAGACATAGGATAATCTCCTTATACCTATCAATTCAATTCACAAAAATTAAAACTAGCTTGATATGAAAAAAGAAAAGATCATACCTCACTTTCAATTCTGTCAAATCTGAGGGTGCCACCAGAAATTTCCCACCAGAAAAAATTAGTTTCCTCCAATAAGTTTTTAAACTTCTCGAGCTTACTATCAATAAGAGCATTGACTTTTGTCTGCATTGTATACGAGCCAAAATCTTAGTAGACGAGGCAAAATATATAATATTGCGGACAAATAATTAATGAGGCAGCACCATCAATTGATTTTGACTTTATTGGTTTGTTAGTGACTGGGTTTATTTCAGCAATGCTAATGGAAGAAAGGCATTTAAAGAAACTAATGTATGTAGCCACAGAGACAGATCAGTTTTGTAAGTACCAGAAGAATATAGCAGATATATCACACTTTTGCTATTCTCAGCAAAAGTAGCAAATGATCACAAGTACACGAACAGTCAGCCAAAACAATTTCTCTTGTAGGGTTACTAGGCGAATCGTGATGAAGATGTAATGACATTATCAAACAGTATTCTAACTAAGCACACCTGTAATTTTACTGATTAAAGTGTCATTCATCCTGCCTCATTTAAACAAGTGTTCCTCACGAGAAGTAGTTCTTCCTAATATTTTTCTTAATGATTTTGCCTTCGACCACCCTCTCAATTTTTTTTTACCTTTAATCTAGGTATTTCATGATGTTTATCTTGAGCCATTTCCGTGTAGATACTTCTGATAATATTACTTTCCGGGAGTTGTCGCAATGATGCCATTGTGTCTGGTGTTCTATTAATAATTGTGGGGTCCAGTTCAGCTTGTGTGCAACTAGAATAGTTCATTGGGTTCATCCTTTCCACAAGTACATGTACCGGGTAACTGCCTACCAAGACTTAAGTAGATGAGAAGAAATTATCCAGTTTTTGTTTTTGCCTACTGGAGATTTGAACCCTGCAAATGGTACCAATTCAAGAAACAAATCTTAAAAGGAGATTCAAAAATTAACCTTAAACTCATCATCTGACATGTCATGAAGCTGAGTTTCAAACATCTTGAGAAACGCCTGAAATCGCAACTCGATATATCTAGGATCCTGTATTATGGCTAACCATCAGTCTCTCATATTGAAGTTAAAAGGATTTTTATAATATTTCTTTGTTGGCTTACATAGATATGATATGATCTTTACCTTAACTGAGGACTGAACTATAAGCTGCAGTCCACGAACACCAGAATCGGTCCTACAGTTTAACAACATTACATTGCTTTCAGCTGAAGGGGAGCCTTGAAGTAACTGGTAAAGTTGCTGTCATGTGACCAGGAGGTCATGGGTTCAAGCTGTGGAAACAGCCTCTAGCAGAAATGTGAGGTAAGGCTGCGTACAATAGACCCTTGTGGTCTGGCCCTTGCCCGGACCCCGCGCATAGCGGGATCTTAGTGCACCGGGCTGCCCTTTTTACATTGCTTTCAGCTTCGTACAATAGACCCTTGTGGTCTGGCCCTTCCCCGGACCCCGCGCATAGCGGGATCTTAGTGCACCGGGCTGCCCTTTTTACATTGCTTTCAGCTAGGGATGACAAAATTAGCCCATGAAAACATGACCCCCCAAATCTGTTCAAGTTTGGGCTGATTATTGACCCGCCCAATTATTAGCTCAGCCCATTTTAGCCTAACCCATATCAGCCCAACTTTAGATGGGCTGATATGTAGCGCAAATTGATGAAAAACCTTGTCAAAATATTTTCAAAAAGACATTTTTTTATTTGATATATTATATAGAGCCATAATAAAGAAAAAAAATAGTATTATTAGGTACTTAAAAAATTATAAAGGAACAACCAAAAAATTAAAACTTAGCAAGAATTGGGCAGGGTTGCGTTATGACCCGCGTAGCCCATTTTGACCCGCCCAAATTCAGCCCAGCCCCTCCATTTGACACCCCTACTTTCAGCAGTGAAGAAAAATAAGAACCAACAAAAAATTAAAACTTAGTAAGAATTGGGTGGGTTACGTATGACCCGCATAGCACATTTTGACCCACCCAAATTCAGTCCAACTCGTCCATTTGACACCCCTACTTTCAGCAGTGAAGAAAAATGAATAATTGTACCACATGTTCCCCAAGTGCAAATACATTCATAGAGAATTTAAATGAGAAGTGTTGGCATACGTCCGTGAAAGTGATGTAATGTAACCAAGCTGCTCAACAGATCTAAGCTGGTCGAAAGCTGGTTGTTTCGCTATCAGAACAAATAGTTGCAATTTTACATTCTTGACGTATTCATCTCGATGCACCTGCATATATTAGTTTGCTTTTTTATCAGAGCCTTCCGAACATTGAATAAGATAAAACTGTATTAGCAGGGAGAAAGAAAGATGGCGGAACTCGTAAAAAGCTAACTCAAAAAGATAAGACATCCAACAGATTAAAGTTGTTTAACAGGAAAGGTTTCGCACTTTGTTCATTATAGGCTTTTCTGACAGATTCTTCTCAAGTACATACAAATTATTTGTCTAGCCACAAGTCAGTAGAATGGCAAAATAACTGGTTCTGCAATTATAAACATTTCAGGTTAAATTCCTTAAAAGGCTCCTACTAGTTCTGATCATTCAATTCTTGCTATTTCTCTTTTACTGTTCTAACAATAGCTGTTCCAGACAAGTACGAGTTTTTTTCACAAGTAGGAGTTTTTTTCACAAGTAGGAGTTTTTTTTTTTAGAAGAGACAAGTAGGTGTTTATTGCTAAACAAAAAGGAAAACCCATATATAAGGGGTATAGTGGTATAAAAGAAGTCCAAAGCTTTGCAGTAAAAGATGACTTTGCCCATGGGGCATCCAATCATATACTCCCTCCGTCCCAATTTATGTGACACACTTTCCTTTTTAGTCTGTTCCAAAAAGAACACCTTTCTATATTTAGAGACAATTTAACTTCAAACTTCCCATTTTACCCTTAGTGAGATCATTTATAACCACAAAAATATCTATGGCTTATTTTGGACCACAAGTTTCAAAAGTCATTCTTTCTTTCTTAAACTCCATGCCCAGTCAAACACCTTCACATAAATTGGGACGGAGGGAGTGTATGATACTACTACAAAAATGACCTTTAAGAAAAAAAAACAAAAAAAAAAAACAAAAGTTGTAACTTCACATGTACCGGAATGTAATGGAGAAGAGCAGAATTTTCATCAGATGTATTTAGGCCCTCTGCAGTATAGAAGTAATTCATGCTGTCTTCAAGCTTTATAATTCTACTTGACAGATGCTCAGACGCAAATAGGGCCCGAGATAGAGGCTGGGCACCCTTGTACAAGGCATCTTCAACGTGCTGGATCATTGAAACCGCTTCCTTTGAGTCGATGTTTCCTGAAAAGGGATAATCAAAAGGGTGAATATGCCACACAGCTGACGAAAATCCTAGAGAAGTATAGTTGGGAAGAAAAAAGAACCTGCTATGTAGCACTCCAGAAATGTTCTTGCTAGCAGCAGAGGATAAAACTTAACAAGGTCATCAACTTCAAGATTAGGAAGGACTCCAAGTTCATCTTCCCACGACCATGAGTGTTCCCTAAGAATTAGTGAGCAGTAGTACAAAGCTTGTTCATATGGCTGTTGAAACTTGACGTTTTGATATTGCTTTGAGAACAATTCCTTCAAAAGATAAAAGGGAATCCGTGAGAAGGAATTATCAGTTAGAAAACTGCAATCACAATTGTTACATTTTCCTTTCCTTCATTTATTTACTCTATGTTTAATATTCCTGGACTTGCAACAAGGCATACGGGGTAACTAAATCCGCCTCCTTAGTTGTATTACTCCCTCACCTTATCCTTCTTTCTCAACCTATGTCTTTGCTATTCAAGGATCTACATTATTAACTAGATCATGTCAAGTTAAGCAGCAGGAACTAACCCAAAAATGTATGCTTTGCCCAGAAACAAAGAGGTTCTCAAGCATCTCATTCAGTTTGAAGTGTTTTTGAATACCTAAATGTAGAGGTAAACATAGTACTGAAGAGATACCTAATATTGTAATAGTCATAAATTTTTTACCACATGACCACATCAAATGTGTCAAGAAGAGGATATAAGAGAGGAGATCAAGTTGGAGAAGAAGAAGAGGGTCGTGGATGACAGGTTAAGAATCAAATGGGGGAGTTTGACCATGGCTAGTGCAAATGAGATGGGGGAGAGGTTGATGGCCAAGGGGGCATGGGGGAGTAGCGGGGATGCGACCGGTATGTGGGATAGGACGGCCAGTTGCATTCGGGAGGTAGCTAGAGAAGTGCTAGGGGCATCGCGGGGTAACCGTGGTGGGCATTGAGGGGACTGGTGGTGGAATGGTAAAGTTCAAGAGAAGGTAGAAGAGAAGAAAGCGGCGTATGTGAAATTGGTAGAAAGCAAGGATGAGGTGGAAAAGTGGACGAATATGGAACTGTATAAGATGGCGAGGAAGGAGGCAAAACTAGCGGTTATGGCGGCGAAAACTGCGGCTTTTGAACGCCTGTATGTGGAATTAGAGGAGAAAGGCGGGGATAGGAAGTTGTACAGACCCAAGGCAAGAGAGAGGAGGGCCAGTGACTTGGATCACGTGAGGTGCATCAAGGACGAGGACGACAAAGTACTGGTGAAGGAAACGCATATTAGGCGGAGGTGGCAGTCTTACTTCCATAAACTCTTGAACGAAAAAGGAGATGGAGACATTGTGCTGGGAGATCTGGAGCATTCTGGTAGGTACCGGAATTTTGAGTATTGTAGAAGCATTAAGGTTGAGGAGGTTAAAGATGTTGCGCAGGATGAGCAGGGGACGAGCGACCGGGCCTAATGAGATCCCAGTTTAATTTTGGAAGAGTGCAGGCAGGCAGGTTTGGAGTGGCTGACTAAGTTGTTTAACGTCATTTTAAGACGACAAGAATGCCCGAAGAATGGAGGTGGAGTACAATGATTCCCTTGTACAAAAACAAAGGTGATATCCGGAGTTGCAACAACTATAGGGATATCAAGCTGTTGAGTTACACTATAAAAGTTTGGGAGAGAGTCGTGGAGATGAGGGAGAGGAGAGGTGTCTATTTTCGAGAATCAGTTTGGGTTCATGCCGGGGCGTTCGACTACTGAAGCCATTCATCTTATTAAGAGGTTGGTGGAGCAGTATAGGGAAAGGAAGAAAGACCTACATATGGTTTTCATCGACCTCGAGAAGGCATACGACAAAGTCCCTAGAGAGGTTCTATGGAGATGTTTGGAGGTAAGAGGTGTACCTGTGGCGTACACAAGGGTGATCAAGGATATGTATGATGGAGCCAAGACTAGGGTACAGACAATAGGAGGAGACTCGGAGCACTTCCCAGTGATGATGGGGCTGCACCATGGATCGGCTCTTAGTCCATTCCTATTTGCCTTAGTGATGGAGGACTGACGCGACAAATCCAAGGGGAGGTACCATGGTGTATGTTATTCGCAGATGACATAGTCTTGATTGACGAGACTCGCAGCGGAGTGAACGCCAAGCTGGAGATTTGGAGATAGACTCTGGAGTCTAAAGGGTTCAGGTTGAGTAGGACCAAGACAGAATATTTGGAATGCAAGTTCAGCAACGGGAGTGACCCTGAGAAATGCATGGAGGTGAGGCTTGATGACGATGTCATACATCGTATTGGGGCAGGATGGATGAAATGGAGGCTCGCATCTGGAGTATTGTGTGACAAAAAGGTGTCACCAAAACTTAAGAGCAAGTTCTATAGGGTGGTGGTTAGACCGACTATGTTGTATGAGGCGGAGTGTTGGTCAGTCAAGACTTCACACATACAAAAGATGAAAGTTACGGAAATGAGGATGCTGAGATGGATATGTGGGTATACTGGACAAAGTGGGAGTGGCCTCAGTGGAGGATAAGATGCGGGAAGCGAGGTTGAGATGGTTCGGGCATGTGCAGAGGAGAGACACATATGCCCCAGTGCAGAGGTGTGAGAGGTTGGCTATGGACGGGTTCAGAAGGGGTAGAGAATGGCCGAAGAAGTATTGGGGAGAGGTGAGTAGACGGGATATGGCGCATGTGCAACTCACTGAAGACATGACCTTAGATAGGGGGTTGTGGAGGACACAGATTATGGTAGAAAGGTAGTAGGTAGTCGAGCGTAGTCCTACTTACGCTAATAAATGATAGTTATAGTGTTATAACTGTAGGCCCGATTAGCCTATCACACTTATAGGAGTTGTATTGCTTTATAGTCACCTATAGTTTGATTTCTGCTGCTATGTGTTCTTTAGTGCACTTTGTTTATCTTATTTAGTTGTGTTAGCTACCGCTTCCTTTTGTTAGAATGTACTACCATGGCGTATTCAATTTTATTATCAACATGTTCATATTGCTTAAATTTTGTCTGAGTCTGACTGTTTCTCTTGCTTTGATTTGCTTTTAGTTATGCTTTGTCTTGGACCGAGGGTCTCTTGGAAACAACCGCTCTACCTACCAAGGTGGAGGTAAGGTCTGCATACACTCTACCTTTCCCAGACCCCACGTTGTGGGATTTCACTGGGTATGTTGTTGTTGTTGTTGTTGTCTCAAATAGTAGAAGTCCTTTTTTTTTGGAGGGGTAACACAAATCACGTAGTGCAAGTCTTTTGTCACGACAATATACTAATATTATTGTAAGCAATGTAGCGGCTCAATAATTCAGTTGCAGTCCCACAGATCAAAATTAGAGTAAATATAGCTCCATGTTGGCGTTTCTTTAATAGAAAATCAGACAACAAACTAACTAAACGGAAATCATTTCTGCAAACCAGCCAAAAATGCATTCAGTATTGCCTGAGACACTTGCGCCAAGCAAGCCAAGAACGCACTCTTTGATGTAAGTGTTAACAATACAAGCTGAATGTTTATAACAAGTGAAGAAAACGAAGAAAGTATCCCCAATCCTATGACATGAACATGAAAGGTTTTAACAGAGTTCAAGTTCCTCAAATCAAATAAGAAAATGTCGTACACTATCTTAAGCATCCCTATTATCACATGTAAAAATGTGACACTATTTGAAGTAGGCCTAGATATAGCACGGTTGTTAACTCCCTAAAGGAGCAATTCATTTCAGATAAATTAGATGCAGCAATTACCATCAAACGACCTGGTCTACAAAAATTTTATTAGCTTGAACAATACGAAGACTTGAAAAAATGCTGTAAAGGATGACAATAGACCTCTTACCTTGATAACAAAGAATCTGTCAGGCTCAACTTTGAAATTGGTAATCTTATCAATAACTTCTTCTAGGAAGACCCTCATTTTATGATTATATCCTGACACAGTAACCTGAAAGGGAAGCAAATCAAAATGGGAGAGTACAATGATTCTGCTGTCCAAAAAGTGATTGCTCATGGAATAGGAGAAAATGACAATAATTTTAAGCTGAATGAGCATAATGCTTTCCCAAAGTGTAACCAAGAATAAAAAACTTATAATATTCCAACCAAATAATTAAGTTTATCTTTAAATCAAAAACACAGAAATTAGGAGAGTTTTGTGAGATAAACTTTGGTAAATTGTATTTATTGCTTAGAGAATTCCATTCATGATGATAATGCGTGTACAAGATAAATACCTGGAAACCACTACAGTGACTACTTATCGAATAATGCAAACCGGCAATCTCGGCATAGTAGGCTGAAAGATGCAAAGTAGATTAGACGAGTTAAGCGGAATATCCAGCAACTTAAACGATCAGCATTTCAACAGTCGAAAAGTCCTTGCATATTTTTTTGATTGTTAAGTCCTTGCATATTTGTACAAGGAGTAAATGATATCTTAGTCTTTGATACTTGCCATATTCATTTAGATAGTCCTTCAGCAGCCATACGAAAATGGAGGTAAGAACAACTGATTCAGGAGAACTTCTAGCTTGGGGACAGCTGATATCTATTATACAGTATCCCTTTGGCATGGAGAATAATGTATCCGGCTTGTACCATAACCTTGAATAAAGGGATTTCCTTAAGAGCACTGGAAAATTCATCTGTATTGAAGGGCAAAACATTTCAGGAAATTTATAAAGTGAAAGCGTGTGAAATGAGGTTTTATTGTTAGTAATACCTTGTTCGAGACAGTTTTAATGGACAAATCGGTAGGAATAAACATATTATGAACAGGTAGATGCAAATTTCCATCAGGAGCCTTCTCCATCCATTTCTGTAATATTCAGAGCAGTGTCATCATTCTAGTCAATAGTTGACTTAAAGCGATATTACAATGCCAAATCTTCATCAAATCAAAAGCAACGGTATTTACAGATACCGACTGCGCACCTCAATCATGGAGCTTGTTATTTTCTCTAGTGAATATGCAGTTCCATACCAAGGCTCTATTGCGTCTGTATTACCGTCAAATTTTGTTGAAACCCAAAAGATTCTGTTGGAAAGACTTTTTCGTGAGAGGTACTCCCAAAATGATATATGACACCATCATAATTCAGTGACAAACTATTTATGCAAATGATACATGTTGAACACACTATCTGACTAAGCCGGAAGTTCTAACACACAATTTCTGTATTTTTATTTATCTGTATTATCCAGATAACCACCATGGATTCAGAGCAATATGCACAAGTGTATGACTAGGAAACGTTTCGCCAGGCTTTCTTGCTTGTAATTCACAGTTATCTTGATGTAAGAAAGACCCCGGACTTGGATTCTCAACTTGAATTGTTAAGTGAAGTACCGAAGATGTCTACAACTATCCACCAACCTACGGTTAAGTGCATAGAATGGTATGGGATTTGGAGCGGATTAGGGGACATCACTTGATTGTATTAAAAGGATAACATTTATTCGGCCTTTGTGTTGGTCTTGGCCGAAACCGTGTCTTTTAGTTTGTTGTTTTTAATTCCTAGATTAGTTACTAGTTTCCTTAGGACACAATGAACCATGTAATAACTTCTAGCTCCCTTTAGGACACAATCAATGCATCATGCACTAGAGGAGGATGACTAGGCCGAAGGTTACTACCAAATGGATGACTTGGCCGAGAATGGGTAAGGTGCCAAGGACAAGGAACTATCTAGAACATGCGGCTTTCAAGAGGGGATTTCATTCATGCACTTGAAGACACCAAGGAGGCCTAGAGAACTTGGACGGTTGGCCGAAGCAATGCATCTTGCCATTCGGTCAAGGATACACACTCAAGGAAGAAGTTCTCATCGGACTCCAAGAAGATGGTTCATTAGTACATGCCAAGAAGGGATGATTCTCAACATCATCCAAGAAGACCATTTATGAACTAACTAGTTCATGTGTGAAGGATGCCAAGGAATGATCTAGAGTGCATAGAAGATTGGGATTCATCCCCTACTCCAAAGTCGACCCCTCCCCCCTTCCCCGTTCCCACCTTGGCCGAAATGGTTCCAATTTGTGTCCCTTTATTTGCCCTTCTAGAATAGTCCATATAGTAGTATAAATAGGACCCTTATGTTTATGTAAAAATCAGAGTTGATGAATAGAAAAACTTGAGTTTTACTCAAACACTAAAGTATTCAACTTGTGTGTTGTCTACCTTAGTTGGTCCTTGTGTGGACTTTCAGTTCTTGTGTGAACCAACCCCTTAGTGTAAGTTGAAGCTAGGACTTGTGCGACCTAGTTAAACCCAAGCTAAGGTCCCTTCGTGTAAGTTTGGTTAGGACTTGTGTGACCTAGCTAAGCCCAAGCTTAAGGAACCCCCTTGCTGCAAGTGGACGTTGGAACTTGTGTGATCCAACCAAACCCAAGCCTAGGGTCTATCATAAGGTTACCGGCCACCCTCACTTGGCTTGTTCATGAGCTTGTACTTAGCAACCTCGGTCAAGACCTTGTCCAATTGGCCAACTTCAACTCGGTGTCGACTCGAGCATTAAAACCCTCGTGTCTCTATCCTTGTTATATCGACCGTCCATCACTTGGTTTGTACTTGGGTTTGCACCTAGCATCCCGTGTTCATTCCTTGACCAAACCACTTCATTCTTCCCACCACCACATCCCACAATACGTCCCAAACATCCCCACTAAAGGTCACTGACCGAAACCACCCACAACTTCCCGTCCAAACCCGACAACCACAAACAATCACAAGACAACCCTTACGGAGACCTCACTGTTTCAGCCAACTTCTGCCACCTTGCCACTATCAAACCACCAAACCCCGATCATCAAGACAACCCTCAACACACCCGGAACACCCCCATAAAACGCCTAAGTCCGACTCTACCCTAAACTACCCGAAACCGCCCCACAACACCACACTGTCCGGCAGAAGCACCCCACCCAACAACCCCACTTTGAATCCCATTTTCGGGTCGACCCGTACACAACCAAACTCCGACCCACTTACTCACTTATCCACTTACACCCCTCCTTATATACATCACATCTTTTCTGTCTATGTTCCCTGAAGGAGAAATACCCAACGAACTCTGACTCTATCCAATATGAATTCATCAACTGTATCGGGTTCTTGTCATGTCAAAGCCAAGTCCATGAACTACGCAAAACAATTATCTCCATTAGAGGTCATGAGAACCTGACTTCTATGCAGCAACAGTTAAAATTGACTCCACAACTCTCAGGACTAGAGTCATTGGACTACCAAGGTCATCCAATGGACACAGTAAAAAGCTTGATTAGAAAAACAATGGACATAGTCAAAAGGATATTGTAAAGATTAGACTTTAAAATCATCAAGGTTTAGATTATTTATCATCATAAACAGAGTAATGCAAGTATCCCATTTGCAAAAACAAAATTTAAAAAGATATAATCGTCTACGTGGAGGCCAACTCACCTGACATTTTGTGGAGTGAGCTCATTTAGGACTGCTTCAATAATGTCTGGACTGAACCTTGAAGGAAAAGATGATCCAACCAACCAGTCTATTGGCGGGTAAAACTGGAAAAAATGATTCAAATATAAGCAATTCTTATTCTTTTGATAAGTCCAAAAAAAATCATATTAGAATGGAAAACTGGTCTATAAAATGTAATTATAATGTGTATACCTGACCACAATCATATCAAGTTATCTCAACTATCTATACTATGAGAAAAACCGAGAGAATATGTGAAGACAAATGTCTTAAACATGAAACCTGTTGTGGATGAAGACAAGAGCCAAATTCCTAATCAGAGGCATGTTGTTATTATGGTTTCAGGCAATCTCTGGTTTGACAATTAACATTTGCAACAGTGAACTCTTTCCTATGGAAGAGATTCAGGAAGTGGAGGACATGACAAGGGTGTTAACAGGCAAAGCCAGTGATCTTCCGGCTACGTACTTGAAACTACAACTGCGGCCGCTCATGGAGATGAAACAACGAAACCTTGTTGTCCATGTCAGAGATAAGGTTCACTAGGAAACTTTATATTTAATCAAGTAAAGGTGTTTTCATTCATAAACATGGCCAAACTAGCCATATACAAGGGATATACCAAAAGGTAAAGCATCTACACAAACTTGTTGTCCATGTCGGAGATAAGGTTCACTAGGAAACTAGTTGACGGAAGAAGGAAATATAACCTACTAATTTATTAACCTAGCTTAAGTCTCTTTTCAGTTTTCACTAAGACGACAACAACAATAGATGAGAAAGCCCCCTTTTTCTTTCAAATGATTATGCTTACTATTAGGGGTGAGCACGGGTACAGGGTACCCAGATACCCGACCGGAACCGACACTAACGGGTAGGTTCCGGGTAGATATATTATAATAGCGGGTAGGGTCCGGGTAGTAAAATTAAGAACCGATCAATGTCGGGTCCGGTTCCGGTTCCGGAAAATAGAGACAGGTACCCTAATTCTAACCGATACTCCTAACCTATAAAATATTAAATATTTTAATTTTTTTAGAAACATTTGGACCACTTTTAACTTTTTCCAAAATTATTTGTTGCACTTTGCACATTGATTTTTCCCACCCCAAGACGTAAATATTTTATCTTTTTCACCCTTTATGCTTCGTTTCTATTTCAAAGATACTCATCTTCAATTTGTATTACTTTTTTATTTGAAATGTAAATCTATTTTTAAAATTTGTGTATATTTTTATAGTTGTGAAGATGAAATTTAGGAATTTACTAGTATAATAAAGCTTTTCTTTTGTATCGATGAGCTTATGAACACGAAAATAAGTTTAATTGAGATATTTTCAAATTTATTTTGAAATCAACACGTTCAATTAATTGAGTGTCAAATTTGGCTTGCAATTTTAGGTTTTGCAATAGTAATTAGTTTTTCTACAATGAATAAGTTTTCTAAAACTTCTTATAAGTGGTACTAAAAACTCCGATTGCAGTGCTAAAAATTACTTGATGAAATTATTTTAGAACTCTTTTTTATTCTCATAGGCTTAAAAATTATTGCTTAATTTGTGTTTTTATTTCTGAGTGCAGGAACCTACAGGACCCTGGTCAGGTAGGTTCCGGGTAATGATTGCTACGGGTAGGTTCCGGGTAGTAAATTTAGGAACCGATCTTTTACCGGATAGGGTCCGGGTAGTTAAAAAATGTTAGGGTACCCGGACCCGCTCACCCCTACTTACTATACTATTCTTTTTTATAAGGTAAATAATTTTATTAACAATTGGGGAATCTCGTATACAAGCCGTATACCTAAAGAAGAAAGATCCAATTCTCTATACAAATAGGGACCTCATAACATCTTATCGGATGTATGGCGGTGGAGGGAGAGTGGTGATGGTTTATTCACTGTTAGCTCTTATTATAAGACTCTACTAGTGAGAGGTGAATGTACTTTCCCTATCACTCTATTTGGATCCTTAGAGCTCCGAGGAAGGTGTGTTCCTTTGTTTGGAAACTCCCAACATCTTATCGGATGTATGGCGGTGGAGGGAGAGTGGTGATGGTTTATTCACTGTTAGCTCTTATTATAAGACTCTACTAGTGAGAGGTGAATGTACTTTCCCTATCACTCTATTTGGATCCTTAGAGCTCCGAGGAAGGTGTGTTCCTTTGTTTGGTTGGCAGCAAGAGGGACGATATTAACAGCTTTACAATCTCTTGTTCCACTCTTTCAAAAGCCCTCCGATTTCTCTTTCCAAATGACCCACATAATTGCTAAGGGGGCGACACTCCATTCCCTTGGGCTTCTCTTCCCCCTCCTATGCGTCCAATTTTGCAAAGCCTCCTTCACTGTGCCCGGCATCACCCAATTCATTCGAAACAAATTGAGGGCCACCCTCCATAACCGGTTAGCCACCTTACAATGCAGTAAAAGATGGTAAACACTCTCTCCTCCACTCTTGCACATAAAACACCAACTAACATAAGTGATCCTCCTCTTCCTCAAATTTTCCGCTGTTAATATCGTCCCTCTTGCTGCCAACCAAACAAAGGAACACACCTTCCTCGGAGCTCTAAGGATCCAAATAGAGTGAGAGGGAAAGTACATTCACCTCTCACTAGTAGAGTCTTATAATAAGAGCTAACAGTGAATAAACCATCACCACTCTCCCTCCACCGCCATACATCCGATAAGATGTTAGGAATTTCCAACCCATACAAAAGCTCAACCAAATTGTGAAATTCTCACATCCTCTAATCCTGAAGGTTCTCTTGAATCTCAAGTCCCAGTGGATAACCCCCTCGTGAGATCTGCGGATATGTAGCACTGTCTTCTCTCAGACAGGAGACACGATAAATATTTGGGAAAGCTTTCCTCAACTCGTACTCCCCACACCACTTATGAGCCCAAAAACTAATCCTACTCCCATCTCCAACCTTAAAGGAAATATATCCACGAAAGTCCTCCCACCCCTTCATAATACTTCTCCACAATCCACACCCAATGGGGTTATAATGTTTCTAGTCCTCCACCCCACCTCCATTTGCCTATACGTTTCCGCTACTACCCCCTCCAAAAAGCATTGTCCTTCACCCCAAATCTCTATATCCACTTTTCCAACAACGCTTTATTGAACACCTTAAGATCTTTAACTCCGAGACCACCCCATTCCTTTGAAGATGTGACAACCCTCCAATTCACAAGATGATGTTTCTTAACACCTTCAGTTGTGTCCAATAAAAAGTTGCGTTGAAGTCTTTCCAACCTATCAGTCACTTTGCCAGGGGCCTGCAAAAGTGACATGAAATACGTTGGAATACTTGAGAAAGTGCTTTTGATCTTGAGCCGAAGGTTTCCCGGAAATAGCTACTCTACCTATCAAGGTAGAGGTAAGGTCTGCGTACACTCTACCCTCCCCAGACCCCACATTATGGGATTTCACTGGGTGTGTTGTTGTTGTACTTGAGAGAGTACTTTTGATCAAAACTTCCATAACCTCTTTCGATAAATACCTCTTTTGCCAACCCGCTAATCGCTTTTCTACCCTCTCGATCACCGGATTCCACACCGCAAGACAGTGTTTTGGAGAGCGAGAAGAGGAAAAAAGCAACGATGGCTGGCTACACTAAAGCGAGAAGCTTGAAGCGAAGCACACGCTTTTTTCAACTGTAGCGCAATTTGATACAAAAATATTAAATTTGCATAGATAAATAACCAAGAACTAAATAGAAATAACATATTAAGCAAATCTTTCAATTATTAAATTCAAAAGAAAATAATAGATAAAAAGCTACAAATTTTACTACAATCACAATAGAGGATAAAAATAGAGAAAAACAATTACAGCAAAAAAAATAACAGAACAGAAAAATCCCAAATCAGAGAATAAAAATAGAGCAAAAAATCGCAGCAAGTCGAAGAACTGAAAAAAATAGAAAAGAAGAAGAGAAAAAAGAGTAACCTAGCCCTAGCAGTGCAGTCGAGTAGCAACAGAGGAAACAGAGAAAAAAAGAGAAGAACAGAAGTCGCAGCAATCGAAGAGCAGAGGAAGAGAAGTCGCAGAAGTCTCACAGTATGATGTTTCAAAATTTTAAAATTAAACTCTAGATCTCGCTAAAGCGCACGCTTTAGAGAGCCTCGCCTCTCGCTTCAGTCGCAGTAGCGCACGCTTTTTCTCCATTGCCTCGCTTCAGGGCAGAAAAGCAATAGCCCTGCGCTTCGCCTCGCTTCACACTTTAAGCGCTAAAGCGAGCGCTTTTGATAACACTGCCGCAAGATCTTTGCTAGTAGCACTCAATGGGAGTTCCAGATAAGTAGTAGGTAGGGCTCCCAACTTGCAATTCAACACCTGCGTGCTCAATATAAACCACTAATCCCACAGAAGTGATCTCACATTTTCTGAGGTTAATCTTAAGGCCTGACACAACATGGAACCAAAGAAGAATCTGTCTCAAATGATCTAACTGAGCCACCTCTGCATCGCAAAAGACTAGCGTATCATCTGTGAATAAAAGGTGTGTAACTGTCACATTGCTACTCCCTCTAAAAGAAGCATCAAACCCCTTCAACAAATCTCCACTGACCGCTCTATCCATCATTTTGCTAAGTGCTTCCATTACTAAGATGAATAACATGGGGATAAAAGATCCCCTTGTCTCAAACCCCTAGAACTCCCAAAGAACCCACAAGGACTCCCATTCACCACCAAGGAGAATCTGGCAGTAGAAATGCAAAACTTGATCCATCTCCTTCACTTGTCCCCAAAACCCATCTTCGACATTATGAAATCCAAAAAATCCCAATTCACATGATCATAAGCTTTCTCAAGATCCAACTTACATAAAATACCCAGCTTTCCTGATTTCTGTCAGGAATCAACCACTTCATTTGCCACCAAGGCTACATCTAGAATCTGTCTACCTTCCACAACGGATTCTGAGAAGTGGACAACATCTCATCCTGGACTTTCTTTAGTCTATTAGAAAGCACTTTAGATATAATCTTGTAGATGCTACCAACCAAACTAATAGGTCTAAAATCCTTTATACTCATCGTTCCATCCTTCTTAGGCACAATGGTAATAAAAGAAGCATTGAGACTTTTCTCGAACTCCCAAGATTCTTAGAATTCCACAATAGTCTCCATCAACTCACCTTTAACTATCCACCAACACTGTTGGAAGAAAGCTAAAGTGAAACCGTCCGGTCCCGATGCCTTGTCACCCGCACAACTCTCCACTGCTACCCTCACCTCGTCTTCATCTATAGCCCTTTCTAGCCACTCCATCCCCTCCCCTATTTGACTAAAAACTAACCCTCTCTATCCCCTCCCCTATTTGACTAAAAACTAACCCTCCCAACTTAGGTCTCCACCTTATATCTTCCTTGAATAAATGTTCATAAAACCCCACAATGGCCCCTTTACTTCCTACTCCCCCTCATACGCTTCCCCATCCACAACTATAGAGTCAATGAAGTTACCTCATCCTATTCGCTACCGCCACCCTATGAAATGTATTCGAATCCCTCTCTTTCAGCCATAAAGCCCTCGATTTTTGCCTCCAACTAGTCTCCTGAGCTACCGCAAGAGCAGCAATCTCCCCCTTCGCCTCCTCTTTCCTATTTCTCTCCCTATCCTGTACTCCCTCACCCCTTCCACATGCTCTAACTCCCCTACCTCATTAATCAACTCCCTCATTTTAACTTTCACCCTCCCAAACACCTCCCTATTCCACTCCCTTGTATCTCATTTTAACAACTTCAACTTATAAGCAAGTCGAAAAGAATGTGTACCAGCCACTTCGTACCCAATCCACCAAGTATCAACTCTATCAACAAAATTTGGTGCTCTATGCCACATGTTCTCGAACTTGAACGGGATACGCATACTCCTCCTCCTACTCCCATCTAGCATGATAGGTGAGTGATCAGGGGTCAATCGAGAAAGAGGGACTTGCAACACATCTGGAATCAATTCCTCTCAATCAGTAGACACCAAAAATCTATCAAGTCTAGATTTTGATATCGAATCCCCTTCCCTGACCCAAGTATAATTCGCCCCTGTCAAAGGAAGATCAATAAGGCACCGGTTATCAATGAACTCCGAAAACTCCTCCATCGCCCTGGATATATTCCTACAACCTACCCTCTCCTCCAGAAATCTTATTGTGTTAAAATCCCCTCCTAACACCCAAGGAACCTCCCATCCCGCCATAAAAGTAGTCATCTCTTCCCAAAACCTCTCCTTAGATATCTCTCCTACCGGACCATACACTCCCCCTCCCCCCCCCCCCAAAGCCCCACTCTACACCACTGCCCACATTTTTCAGACGGGCTACGATCATGAATTCCCCCTTTCGCCCTTCCACAACCTCCATCTTTCGTTCATCCCATAAAATCAAAATACCCCAAGCATTACCTAACACTGGTACCCAATCAAATTTCACCCATTTCCCCAATAAACTTCTCACAACCGCATCTGTCATCACCTCCATTTTGGTCTCTTGAAGACACGAGATCTGGCCCCCATTCCCTAACCCCCGTCTTAATAATGTCCCTCTTATCAGGATCATTCATCCCCCTAACGTTCCATGTTATAATTTTGACTTCCATGGACAACATATGGTACCCAATCAAATTTCACCCATTTCCCCCCAATAAACTGCATCTGTCATCACCTCCATTGTGGTCTCTTGAAGACACAAGAGATCTGGTCCCACATTCCCTAACCCCGTCTTAATAATGTCCTTCTTATCAGGATCATTCATCCCCCTCACGTTCCATGTTATAATTTTAACTTCCATGGACAACATCTATACCCTCACCCCCACGCCTCTTCTCTCCTGTTCCCCCTACCCTATCCCTACTCCTCCATCTCCTCTTGTACACCACCAATTTATCTTCTCCTTCCTTTCCCTTCCCCATAACCCTCTCCTTTCCCTCCCTCAAGTCACCTATCTCCTTATCTCTACCCCCTTTGGCCTCTTTTTCAATGTCCTGAAGGATTCCTAACACCCTTGCCTCCTTCCCCTCAAAAACTACTCCCAAAAATTCCCCAAACTTCAAGTATTTCTCTCCCACCAAACTGGAAATGTTACTTCCTTCCTCAACAAAGGCTAATGGCATCACTCCGTCACCCTAAACATCAATACCACCACTACTGGATCCCAAAATCAATTGACGACCAGCTATATATTGAAAACCAGCCCCTTTCCCCTCAAAAACATCAAAATTAGATATGGAGCAAGTCCCCCGACCACTTTCCAGACCCATTTTACTACGTTGGGGAGCAACCGACACGATCTGGGCATTTTCGGTGATTTCCGGTGACTTTTCCGGCGCCGGCAAAGTCGCCGGAGTTGTACCAGGTCTGTCCTCCCTGCAATTCCCGTCGCCCAAGAGGCCTTCAACTGGTCGAAACGAACCCCCTTCCTCCCTGTAGGAGTAGCTTCCAACTCGCCGGAGCAAAAGTTCTGGCCAATTGGCTCGTCTCGCAACCCAGAACCACCTCTTAGTGTCTCCCACCTGCTGAAACTTGATCCCCAGACTCTGCGCCGGCTATGCGACTCGAGCTCGAGCCTCGATCTTGCTTTTTTTCCAACTTACCATAAAATTCCAGCGCCAGAATAGTAGGGTTCCGGCTATTAAGATTGTTACGTGCAAAAGAGCTTGTCGAGTCAAATGTTTCCAGTCGGTTCTTTTTTTTATTATTGAACCGGTTCATTCATTCCCTCCAGCCCGGTTCACTAACCCAGGGGTAAGGAGATCTTTTCCCCTTATTAGGGTTTTTTCTCCCCCTCCAAAATTAAAAATTGTTGCAGCTCCCCCTCTTCCTCTCCACCTGAGCCAGCCTGCATATTCCTTCTGCCACCAGAGGGTTTTTAGTTCCAACCACTCGTTTCCCCTCTCCTCTTACTGTTTTTCCCCTTCTTGCTACTTCTCCCTTCTTCTCCATCGCTGTTGACAACTTCACATGTCTGAATTCCATAGATAACCAAATTCTATACTCCAAATCCCTATCATCCACCATTATAGATACAGGCGCTCCCCCCCCCCTTTTCTCACCATAATTCTCACCCTAGACATATCATGAAGGCTACAAATCACATTCACAAAGCCCCCACAAATATCTCCGACCTTTCTAAAAAGGTCAACACACTATAGATGAACAGGTAGCCCCACCAAATTAATTGTTACTGTGTCGCTGGGAAACGAGGGTCACCACAACCTTCATCTTCCATCCACTTTTCCAGCTGCATAAATTACCATCGAACCATCTTTTTCCTCCATTGAGAATCTTAGCTTGCTCGTTCACGAATTGAAACAAGAAATGGCTGTCGTCCAGTTGCGTAATCTTCATCCCTTCTACTACACCCCACCCATCAGTAGCGCAGTTTCTGATAGCCTCTAGTGACCCAACCCATTTTGCAAAGGACCTTACCAGGCAGGATCTCAAGAAGCCTTTTCTCTTCACTACGTGTTCCTCCGACAGAGAAAAGCAAGGTTCTCTCGAGGTCTCCTTCCTTCGACATCTTCCTCCTAAGTCTAAAGAAGGCCAATCTAAAGCTTCCTTGAAAGACATGTTCTCCCTCTTCCTAGATTCTAGAGAGAAGTAGGAGCTTCTCTCTCTAGAAGCCATATGCGACTATTTGTACTTCTATAATATTATTTACTATACTAGTTATCCGACCCCTTTTCATTAGTGATTCCAAATTCCTGAATTTTCTGTACGACGGAAAGGAAGAGATTTATCCACATTGTCATAATTAGAGCAGGTCATTTCTATTTGAAGATGGAGGAATTGAGAGTTAAAGACCTCTAGGTGAACTGGAATATTAACTTCATATGAAGCTGCTCTATGGAAACAAATCATGAGAGGATGAAGAGAATTCTCAAAGCACATAAAATCTAAGGTAGAAGGGGAGATAAGAGTACATTTGGAGATAACACTAGTAGGGAGATAGGCTATGCAGACCACTTTCCAGAAGCTCTTCGTCATTTCTACCATGAAGGAAAAAAGAATGGTTGGGGAAGTGGTAAAATGGAAGCGGTCCAGAATCGACAGAATCTTTTGGGATTGGCGAAAACAAGGGAATACAAGAGAAGGAGATGGCTGAGTTGGAGGAGAAGCTTATTCTGCTATATGATATGCGAGAAATCTAAACATTCAACTCAAAGCCTTAAAGTAATGAGTGGACTGTGGAGTGACCCAATACTTTTATAAGCATTGTATATCCTAGGTGGACTTTATATAGCTCAACACCCTCCAGCACCTGTAATCCAAATTTAAGATTCACACATGGATTTTAGTAAAGACCTATGAGTGTCAGAACAGGCTTTCCAGATGTTGACTCCAATAACATGAATAGAAATTTGATGATCCAACAGAAAACCTTATGGGAGGAGTGACCCAAAACCTTGATAAATCCCTTTGAATGTCCGTACATATCCAATGTGGGATTCCATTTAAATCAACATTATAAATTGGAAAGTAGTAACAATGATTTTCTTTTTTGAGAATGATTACAATATATTCATCAGCACAGAGTTTGTGCTGGCAGCTATATTCACGTGGCAATGCAATCAGCAAGAAATTTCACTGTCAAAACCTTTTGACAATATCATATTGAGAAGGGCAAGAAAACAATTCCCTTAGTCTGCATTTTGTGTTTCTAAAGCTCCATGGAAGTTAAGGTTTAATATGGACAAACTGCAAAAAAAATTGAGAAAAGAAAAATATTTGATATCACTTGGTATTTTCTATGTACAGCAATGGAAGCATGTCCATCATTTGATTATTCGTCATTGAGTATGTGCTATATTAGGAACATGATGCTGAACTGACTTGTGAATGAACTGACTTGTTAAATAGGAAACAATTCTCATTGACTTGATTCAGTAGTAATATACAAGAAGCGCTCCTTATACAGGATTCCTAGGACATGTACAATATGGTAGGTGATCAGTATCTCTGCTAATAAGATAAGTAAATATTCTATAATTAAATATATAATATCCTAAAGTATCACATAGAATATGATATGCACGTATTCTAACAGATCCCACAAAATCAGTGGGAAAATCAACTTGAGTTTGCTTACTTTTAAGCATATGAAAAGTTGATTCGAATATCTCGATGGAATAGTGCACAATCACCAAAAAGAAAATTGGTCCTAGAATTCTTTCCTTTGGAAAGTCGCTGGTAACCGCATAGCAAAAGAAAGTGCTCCTTGCACTTCACACAGAAAGGAATCTATTCTCAATCATCAAAAACGAGGATATGATGTTGCAAACACCAGGAGATTATTGTGTAACTTGAATTGGCAGAACAATGAGAAGAAATTCAATGCTTGGAGGACAGGATGAGGGAGTCATCTCGCTAAAAGGAGCAGCAGCAGTCGCCGGAGAAATGAATGGTGCTTGAACGGTCCTAGAGAAAGGAGCGGTTGCTGAACGGTTGCTAGAGAGGAGCGATCATGAATAGAAGCAGGAGAGAAAAGAGACACCTGGACAGTCGGCTGGAGAGTAGAAGCACCAGCTACCGAATAGACAAGCAGCGCCGGAAGCCGAAAGGAAGAAGAAACATTTACCAGGTGAGCGACACACATTGGCCTACGTTGCCACCCGGTAGCAGAAACTATTTGAGCCTCTACTGAGATTGTAGAGGCACTGATACCATGCGACAATTTAAAAAAAAAAAACTTCTCATTAACTTGATGCAGTAGCAATGTAGAGAGGTGCTCTGCTTGGGGAGAAAGCAACTTGAAAGTTTCAACGAGGAGAAAATCATTAGCCAATTGCAAAAGATACTACTCTTCTAAGCCTACTTGTACAAATAATGTGATGGAATTGTAAATAATCTACACTTCTAGAGCTATTTTGGTGTATACTTCTGGCATTCTGGGACCATTTTTGTCAATAAAATATCAATTGCATGAAGAAAAACAAATAAGATAAAATTGAATCAATGAGTATGTTAAAAGCATTCATATAAATGAATCAACCCAAATGCGGGAGTATGATTGTCAATGTACCTGCATGTTCGAAGCAACATATACCACAAAGTCGATGGGAGAACACTTGTCTTGATAATGGAAATCAGTTTCAGACATAGCAGAAAGCTGCACGTTTAGAATATATATATATGTGAGCTAGAAACTTTGACAAAAGAATGAACATTCGTACATCTAATTTTTAATGAAGCCAATTCATCAAAAAAATTGAAAGCTTTAAATAAAACGACGAGCATTACCTTTACAAAAAGTTGAAAACTTCCTATTAAATCATTGAATTATATCTCAATCTCGAATTAGTAGGGACAGCTATATGAATCATTTGAATGCTTTCCCCTCTATTTGGAACCATTTCATTGCAATACTATATGACAAATTATCTATAAAACAGTAGCACAATCTTATTATATCAATGATTCACTATGTGCCCATAATTGACCAGTAATGCTTCTCTTTAAATTCAACGCACACCAATCATCCAACGGAATCAAAATATAGGTGCAAACTAGTTGCCTAACAAATATCTGTATCTCCACAAACGTGTACCTATTTCTTCACAAAAACACACAGAATCATCTAAAAACTTCATAATCCCATTTTAGGATGTAAAGAATGGATCTTAGGCCTAACTTAACCTCAAAAGCTAGCTCAAAGGGAAGAGGATTGCCCAAGTCCATATAAGGAGTCCAAATTCCCATCCCACAACCGATGTGGGAGAATCAACACCCCGCCCCGCGCATGCCCAGGACCGGACATTTGGAGCGTGGGCAACATGTGATGGGGCACAACATCGGGTAAACAATGAATTGGGATGGGCCTGGCTCTGATACCATGTAAAGAATCCCAACTCTACATGGTATCAGAGCCAGGCCCATCTCAATTCATTGTTTACCGATATTGGACCCCCATCATATGTTCTCCACGCTCCAAATGTCCGGTCCTGGGCGTGCGCGGGGGTGTTGATTCTCCCACATTGGTTGTGGGATGGGAATTTGGACTCCTTATATGGACTTGGACAATCTTCCTCCCTTTAAGCTAGCTTTTGGGGTTGAGTTAGGCTCAAGATCCATTTCTTTACATGGTATCAGAGTCAGGTCCATCCCAATTCATTGTTTACCCGATGTTGGGCTCCCATCATATATTCTCCACGCTCCAGATGTCCAGTCCTGGGCGTGCGTGTGGTGTTGATTCTCTCACATCGGTTGTGGGATGGAAATTTGGACTCCTTATATGGACTTAACAATCCTCCCCTCATGAGCTAGATAAAGAATCGATATTGGGCCTAACTCAATCCCAAAAGCTAGCTTTTATCTAATCTATTTGCGAATAGATTAATTGATCTCTCGATTTGAATTTTGAAAAGGTTTGGTCATGTCCTATGTTGACTCCTAAATGAACAGTCTGTAGATGTGAAACTATGGTAATTGAAGATGTTAAAAGGAGATAAGGTACTCGAAATACCTACAATCACTTGGAATATATCTACGTGATAACAATTAATTTTAGGATTAAGTTCTATTCATGTTAGTAGGATTACTTTAAGTTCAATGTTTGCGAGGAGTCTTTCGGTCTTGTCAGAGACTTATACGCCAATAGAAAATATAGAGAATGCACAGAAGTCTGAATTTCCCTTTTTTTAGAATGTGAGAGGAGTCTGGAGTTTCCAGAATGCTATCTATATTATTTACAATATTCATCTTAGTATCCTACAACACATCAACGACTATAATTACGCCGCAATCCCACGCCATATATAATTTATCCATTGCGCTCTATTTAGTCCTATATCATGTCATTACTCGATAATTTATCCTTTAAGAGAAATTAGGGAGTGTGTGCCCAGAAGAACATGTCCCAACACATCACTACTATGAGGATTTATTATAATTTGAGTATGTTTACACAGGTTGTCAATCTATGGCAACCATCATCCATTCTCTAGTAGCGTTTCGATTGGAATCATATCACCGACTCTTGGAACGAAAATTGTAGCCTTTCGGCTGGAATTACATCATTCGGCACCGGGGTCAAGACCGCAGCCTTTTGACTGGAATTACATCCCGACTCTTGGAACGAAGACCGCAGCCTTTCGGCTGGAATTACATCATTCAACTGGAGTAAAGACCGCAGCCTTTCGGCTGGAATTACATCATTCAACTGGAGTAAAGACCGCAGCCTTTCGGCTGGAATTTCATCATTCAACTGGAGTGAAGACCGCAGCCTTTCGGCTGGACTTACATCACCTGACTCTTGGAATGAAGACCGCAACTTTTCGGCGGGAATTACATCATTCAATTGGAGTGAAGACTGCAGCCTTTCGGCTACAATTACATCACTTGACCCTTGGAATGAAGACCGCAATCTTTCAGCTCGAATTACATCATTCAACTAGAGTGAAGACCGCAGCCTTTCACTTGACTCTTGGAATGAAGACCGCAGCCTTTTGGCTGGAATTACATCATTCAACTGGAGTGAAGACCGCAGCCTTTCGGCTGGAATTACATCACCTGAAGACCGAGCCCTTCGGCTGGAATTACATCATTCAACTAGAGTTAAGACGCAGCCTTTCGACTGAAATTACATCACCTGACTCTTGGAATGAAGACCGCAACCTTTCGGCTGGAATTACATCATTCAACTGGAGTGAAGACCGCAGTCTTTCGGCTTGCTACTTGTTTTCTGTATCTTTAGTTACTGTCCTATCCACTGGATGCTCTGCAAATACTGTATGTTGCTTGTCTGGTGGAGTGGATTTCATAGCCATATCAACAGTCATCTCCATTCTGTCATGATTATAATGACCCACCTCTATGACATATTTTGTTCCTCTAGTGACTGCGATTGGCTATGAAAAACTCAGATAGGTGAGTTCATTCTACACCAAAAGTACAAATTTCGACGATACCTAAGCTTTACATATGATATGGTTTCACTTTTTCCCTCACAGTATCTGTGAAATTTTTCTATTTGAACTGCCCAACTTATACATAAGGGTATTGTTCTCCAAATCTGTAAACTCCTTGGTTTCTGTCCCTGCTAGCTGATCAAGCTTGCTGCAGATTCTCTGGTATCACTGGCTGAGCTCTATATATATATTCAGATAGCATGCATGTATAAACGTATTTTGAACTGAGGGTCTATCGGAAACAGCCTCTCTACCTCACAAAGGTAGAGGTAAGGTCTGCGTACATCCTACCCTCCCCAGACTCCACTTGTGGGATTACACTGGGTATGTTGTTGTTGTTGTTGTTGTTGTATGCATGTATAAACTTCAAACAAGAGAGGTCTTACAGATTCAGTAGAACCTTACAGAAGTAACACCTACTACATAAAGTAAATCCTCTCCTAATGTAGATTCTATGTGTTATCTCGCTCTCTTTATATTTATAAATTGGGAACAAAAGTTAATTGTGACATGACAAGTAGACTCTGTGATACTTTTTCCAACATATTTATATCTGGATGCACTTTAAAATGAAGCCTATTTTGAGGAACATATGCGGATTGAGTTAGAGGAAGTGGCATAGATCACTGAGGAAATTTAGTTTGCTACATATGTTTTCTATGTTCTATCAACAAATCTTCCTCTACACTTGAAGGTATATTCCGCTGCTGTAAATAACAATAATCACGTTGGTGTTTGATACAAAATTAAGTGCAACAACCTCATCATATATCCATTTGCAGGCACCAGCTTGTCGAAGAAGGTCAATATATTTGAACAGCAGTGCCACAACATCCTCAAAATGGTCTGAAATATTATTGAGACATGAAGGTCAGTATAGTAAACTTCCTGACAGAAGATAAATTCCAGAAACAAATGAGAAAATAGAAAAAATGGATGGTTAAGACAAACATATTTCCATTAATTTCCTGTCCACATATGGGCCGTGCGGAAGTGGGGTGGGGAGAGATGAGAGAACTAACCATGCCCAGCATCAGTCAGATTAATATAAACTTCAAAAAAAGAGAAGTGATGACCGCCACTTGACTCTGCAGCCGATAAGCTTGTTGCCCAACCTGCAAGGATTAGCAGAGATAAATACCGATAAGTATTTAGAAACAGTAAGTAATGCCAGATACATGTAAGTATATGTACACAACCCAGAAAACATGCAACGCAAAAGCAAGTGAAATACAATCTAACATAAATAATTAATTTAGAAATATCTTCATCATTGTTGCTTTTCCATCCGTAAATAAATAAAAGAAATTGCATCCCTCCTTTCCTGGGAAGTCCTCATGTTGCATCCCTTCTCTTTGTTGATTTGAAAGAGAGGATTATGGAACTAAGAGAGGAAAAAATACTCCCAGGCACTAGTTTCGAGGTAAGTTTTTAGTTCGATTTATTACCTTAAGCATTTCCAGTATTACGTTCACAATGAAGATGTCTTTCTCATCAATCATCCTCTGGTGATTGCTGATAAACTCTGGCCGAAGGTTTTTAGCACAGACAAAAGAATGTATTTTATTTCAGGGGAAAATCTCATGATTTAACTGAATGTCATTTGGACTCGGAAATGTGTTATGAGTGGATTGAGTGGGGCAAGATCTTGATGAAAATATCTCAACCACTCACAAGATTTGCTTGTAAACAACATACTTATGTGTGTTCGCTATTTTTGCATATCGTTGCAATTGAACTCAAGGGTGCTATAAGTGCCTCATAACAAATGGCTGGTGGAATAGAATCAGAATTTCTAATGATTATGTTGAGAACTCACCTAACTTCTTCAAGATATAAAACAAGGATCCCTCTCCTTCATGTCCAATCAAGTGACTCAAATAGATTGAAGGCCCTTCCTTGTAATAAATTACATCTGGAATTATTGGCCACTCGAGCCTCAACCTATGACCTTGTTTTATTGGAACAGCTCTGACTAGAATCTGTGTAACAAAAAGTAAAGAATCATAGACATAGGACAACAATGTGTTTGTAATAATGAAGAGAATGCAATAGAAGAGAGAAGAATGTAGATTATTAGCTCGTTTCTGCCACCCCTGAAAAATAAAAATGGAAGTTTCAACCCACTGCTAGAAAGTTTGACATAATTTCATGCTTCATCAATAAGACTTCTCCTTGATATTCAGGAGAAGCGGGTCTTAGGATAATCCAGCAGGAGCTTCTGTTCCATAACGTACTATGACAATTGAGTGATTTGTTAAGCTTAGGTGACACCTTATTGCATCTCAAGTACATGGACACAACACAAAGATGCTAGAACTCGAAAAGGGCTCACAGTTTCTTTCATGCATTGTCCCCCAAAGCCAATTAAGCTAATAGCCTGTTTGGCCAAGCTTCTAAAATCTAACTTATTTTGGAAAGTGCTTCTAAGTGTATTTTCTCAAAGGTGATTTTCAAAAAAGTACTTTGCAGAAAAGCTACTTTTTTAGCTTTTGAAAAACATCATCTGCTACTCCCCAAAAGCACTTATTTTCTTCTAAAAGCTTGGCCAAACACCTCACTTTTTTAAAATAAATGTTAAAACAGACTGAAAATTTTTGAAGTTTTAGACAGTTTGTAATTAGTGAGTTAGCTGGAAACTTTTTGTATTTGGCTACTTCTTGAGGGGGACTACACAATTTGTGTAGTATACCTGTTGATATCTTTATGTAACTGTTACCTTTATCAACAACAAAAAGCACTTTTTGGAAAAAATAAGCACTTTTGGCCTCCCAAAAGCTTGGCCAAACAGGCTATAAATCTCAAAAGATGATAAGTGGTGGTAGGAAACAACCAGAAGTTAAGCTCTCTTTTCTGAAGGTAGGGTGCAGATAAAATCAAATGCATGTATAGGAAAAACCATTCATTTCTCAAAATTTCCAAAATTTATCTGATTAATCATAAGCACAGTAAAAATATTAATTTTAAGTTCAAGTGACCCCTTATCATAAACACTTTCTCCCTTCCTTGTCTTGCTGCTAATCTTTGTACCACAAAAACAACACCTTTCAATCCAGCCAACACAAAGGGGGCAAGAGGAAAAGAGATCCACTAGAACCTAGCCTTAGTATTTTCCAATTTTTGTGTCAAATTTATGACCCCTACACCTATTTGAGTACCTGAAGATGTTCTGATTTGCAAGGCTGATCAGTAACAGGGGAGTAACTTCTATTGGTATTTGGAACTTCTTGGAATATGCTCTGTACCAGTGTTTGAGCTTTATCAAGGGAATCTGAGTGTTTTAAAAGAGGAAATTAGTATATATAATATTCCACAATAATAATTTATAGGGAGAAAAAGAGAAATCAACTGGCTACCTTTTGCATAAACAACCAAATGCATTAAGTTGGCTGAATAATTTTCTTTATAAAATTTGAGAAGCTCCTCCCTCGTATCCAACCCTCTTGCTTTTGGCTGCACCTCTAGAGTATCCCAATTGCCTGTGCAAGACTCAAATGTTTAAATATCAAAAGAAACAATGTGCAACAGAGATAAGAGTACCTTCCTGTTCTCTCTAATACAGAAAAGTAATATCACAAAAGCTATGGCAAAGTCACTAAACCCAACAGATGATATTGGATAATATGACCTACAGATAGGTGGAAAATTTGCCGATGTTATCAATAGACTAAGAGTACGAGGCAAATAAGAAGGAAATGTAGTGGTGCTCTCAGTTCCAGAAGAAAAACGGAGAACAGGAGGGAGTTCTCAATGCTTGTTTGGTTGGCCAGGCAAGCAGGTTCAATATCGACAACAGCAAAATAGGCGACAGAGTAGTAAATTCTTTTTTTGATAACCAAAATAATGAATTAATTGAAACAAAGGTGGTGCTGTAAACTGTACAACCTAACCCAAAAGCATAGTTCCTTTTAGCTATGTGGGGAGAACTAATGAAATCTAACAATGATTCAGCCTCATTTACATATTCCATTCTAAACCAAAAAAAAAAGTATACAATTGAGCTACATCTTCAAAATGGGTTCAGCTTTTCCCCATTACATATATAAAACCATTAACTTCATAATGTGCAAAGATAAAGTTAAACCAGTGATGTTAACAGAATTTATTATTACAAATAATACTTATGAGACTCTATTGGTGCTTGAAAGTCAAGTGTTAGTCTTCAAATAGTTCAGTAGTATGGAAAAGGACCAGTACTCATCCCTATGAAAGAAAAATCACCACAATGTTGTATCTTATAGTATAGTAAAGCAGGGGAATAAAAGGTAGACCCTAGAGGATCTACTAGTGTTGAAAAAGACCCTTTTTTGTCAATACATTATTTATCCAAAAGAAGTGTTTAATTAAAATTAGTCCAAGACACTCAGGCTTATCCGAATTCTAAAGATTCTACATTTACATATACTTTTACGGCATTGATGTTCTGAAAAGGACAAATCAGCTAAAAGTGCAGTATTAGACACTGGACAAGTTAACTAAACAGGGATTTAGGTACACCAAAGTTAGATTACAAGCCATGTAGTCCAATCAAATGGAAGACATTATACATCAAATAACAAACCTGTGCCAAATTTGTGATATGGATGATCTTTAGAGCTCAGATGTTTCTGAAGCTGCACAGAAAGTAATGCAAAAATGAAGAAGGGTGTTCTTTACTCCAAAAATTTGTAAGTGCTAAACAAGACGGCTCTAACAGGTACGTAACAAATGTACAATCTCAAGATCCACAAGATAAGAGAGAGAAACAAGCATAACATGGAACAAGTTCAGAAATCAAAATATCTTAGAACAATACTCAGCATATCCTTATCGATAGCAAGGACCAGGTAATCCTATACATTGTTGCAGACCTATAGTAAGTAAATAAAAGGTCCCTCATTAATAACTTAAGTTCTTAGACGTGTGATCACACAATTCAATATGGTATCCGAGCGGGCAAGAGGTCCTGCACTCAAGTGACAAGTCTAACCACCATCCATTAGCAGAATATTTCTTGGCCCTAAAGATAGAATCATGCTCGTACATAAAGGGGCGTGCGAAGACCTAAACTAAATACTAAATATCAGTATCCCCTCTGAAATAGTTTAATCTTTGAACTGATGAGATCACACAGTTCAACTTCATCTATCTCCGTCATCAAGGAATCATCACAAGTACCAACGGGAGCCTAAAGCTGGCTTATGGGTCCATAGAAATACCTGGAACACTCTGTGACCATCAGATAATAGGTTGTTTTGGTTCTCTGAGATGACTCAGCAAGTTGCCACAAGCACAAGACAAGAAGAGCAATCAGCAGTTGTTAAAATTTATAGGACTGAATGCATCAACATGCATAAATATGAAGCCTAACCAGAATCAACGGCTTTTATTTCCCTTGTTGTAGCGTCAGGTGACATCAACGGTTTGATAAAAAACTGTGCAAATCTAAATAAATGAAACACCATAAGGCATTTCATAGATAATCTTTCAAAGATAATACGGAGAAATTAAATCCATACCTGTCCAATGCTTCTTCAAAACAATCTGCATTAATGTCGAAGTAAAAGTTGGTGTGCTCAGAAGATGTAAAAGCATTGGTGGAACCTCCGTGCTGAATCAATAATCAAAAATGAAGAGGAATTTAAACTCTATAAGACAGTTACCTGAAGGGAAATTCATGCAAAATTTCATTCATTTAGATGTAAAAGCACTAGTAGCTATTTCTTTTTTTACAAGGTAACTAAGAAAAGTGACTTAGGCACAAACTCCTATAAATAGTTTATCGAATACATAAAATACTTTCTTCCGATGCAAGACAATATTTCACACTAACATTCTAACCTTCCCCTCAAATTTCGGGGTGGAGAAGTCACCTTGAATTAGCAAATTAATGACTGAAGCATATGCAAATAGTTAACCACCACATGTATCACCATCAAGGCTCAATAAAAGAGCCCCTGAAAACGATCAAAATTGTACCCCAACATAAAAAATAATGTCACAAACAATAAACAATTCTCAACAGTCCTGAAAGAGAAGATAGATTGCAAGGATAAGCAGTAGGAAGAAGGGACAAACTATTTTACATAAGTAGAAAATCATGAAAAAGCAAATAATAATTGCCAATAAATAAAAGAAGATACCTGAGTGATGTATTTTGAGTAACTATTTTCCACGGGATACTTCTCACTTGCATAAAACAGCATATGTTCTGCAGCGTAGCACATAAAGAATCAGTATGCACTTTTGCATCAAGGAAGAAAGTGAAACTGAAATAGCAAAGAGTAGAATGGGACTACCATCCAAAGAGTGCAGTTAACTCGCAAAAAATGAAAAGTAATATCATGAATTTAACCAAAAACACACCAGTTTTGCATATTAACCCTAGTCAAAATTCCCACCCCTCCGAGAAACCACCTTCCAGGCTTGCAGAATACTGGTGCATAGTACCAAAGCTACAGGAAAGTAAAACCTCTTTTGTTCCATTAAAAACCCAAAATTCTAAGTTCAACTCATTCATAATTGATAATAAAGGGTGTGGCAGTGGTCATTGAAGTGGGTTGAGAACCTGAGGTCTTAGGTTCAAAACACTAGGTGATTTCTTCCCTTCTATCCAAGCAAAAAGCTTTGCTTGACAGGGTTACCCGGTACTTGCGCTGGTGGAAAGTAACACGTACCAAATGAAATTAGTCGAGGTGCGCGACAGTTGGCCCGGACACCAAGGTTAAAAAAAGTATAAGAAAAACACTACGTGATTTCTCCACATCTGCCTAAGTCTTGGTGGGCAGAGTTATCCGGTACCTGTGCTAGTATGAGGTAGCACGCATACAGTGAAATTAATCGAGTTGCGCGCAAGCTAACCCAAACAACATAGTCATAAAAAAACACCACAACATACCCAAGAGGGTAGAATGTACGCAGACCTTACCCCTACCTTGAGAGGTAGAGAGGTAGTTTTCAATAGACCCTCAGCTCATACAATCATAAAACAACAACAACAACAACATACCCAGTGGAATCCCACAACGTGAGGTCTGGGGAGGGTAGAGTGTACGCAGACCATAAGTCTACCTTGGGAGGTAGAGAGGCTGTTTCGAAAGACCCCGGGTAGAGAGGTTGTTTCGAAAGACCCCGGCTCAAGAGAAAGCATAAAAGAAAGGTCCGATAAGGACAAGAAATTCAAAGCAATATGAAAATGCAAATAACGAAAGCGACTAAGCCATGATAAAGCAATGTAAAAAAGGAGTAGTACCTACCACAGATAAAATAAGATACTCGATTTACAAGAAATAACAGATAGTAGCAGATATCAAAGGACAAAACTATAGAGTAATACTGCGACTACTAGTATGAAAGGATAAGCGAGACTATCTACTAGTCTTCTACCCTAATATGAATCCTCCATAACCTCCTATCTAAGGTAATGTCCTTAGTAAGCTGAAACTGCACCATGTCCTGCCTAATTATCTTTCCCCAATACTTTTTCGGCCTACCTTTACCTCTTCTGAAACCGTCCACAGCCAAGCTCTCACACCTCCGCAGTGGGACATCTGTGTCTCTCCTCTTCACATACTCAAACCATCTTAACCTCGCTTCCCGCATCTTGTCCTCCACTGAGGCCACTCCCACCTTATCCCGGATAACTTCATTCCTAATCCTATCTCTCCTAGTGTGCTCACACATCCACCGTAGCATTCTCATCTATGCAACTTTCATCTTTTGAACGAGAGATCTTAACTGGCCAACACTCTGCCACATATAACATAGTTGATCTAACCACCACTTTGTAGAACTTTCCCTTAAGTTTTGGTGGCGCCTTCTTATCACAGCACTCCGGAAGCGAGCCTTTATTTCATCCACCCTGCACCAAACCAATATGATGTGTGAAATCATCGTCAATTTCTCTGTTTCCTTGTATAATAGATCTTAAGGTACTTGAAACTACTTTTCTACTGGATGACCTAGGTACCAAGCCTCGCTTCCACGTCCGCCTTATACGGTGCGTCACTGAATTTGCACTCCAAGTACTCTGTCTTGGTCCTACTCAACTTGAAACCTTTAGATTATAGTCTGTTTCCAATCCTTCAGCTTAGCGTTAACTTTGGTGTGAGTCTCGTCAATCAGTACAATGTCATCTGCGAATAACATACACCATGGCACCTCACCTTGTATTTGCCGTGTCAATCCATCCATCACCAAGATAAATAAGAACGGGCTAAGAGTTGATCCCTGGTGCAACCCCATCACAATTGGGAAGTGTTCCGAGTCTCCTCCTATTGTCCTTACCCTGATCTTGGCTCCATCATACATGTCTTTGATCGCCCTAATGTATGTCACATGTACACCTCTAGCCTCCAAGCATCTCCAAAGAACCTCCCTTGGCACTTTGTCATAAGCCTTTTCTAGGTCGATGGATACCATGTGTAAGTCCCTCTTCCTCTCCCTATACTGCTCCACCAGTCTCCTAACAAGATGAATGACTTTTCTAGTTGATCACCCCGGCATGAATCCGAACTAATTTTCTGAAATCGACACGTCTCTCCTCACCCTAATCTCCACCACCCTTTCCCACAACTTTCATAGTGTGGCTTAGCAGCTTAATACCTCTATATTTTTTGCAACTCTGAATATCTCCCTTGTTCTTGTACAAAGGGAACATTGTACTCCACCTCCATTCTTCATAGACATCTTTGCCGTCTTAAAAATGATTAAACAACCTAGTCATACAATCATAAAAACAAAAAAATAAAAAGTAAAAAACAGCATTGTCCATAGTTGCTTCAAGACGTAGAGTCGATGCACTAACTTACTTACCAAGAAAATGAGCAAGGCCTTCAAGACCCTTAGGATCACTGTAATACCCAACAGGCACATCCATAGAAGCAGCACACTGATCCAACAACACACAAAAACACATTTATACAATAACCCCAACTCAATAAATTCATAAAAAAGGGAAAGAATAGTTAACTAAAACCTTGTCAGTTTCAGGATCACTGATGAGGAGGACTTCAAGAAAGTTTTGAAGAACTATTCTTCTATACTCCCTCTTATCTGAACGAGCCTTAAAGATCTCAACAGGTTCATCAACTGTACCCACAGCCATTTTTTTCTTGCAATATTAAACAACCCCAATAGCTCAAAAACACAAATTAAGTCCAAAAATCCAAATGGGTATTGCAAAAATCAGTGAAATATAGCAAAATAGAGTAAAGGGTATGTGTAAAATGTTAACTTGGTCTTAAAAAATCTGTTTTCTTGAAATTATATAGAAATTTTCGTGCTCTTTGCTGGAGCAAAACTTTTGTGCAAATCAGCCTACAAATGTTGAAACAATGAGGCCTTAAGGAAGGAAATTGACTGGGGTCCACGCCTAGTCGTCTTTTCAGTAATTGCAAATAGGGTGGCAAAAAACCCCAGAACCGAAAAAAAAATGTTTTTTTGAAAAATCGAACCGAATCAGATTATGTTCGGTTTTTTAATTTTGGAATCGAATCGAAAAAATCAAATTAAATATATAATTATTTTTATTTTTTATTTTAGGCTATTACTATCTCTTGAATCATAGCCATTGAAGTCAATCTATGAAGTTTTTATGGAAGTCGAATGCGGCATGAACTTGATTAGCATATCACAGAAGCATTGACATAAAATGTAGGGAGATAAAGTAGTTGTAAATTGGTGAACTTTAAATGGTCATAACTCTACGCTCAGATGTCCGTTTTACCCGATTTCTTTTTTTGATTTTGGGTATTTTTTCGAGACGGGCGCAGCCAATTTTTACAAAAACGTCCGTTTTCCCAATCAATTTGTGTTTTCCCCCAAATCGGTTTCTAATTTTTCTTTTTCTTTAGTAAACATCTCACGATACACAATAGATTTCAACGTCGAAATTTCATAGTAGTGTAGGTGTGAATGTCAATTTCAGTTTTGGAAATTCAATTTTTTTTAAAATAAAAAATTCCTCTACCTGACCCGGCCCACTAGAAAAAACCAATATAATCCGATACGTTCGGCGATATAAACCGAACATATCATTTTTTTTTTAAAAAGTTATATTCGGTTTTTTTAAAAAAAATAATTTTTATTCGGTTCATATTTTTCGGATACAAAACCGAACCGAACCGATATACGCCCACCCCTAATAGAAAACTTAGCCGTTGGTCTAGGAATGTGATGGTAGCAAAACTAAAATCTTTTCAATCAAGATTTCTTTTTATATAGTAGTATATTGCCTTCCGCTTAGATAATTTTGATAGAAATATTGTTAGGTATATAAAAAATGTTTCCCATCCTCTAATGAGTTATTCAAAACGAGATGTCGTGGTGTATGTTATTTACATATGATATAGTTTTGATTGACGAGACGCACATTGGAGTTAACGATAGATTGGAAGTTTGAAGAACGACCTTAGAATCTAAAGGTTTCAGATTAAGCAGAACTAAGATGGAGTATATGGAGTGCAAGTCCAGTGATGTGACACAGGAGACAAATGTGGAAGTGAAGATTGAGGCGCAAGTTATACCTAAAAGAGGAAGCTTCTTTGGTCCATACTACAAGGAGACATGGAGATTGACAATGATGTCACACACCGTATTGAAGTAGGGCGGATGAAATGGAGGCTCGCCTCTGGGTGTTTTATGATTAAAAAGTGTCGTATAGGCTAAATGGTAAATTCTACAGTGGTGGTTAGACCAGCATTATTGTATGGGGCAGAATGTTGGCTAGTCAAGAACGTTCACGTTCAGAAGATGAAGGTAGTGGAGATGAGGATGCTCATATGGATGTATGGTCATACTAAGAGAGATATAATTAAAAACAAAGTTATACGAGACAAGGTTGGAGTAGCCTCCGTAACAGACAAGATGAGAGAAGTGAGATTGAGATGATTCGGGCATGTGAAGAGGAGGTGTGAGGATGCGCCGGTTAGGAGGTGTGAGAGATTGGCGATAGCAGGAGTTAGGAAAGACAGAGGTAGGACGAAGAAGAACTGGGGGAGGTGATTAGACAGGACATGACAAAGCTTCAGCTGACTAAGGATATGACCTTAGACGAGAAGATTTGGAGGTTGAGGATTAGGATAGAATGTTAGTAGGTAGTGAGTTTTGTCGCACTGTGCGTGAGAGAGGTAGGGGGCTAACCTCTTCATCTTCTCTTCTTATACATGTGTAGTATTAGTTAGATTCCTTGTAGATCCATACTCTTATGTGTGTATTACTATGTGTCATTTCATTTGTTCTGTATTATGATATCTTGTTGTCTTATTTTTCTTGAATTTATGCATTGACTATGTTTCTTTGGAGCCGAGGATCTATCGAAAACAACTTTTCTACCCCACAAATGTAGAGGTATAGTCTGTGTACATCATTGTATCTCTAAACTAAGTTGTATTCATGATTAAGGAGTATGGAAAGCCAAGACAATGAGTTAAAGTTGGGAACCGATTTAAGTTTTGCAGATCATATTATACATCTGAAAATGACGGACCGTATAAAGTTTTACGGACCGTCAAATCAGACCGTAAAAATAGTTTTTGAAATTTACGGGAACCCAATAAGTTTTACGGACCATATAAATTTATATGACCCGTCGTTTCCCACCGTAACATTTTTTCCAACTTAAGGGAGTCACTGGAAAATTCAAGTTGATGGCATTCATTTTATACGGACCCGTACAATATTGTACGAAACGTACTTTCCATCATACAAATTATACGGATCGTACAATACGGTCATACATTTCCCGATGCAGCAAACAGTATAAATACGTAACTTAGTTCTAAAAATCAGAATTTCTCATTCTTTCAAGCCCTAAAATGAAGCTCTCTTCTCCCATTATCCTCATAACTCAAGGTAAGTTCTTTTCATATAATTCCACGCGGTTCTAATCAAGTATGACCAATTCCTAAGTAAATTCCATTGTTCATTTTCAGTTTCATGTTCTATTATTTCATATGCCTTCTTATTTTTCAGTGGCTTTACATACGATACAATTCAAATATATTAACGTTCCTTTGCATGGGGTCAGCAATTCACAGTGCAAATACTGAGTTTCAGGACGACGGATCTGCTTATTAAGATTGCTTCGGTATTAGCTATTTGGTGAACCCCATCTCATTCGAGGTGTCAGTCCATTTACTTTCATGATTATAGTTTATAGTAGACGTATGCCAGGGCCTTGTCCTGGTAATCAGTTTTGCAGACTCGTGTTTTAAAGGTTTCATAGACTAGACTAGACAGTATGTCATGTCAGCATTATTTTCAGACGTACTATGTTACTCAGGTATTTTCGCTATTATATTTCAGACTACATTTTCAGTATATGTTTTACATGTTTTAAAATCATTACTATAGCATGTTTTGATGTCCGTGTTGATTATCAAGTCATGTGGTTCGCTCGGGTTACATGCAATCAGGCATCGGGTGCCGTGTTTCGCCTAGGCCATGGTTCAAGACATTACAAAACTTGGTTTCAGAGTCTAGGTTCAAGTGTCTTAGAGAGTCTATAAAACAGTGTCTAGTGGGGTCTCTTTTATGTGTGTGGGGTGCCCAAACGTGTAAACAGTTGACCACCAATACATCTAGAATTGTCTCACTTCTTTCATACTCTAGATCATGCAGTTAGAGCTATACATTCAGGACATCCTTCTAACTCGTGTGAATTACGTATTTCAGAAAATGCTTGCAAAAAGGAAATCCGCTACAAGCAATAGGGTTGTTGCTAATGCTGCTCGTGAGGAAAATGCTCAGACTCAAGGAGCCAATTCGGGTACAACACCCCCACCCAATACTATAAGGCATACAGAGGTTCGTATTCCAGTTTCGTCGCCTAGTTCCACTGACTCGGATGTTAGAGAACTATTCAACTGCTCACCCAAATTTTGGTTGCTCAAGCCCAACATCAGGGAATGACTCCAAGTATAGGACCTAGTGGGGAGTCATCCAACTTGATGACTCGAGAGTTTCTGTGTATGGACCTTCCGGTATTCACATGGTCGAGCAAGACAGATGATCCGTATAATTTTATTGATGGGCTTCAGAAAATCTTCTGTGTGATACATGTTACTGAGTTAGAGGCATTAAAATTGGGAGTTTATCAGTTGTAGGATGTTACCAACATACGATATGAGTCATGGGAATAGCCCCGAGGGGAAGATGTGTGTCCTACTACTTGGGATGAGTTTGTTGATGTGTTTATTGAACATTTTTTGTCAATAGAGGTCATGGAGGCAAAGGCCTTAGAATTTGAGAAGCTCAAACAGAATGGCAGGAGTGTGCATGAGTACTATATTCACTTTGTTTCTCTGGCAAAGTATGCTCCACATATGGTTCTAGACATGAGAGTCAGAGTTAAGCATTTTGTGTATGGTCTTGATCATCAGTTGTACGATGCAGCTCACATTTCAGCTCAGAACAAATAAATGACTATTACAAATATGATTGCTTTCGTACAGGGTAATGATAGCAGAATGAAGGAAGATGAAGGATTATAAAAAGAGAAGGACAAGGAATTCAATAAGAAAGCTAAGTCTACATGTCACTTCAATCATGGGGAGGTGGAGGTAGACAGTTCCTTTAAAAATAAGTCATCAGGACCTGCTCCATCTTCAGCTAGTGCCCCAGCTCCAAAGTTCAGAAATGATAATAAGAGATAGCACTTTAGAGCGTCAGGCTCCCAGTCACAGGACAATATGGGTCAAAGCACATTCAGCAATCCAGTGTGCAGTAAGTGTGGTAAGAGGCACCTAGGAGAGTGTTGCTTTGGCTTGAATATATGTTATGGTTGTGGTTAGCAAGGTCACTTTCAGCGGGATTATCCATCAGCGAGGCAAAGTACATGAGGTAATGTGACTCAGTCCATAAATTTAACAGCTTCTCGTAATACTCAGGCCGAATCAGCGCGTGGTCCAGCTAAGTCCGGTAACACATGCGAAGGTCCAAACCGCTTGTATGCACTATCCGGTCACCAGGATATAAAGGCCCATGTAGATGTGGTCACAGGTATACTCACCATTTTTGCTTTCGACATTTATACCCTTATGGATCCTGGATCCCCTCTATCTTATGTAACCTCATTCATTGCTAAGAAATTTGGGATTGAACCAGAAAAGTTGCATGAACCCTTTGAAATATCCACTCCAGTTGGTGAGTCAGTCATAGCTAGACGCGTATATAGAGGTTGTCTACTTAAAGTCTATCACTGCATTATAGTAGTTGACTTGGTAGAGTTAGAAATGGTAGACTTCGATGTGATCATGGGCATAGATTGATTGTCTTCATGTTATGTCACAGTAGGTTGTAAAACCAAAATTGTTAGTTTTGAATTTTCCGGTGAACAAGTCATAGAATGGAAGGGTGATGTAGTAGCACCCATAGGTAGGTTTATTTTCTGTCCTAAATTTAGAAAGATGATATCCAAGTGGTATATTTACCATCTAGTTCGGGTTAGGGATGCAGATACCCAGACCTCAACACTTCAGTCAGTGTCAGTTATCAATGAGTTTCGGAAGTCTTTCCTGAAGATCTTTCCAGAGTTCCTTCCGACAGGGAGATTAGCTTTGGAATTGATTTACTTTCTGGCACTAAGCCGATATCTATTTTATCATACAGAATGGCTCCAACAGAGTTAAAAGAACTAAAGGCCCAGTTGAAAGATCTCATTGATAAGGGATTCATTAGACCTAGTGTCTCACCATATGTTGCACCAGTCTTCTTTGTTCGAAAGAAGGATGGGTCTTTGCGTATGTGTATTGACTACCAACTGTCGCGCCCTATTTTGACCTGCTCGGGTCAAAGCGGAGCACGGACGTATTCGGGTGATTCCTGGGTAAAGGATTGAGGAGTCGCCACCTAATTATTTTTTACGGTGAATTAGGACACCTAAATATTTAAACTAAGTGCTGCAGTGTAAACTCCAATTTTAAGGTCTGCGAAACTAGTGAGATTCTAGGTAAGGGTTCTTTATTATCCTAAAGGGAAGGGGTTAGGCATCCTTTAAGATCCGCTAACTTATGTTATCCCAGTAAAACTCAGGTTAATTATTGGTAGAAAAATACATGTTTTACAAATATAATAGATAAGAGATGTTTGCAAATATGATGCATTTTATACAAGTAAATATGATGCATTTTATACAAGTACGTATTCGGATGACATAAAAGAAAGATACATGTAAAGTTTTTAGAAAACATGCATTTGTGACAATAAATTCTTTATAATGCTAAAGAAGCTTAATCTTTCAAAAATCAACAAGTTGCAAAAATAATAATAAAAAGATAAACTTATTTGTACAATTAATTAAAGCAAATAAAGATGACAAGAGTTGTTTTAAAAATCTTCAATAAGCGTGACGAGCCTAAAATAAATAAACTAGCGAAGGATTTCTAAGTTTGCGAGCCTACAAATAAAATAAGCTAGCGACGGGTTTCAAATCTTAAACTATCCTATGAATAAATCCTAAATTTGCCTATTCTAAGCATTTCAATAATTACATAAGTGCGATAAATAGTATTACAATACAAAGCGAGATAAAAGCTAAATTAAAGAAAGAAATAACAATAAATAAACTCCGAAGAATATTTGTCGTTATTTTGCTTTAATCCCTGCAAGCTGTCAAGAACAAACGGTTAGAAACATATAAATACAAATAACTTCATATCCGTATTCAAAACAGTGAATGTTTTGATCGCGGAGGGCTCAGACTTAAATTTTGAAAAGAACATTCCAATCACGTCGTGGCTGCAAACATATGACTAATGTAGTTTATTTTTTTGATTGCCTCGCCTACTAAACGTGTTGGTCTCTCGGGTGAAATAGAAAAGATCACTATAATCACGTCGTGGCTGCGAATATATATAACTTGTTGGTTATTTTAGTCACCTCGCCTACTAAACATGTTGATCTCGGATAAAGGTTTAAGTCTTCATCCTTGCCCAGAAGTTATATTTCCGTCTTTGCAACTGTGTAGGCCTCAAAATCGACGGATATTTTCATCGGCCAGTGTAGTATCGTGTTCAAATCAGTAAAAATAAAATCGAATGTAAACAAAGAAGCAGCAGAGCGTAAAAACAAAGAGTGCAGCGAGCGAAAAAAAAACAGAGGCGTAAAAACAGCTCAAAATGACGCTGTCTAGTTTTAAAACAAGAAAGCAAAGAGAACGGTAATTTGAATGTCAAACAGTGAATCGAAATAGAAAGCAATGTTGGAAAAATGCGGTGTTTAGTTTAAAACAAGAAATGATAAAGCGATAAAAGCGATGTCAAACGGGAGCAAACTGAACAGAAAAGCGCCTACGAACAGGCGCGGTATTTATTAAAGCTTGATAAAAAAAGCGATTAATATGAAACCAGAAGCGTCTCCCGAAGATGGACGCAATATTGGTTTGGATCAATAAAACAACAAAGAGAATGCGGTATTAATTCAATCAATAACATAATAATAACGCCAAAGAAACAGACAGTAGCGATTTAAAATACCCGACCCGAGTTCTGAAATTCTGGAAATATTCAAATCGGTCGCCTGACTGGTCGATGATTCAAACTCAATCGGTGATCCAAAATCCAAATCAAATAATTTCACCAAATTCAGATAACCAACATATAGAAATATGAAATGCAAGAATTACGAAAATAATACCCGAATCGTCGAGCCTGACCGGTCGATGACTGACCGAATCGGTTGTGCAACCCAAATCGAATAATTTCACCAATTTCAGATAACCAACATATAGAAATATGAAGTGCAAGAATTTCAAACAATACCAACCGTCGATCTGACTGGTCGCTGACCCGACCAAACAGTGATGCAACCCAAATCGAATAATTTCATCAAATTCAGATAACCAACATATAGAAATATGAAATGCAATAATCGAAAATAATACCCGAATCGTCGACTTGACGGTCGTTGACCCGACCGAATCGGTTGTAACCCGAAATCGAATAATTTCACCAATTTCGGATAACCAACATATAGAAATATGAAGTGCAAGAATTAAAAACACAATACCAACCTGTCGATCTGAGCAGTCGGTGACTGACCAAAGCAGTTGATGCAACCCAAATCGAATAATTTCATCAAATTCGGATAACCAACATATAGAAATATGAAATGCAAGAATTGAAAACAATACCCGAACTGGTCGACCTGACGGTCGTTGACCCGACCAAACAAAGTGATGCAACCCGAAATCGAATAATTTCATCAAATTCAGATAACCAACATATAGAAATATGAAATGCAAGAATTGAAAACAATACTAACCGGTCGACCCGACCTGAATCCAGATGCAACCCGAATCGAATAATTTCACCAAAATTCAGATAACCAACATATAGAAATATGAAATGCAAGAATTAAAACAATACCAACCGGGTCGACTGACCCGACCGGTCGATGACCGACCAAACAGTGATGCAAAATCGAGAGAATCAAAAATGGAGAACAAACCTTTTCTGACTCAATTCTTGAACAACAAGGAGGAAAAATGTTTGAAACCAAGAACACAACCAAAAATATTTTATACCCAACCGGACCTCAAAATATCTCGCTTTTTTTTTTTCTCTTCTCTTTCTCCTCCCTTTTCAAGAACACTAGGGGTTTTTATAGCCCATTTCTCCCAAAAACCGAGCTCAAATTTGAAATAAAGGGCCCAAAAATAATGATTTTGGAACGGGTTTTAGGGGTATGGGTCAGTGGTGTCGGCGGTCTGGCGATTGGTGGTGTCAGCGTAGGGGCGGCGTGGGGGTAGGGTGTGGCGATTGGAGAGGATTAGGGGGTAGGGTTTTAGGTCTTTTTTTTTTTGATTTTGGGGGTTTTGTTTTGGGTTAAAAAGGGCGGCAGGTCGGGTGTTGGGCTGATTATTTGCGGGTTATGGGCCGACGGGTTGGGGATTGTGGGTCGGCCGGTTGGGCTTTGGTTTGGTTTGGGTTGGTAGGAATTTAATTGGGAAATTTAATGGGTCTGGTTGGGCTTGGGAATTGGGGGAATTAAAATGTGGTGTTTATTTATTTTGGGTGAGGGAGATTAAATGGGTTATGGGTTGGGCTTTGGTGAAATGGGTGAATTTTGTTTTGGGTTAGGAAATAAAAATGGGTTAGAAATTGTTTTGGGTTTAAATTGTTTTGGGTTTGGGTATAAGGGAATTTAATTGGGGAGTTTTGGGCTTGGACGAAAAATGGGTTTTAATTTAGGTTGGGTAGAAATTGTATTGGGTTAGGAATTGAAAAATATAAAAGGGGTTTAATATTAAAGATATTATATATATATATATATTTTGTAAAAGATGTGAATTATTTAAAATAACATAACAACGTGATAATAATAAAATATAATTTTTGTGAAATGCTTAATGCTTAATAAAAGGGAAATGCGATGCAATTTTATGAGAATAAAATAATATAGCATTTAGGATAAAAATGCAAATGATATAAATATGCGAATAATAATAATAATATGAAGATACACACATATATGCCTATATTTTAAAATTATTTTAAAAGTGTCAAAAATATTAAAAATTACGAATAAAATCATAAAAGATGGGACAAAATTGGGTGGCAACAGATGCCCTCTTTGGGCCGGAGACGATGAAAGAGTTTTCGCCAAAGAAAGTTGACTGAGTAGCCAATTTTGCCTCGATCCTCGGACTGCATGGTAAGAAATAGAATCCCGAGGGGTATAGAAGTTGCAAAAAGATGGTGCACATTCAAGAAACAATGCCCCAAAGGTCGACTTAGGATGACACCGTCGCGCATGACGAAATTAATGGGAAAGAGCGGATCGACGCTCAAGTAGGTCGCTTGACCAAATTGCCTTGGTTCGCCGTGAGATATAGTTCCATGTTAGTCGAAAGCTCCCGCCGATTCAATTCTGTGGACCAGAGCTAAGATAAAAGTTAGTGTATAACTTGCACAAGATATGTATGTGAGAATATGACTTTGTAAGTTGAAATGATGTCGTTGCTTAATGTTGTGCAGATGATGGCGTTGGCGGGCGCCTGTTTACACTTTAAAATAAAGTACCCGCATTAGAAGGTGGGCGCCTGATTTAAAACATACCCTCATTAGAAGGTGATACTGATTTAAAACATACCCAAGATTAGAAGGTGGGCGACTCATTTAAAACATACCCGCATTAGAAGGTCGTCGCCTGATTTAAAACATACCCGCATTAGAACGTGGGCGACTGATTTAAAACATACCCGCATTAGAAGGTGGGCGCCTGATTTAAACATACCCAAGATTAGAAGGTGGGCGCTGATTTAAAACATACCCAGATTAGAAGGTGGGCGCTGATTTAAACATACCCGCATTAGAAGGTGGGCGCTGATTTAAAACATACCCGCATTAGAAGGTGGGCGCTGATTTAAAACATACCAGATTAGAAGGTGGGCGCTGATTTAAAACATACCCGATTAGAAGGTGGGCGCTGATTTAAAACATACCCGCGTTAGAAGGTGGGCGCTGATTTAAAACATACCCGCATTAGAAGGTGGGCGCGATTTAAAACATACCCGCATTAGAAGGTGGGCGCCCGATTTAAAAGTAGTGTAAAGTGGGGTCTTATTGACATGCCATGATAGTTAATGTGTGGACATAAGCGATGCAAAAGTTGAGTAGATGAGAATGCGACCCTGTAAGTCGAAATACCGTTCTTTCCGTGGACACAACACGGTTGGGAACATGTAGTTTAGCATGACGTCTTTGTACAATCTCCAAACAGAAAGTGATTCTTGTAGTGAGTTGCGATCACGGAGGCCCTTGCGAATCTGCTCATAAATGTTGCAGCTTCCTCGCTTGTTTTCGACTGAAGAACACGTACTCAAATAAATTTATGAGTTTTGGGAGGGGAGTTGATTCGCGTTGACTTTGTAGCTTCGGTCTTGGTATTTGCATGTCCCGCTAACTCGGACCGTAGCCCTCTCTCGCTTCCAGTCTTGGCCAGCCGTTAATGAAAACATTCGAAAATAATTTGTAGAAATGCATCTTAAAAAATAGAAACATAAAAATTATATCGAATTTTGATGAAAATGTTTGTTGAAAATAATTTGCTTATAAAAATTACTGCACATATATATATATCTGTCGAGCAGTGACATGCGGTGAAACAAAGCAAACGTCTTATCCAAAATTCTCCTGGCTGAAGACTTAGTTTGCCGATGGTTTTCCATGTTTATCGGCGTCCTCTGGCAGTGATCCCTTAAAAATGCCCCAGTGTCTGATATATGAGAATGACGATCTTTTGAACGGACTTGTGTAGATTTCTTGCCTGCCCTATCAGGGTGATCAGATGGGTGCATTTTGTCTTCTGTGAGATAGAGGAGAAAATATTTCCTAATGGTGGGACCGAAGCCGATTTAGGCCGCCTACGTATCCCCATGAGGGAATCAGGTCATGACGTAGTTCATTACAAGCAAAGGGGATTGTAAGGATTTTTCTAAAATGGGACCGAAGCCGATGTGGCCGCCTACGTATCCCGCCGAGGGAATCAGGTCATGACGTAGTTCATGTTACAAAGAAATGTGTTTTTGGGGAGATTTGCAATCTAGGAAACGGAACCCGACATGGGTTCTTTGCGTATCCCGCCAGGGAGCGCAACTTTTACAGCATAAGAAATGCATTACATAGAAAAATCCTAAATGTAGTATCTTTTCACTGCATCCGCGTTGATAGCTTTTGGCCATACTTCACCGTCCATTTCATTTAGAATTAATGCTCCCCACCAACACCGGTGAACCATATAAGGCCCTTGCCGCTTAGGTGCGAATTTTCCTTTAGCTTCATTTTGGTGCGGGAATATTCGTTTTAGCACCAATTGCCCTGCTCGAAAGTCCTTGGTTTTACTTTCTGTTGAAAGCTTTGGCCATTCTGTTTTGATAAAGTTGTCCGTGGCGCATCGCGTTCAATCGCTTTTCATCAATCAAAGATCAATTGTTCGTATCGATTCTCAGATCCATTTCGCCGCTCATTTCGCCTTCTTGGATAATTCTTAAAGATGGTATTTCAACCTGCTGGTAACACGACCGCTCCATAGACCAATAGATACGCGGCGTTGCCCGAGAAGTCCTGATCAGAGTGCGATATCCCAAAAGTGCAAAAGCGGATGCTCATGCCGGTGCTTGTAATTATCAATCATCTTTCGTAGTATTCTTTTGATGTTTTTGTTGGTCGCTCGACCGCTCCGTTCATCCGAGGTCGATGCGAGTGGAATTGCGGTGAGTGATCTTAAACTTCTCGCATATCTCATTCATCGATTCTTTGTTGAGATTAGCCCCATTGTCCGTTATAATCGACTCAGGGATTCCAAAACGACAAATGATGGTATTGCGGACAAAATGAACTACCACTTTCTTTGACAGTCACTTGCGGCACGATGCTTCAACCCACGTTCTGAAATAGTCAATTGCCACTAGAATAAATGCTGTGTCCATTTGATGCGGCCAGGTTCGATAGGGCCAATGACATCCATGCCCCAAGTTGCGAATGGCCAAGGAGAGCTCGTCACATTGAGTTCGTTAGGAGGCACCTTGATTAGATCGCCATGAATCTGACATCGATGGCATCTTTGCACGAAGTGGATGCAATCTGTTTCCATGGTCATCCAAAAGTATCCTGCTCTCAGAATCTTCTTTGCCAAAGTGAAGCCATTCATATGAGGCCCGCACGTGCCTCCGTGTATCTCTTCAACTAAACTGTTTGCCTCTCGAGCATCAACACATCTTAACAAACCGAGATCTGGAGTCCTCCGATAGAGGATCTCTCCGTTGAGGAAGAAATGGTTTGCTAACCTCCTAAGTGTCCTCTTTTGTATACTGGTTATGCCTTCTGGATATTCACTTATCTTGAGATATCTCTTAATGTCGTGGTACCAAGGCTTTCCATCCAACTCTCCATCTATGTTGAAACAATATGCCGGCTGATCCGATAAGCTCACCTTGATGGGATCAATGTAGTTCTTATCTGGATGTTGAATCATGGAGGACAGTGTTGCCAGAGCATCAGCGAACTCGTTTTGAGTTCGTGGGATATGCTTGAATTCTATCTTGCTGAATTTTTTGCATAATTCTTTCACGCAATGCAGGTAAGGAAGTATCTTCCCGTTCTTGGTCGCCCACTCGCCTTGCACCTGATGAATCAATAAGTCTGAATCACCTATAACCAACAGTTCTTGAATGTTCATATCAACGGCCATTCTAAGTCCGAGTACACAAGCTTCATATTCCGCCATATTGTTAGTGCATGGAAATCGGAGTTTTGCCGAAATTGGGTAGTGTTGACCTGATTACGAAATCAAACCGCTCCAATACCAACCCTTTGAAGTTTGCAGCTCCGTCGAAGAACATTCTCCAACCCGGGTACTCTTCTGAGATGTCTTCTCCAACAAACAGTACCTCCTCGTCCGGAAAATAAGTCCGGAGAGGCATGTATTCTTCATCCACAGGATTTTCAGCAAGATGGTCGGCTAGTGCTTGTCCTTTGATAGCCTTTTGGGTGACATATATGATATCGAACTCACTTAGCAAGATTTGCCACTTTGCTAGCTTTCCAGTGGGCATGGGCTTCTGAAAGATGTACTTGAGCGGGTCCATCCTTGAGATGAGATAAGTGGTATATGCAGACAGATAATGTCTAAACTTTTGTGCAATCCACGTTAAGGCACAACAAGTGCGTTCCAGCAAAGTATATCGAGCTTCATACGGTGTGAACTTCTTGCTTAAGTAGTATATGGCCTGCTCCTTCTTTCCTGTTTCGTCATGTTGTCCCAAAGACGCACTCCAAATGCATTTTCTAACACAGACAGATATAACAAAGAACGGCCTTCCGGTTGGAGGCACCAAAACAGTGGGTTAGACAAGTATTCTTTGATTCTATCGAAAGCTTCTTTGGCAATCCGATGTCCACTTGGTAGCGGCGTCTTTCTTGATGGCTTGAATATTGGCTCACATATCACTGTTGATTGTGCTATGAACTCTTGATGTAGTTGAGGCGACCAAGGAAACTCATTACGCCCTTTCGACTCTTTGGAGGAGGCAAGTCTTGAATAGCTTTACCTTGAGGGGTCCAATTCAATACCCCTTCTACTTACGATGAAACCTATGACTTCCCAACAGGGACACCAAATGCGCACTTTGCGGGATTTAACTTCAGGTTATACCGCCTCGGTCGGTCAAAAACTTCTCTAAATCATTAAGTGATCCTCAAGTCCTTCGCGACTTGATAATAACGTCATCTACGTAGACCTCTATCTCTTTGTGGATCATATCATGAAAAATGGTAGGGATGGCCCTCATGTAGGTGGCACTGCATTCTTGAGTCCGAACGGCATTACTCGATAACAAAGACACCCCCAAGGTGTAGTGAATGCTGTCTTCTCTGCATCTTCCTCATCCATCAAGATTTGGTGGTAACCAGCAAAGCAATCAACAAATGATTGTAATTCATGCTTTGCACAGTTGTCAATGAGTATGTGAATATTTGGAAGAGGGAAGTCATCCTTCGGGCTGGCCTTGTTGAGATCCCGATAATCCACGCACATTCGTATCTTTCCATCTTTCTTTGGCACAGGTACAATGTTGGCCAACCAAGTCGGGTATCTTGTGACCCGAATGACCTTTGCGTTGAATTGCTTGGACACCTCTTCCTTGACCCTTAAGCTCAAATCAGGCTTGATTTTCCTTGGCTTTTGTTTCACCGGAGGGTAGGATGGATCGATAGGCAATCTATGCGAAACAATATCTGTGCTCAACCCTGGCATCTCGTCATAAGACCAAGCAAATACGTCGATATATTGTCTCAAGAGATCCGTCAGTTCTTTCCTTTGTGGGGCGTTCAGATGGACGCTGATTCTTGTTTCTCTCACATTTTCTGCATCCCCCAAATTTATTGCCTCAGTTTCTTCTAAATTTGGCTTTGGTTTATTCTCAAAATGTTCCAATTCCTCTGTCAATTCTTCTGGTTGCGAGTCTTCCTCATACTCTTCGAAGTCCTGTTCATTGTTTGGATTTTGTTTGTTTGTTTCATTACATGTCACATTCACATTATCGATGATTTATTAGTTTGCATCTTTGAAAGAGAAAAGAAAATTAGTAAACAAAATAAATTTTTAAATAGCAAAAGAAATGTGGATTTGTCATTTGAGCTTTCAAAAGATGGAGGCAAAACACATTAATGCATAGATGCGATTCAAGCCTCAATTAGAATCGCATTGTTTCAAAAAGTACTAAGGTAATTTCTAGCAAGCTTCCTTGAGAAACAGTAGGGCACAGTCCAATTTTTCAAAATATCTCCATGTTCGTGCATCCCAAATAGTTGGGCCTTCATCAAAATCATCCGTAATTACATGGCATTCCATTTCTTCTTCTCGCAATAAAAAGGCTTTTGAGTCCTTCCGCGAGGTCGTCTGCATCATCTTCATTCGACTCCTGAGCGGCATATGCTTTGACGAATGACTGATTCAAGGGTGGAACAGGCTTTGGCAAGGGAGTGTCCCTTTTCTTTCGGAGGTTGACTGATAAGACTTCTTTAGAAGTGGGTTTGTATCCGAGACCGAAAGTATCCTTCTTACTGAGCAAGTGAACAGGCTCCACCATACCTTCTAAATTCAATCCGAGGCCTCGACCGGGCTTAAAGCCATTCTTCAACATTTCCTGGGCCACCATTGTGAGGACCCGGGGTAACTTCAATATTTCAGCTTTGGAGGCACATGCAATTTCTCTGACATGGAAGACAGACCCATCCAGCGTATCTACGCTTTCAACAGCAGGGATCTGCCCTTCGGGACATCTTGAATTGCTCCCTTCTCCGTGTACCACGACCTCGTGATGATCCCAAACAAACTTCAAACTCTGATGTAGGGTAGAAGGAACTGCACCAGCCACATGGATCCAAGGTCTTCCCATTAGTAGGTTATAGCTGGTAGATATGTCTAACACTTGGAATTCCACGACGAACTCCACGGGCCCCACTTGTAATGTCAAATCCATTTCTCCCATAACGCTCCTTTGGGCTCCATCAAAACCTTTAACTCTCAGATGACTTTCGCGAATCTTTCCAATGCTAATTCCCAAGGCTCGGAGAGTCGCCGCGGGACAAATATTGACTACCGAGCCTCCATCAATCAATACCTTAGAAATGAACTTGTTCATGCACTTTATCAAGTTATGTTCAAAGCTTTGTTGTGGCACAAACCCTCAGGTGGCAATTCTTTGTCATGAAAAGAGACTTTATGGGCCTCTAAAATCTGTCCGACCAAGGCCGATAGTTTCTACTTTGTGGTCTCTCTCGATACATAAGCTTCTTTGAGTACTTCCAATAAAGCGCGTCCATGGTCAGGAGAATTCATCAACAATGATAGCAAAGAAATCTGAGCCGGTGTTTTCTTCAATTGCTCTACAACGGAATACTCCTTGGTTGGCATCTTCCTCCGTAACTCTTCTACTTCGCCTCTGTTACAACCTTTTTTGGATTGTCCGCAGGGCATAACATCGTCCGGATCTTGTCATACCAATGACGACAACTTCTACAATTTGTTTCTCCTTTCCCCGCTCCTTTCCCCAATCGAATAGCTCCAAGGGCGCTTTGGTATCGACATACGACGTCACTATCCGCGATCTCGGAGGAAGTACTTCCACTTCAAGCGGTGCTCTTACCGAATCGTAATTATAGGGGTGATCAAAGCCGATGATTCAACCCTTTCTTCTCGCTCGGATCGGCACAATGGTCCCTTCCAAACTGTTTTCTTCATCAACGGTAATCATGTTTATGTTGGCATTGTCATGATTTGGCAGAGGGTTATTATTTACATTAGGGGAAGGTCCTTTCAGCTGGATAATTCCCTCTTTGATCAAAGCCTCGATCTTGTCTTTTAGGGCGAAACAAACTCCAGTGTCATGTCCGGTGATCCCCGAGTGGTACGCACAATGCTTAGTTTCATCATACGACCTGGGAATAGGATTGGGGATATGCCCTGGGATGGGTTGGAGTATTCCCGCGGTCCTCAATCTTTCGTATAGTTGGGCTAGAGGTTCGGCTAAAGGTGTATATGTCTTGACTGGCCTTCTTTCGTGATTTGCCCGGGGTCTGGGAGTATTTGGTGGATGGTTTCGCGGCTGAGGCGGATGTGTGGGTTGATACTGTGGGGAATTTCTATAGGTAGGTGCTCGTGGTGGGCTATATATTGGTTGGGTATGATAGACAGGGTAGGGAGTAGGCGAGTGTTGATAATAAGGCTGAGGGTTTTGTGTGCTTTGGCTATAGTAGGAGTCGATGATTTTGGGTGCTTTGATTATAGTAGGGAGGTTGGGATGACGGGCTTTGGTAGGTTGGCATTTGGTTGGACCTATGTTCCTGGACCGCCATGACAGGACGCCCATCCCTCCTCTTCTTAATTGCTCCCGAATGAGTCAGCTGAATGGCCTTACTCGTCGCCGCAATGCTTTGCTAAGTTCGTGATTCTCCCTGCTTTGATACCTTCTTCTATGAAATCTCCCATTCGACCACTTCAGAGAAATTCCGCCCAATGACGCTTATCATTTTTCGTAATAAGTTGCATCCTTCATAGATTGCACAAAGAGCGTGGTCATCTCACTTTCCGCCATTGAAATTTGAACTTTGTCGCTTCGCCCTCCATCTCATGGCATATTCTCTGAAAGTCTCTGAGATTTCTTCTCCAATTTCATTAAATAAAATCTATCCAAGACTGTGTCAGTGTTAAACCTGAACCTATCCACAAAATCATGTGCCATTGTGCCCCAGTTATGCCATTTTCGCGTGTCCTGGCTTGTGTACCAGTCGAGCTTCTCTGTTAAACTTCTTATGAACAACTTCATTATTATGGCCTGGTCCTTACCCACTCCAACCACTTGTCACAATATGATCTCAAATGAGCGCGAGGATTTCCCTTTCCATCGAATAAATCAAATTTTGGTACCTTATACCCGATAGGCAATCAACGTCGGGATGCATGCAGAGATCTTCATACTCGAGTCCTTCATGCCCCTTGCTGGTTTGAATGTTTTTAAATGCTTCTTTTAGGCTATGAATTTCCCTTGCCATACTTTCATCATTTCTAATCCTTGCTTGCCTTTCCATCTCTTCATATTGGTCTATCTCCTGATGATGTATGTTTGGTATGGTAGAAGTGGAAGGTTGGGCTTGCGTTGCATATACCGGTGGCACATACTGCTAGTTAGTGAGGTGAGCCATTGGTATTTGTTGGGTTGTCTGGTAATTTAGTGTGGGAGGGATATTTTGGATAAGTGGGGTAGTTTGGGTAAGTGGAGCTGGATGTATATATGGAGCTGTGAAGGATACTGGGTCATTTTGTAGCGGGTTTTGTTGTGGACTGGCATGCGGGTTGATAGGATGTGGATTGGTACGTTGTGGGTTTGGCGAATTGAGGATTGGTTACGCTTGGTAAGGGATTTCGGGGAAGGTTCTGGGAATGATGGTTCGTGAGATGGAAAGGTGTGTGGAGCGATTGCGCTCGTCTCTTGTTCAGCGGTGGAGTGTTGATGCCGATGGAAAGATTGGTAAGATTCGAGCCGTTCGATCTCGGTTGCATAGTTGCCATTTGCTGCAGTAGTTGGGCGAGGTATTCATCCGGACTAAGTATTTCTCCTTTCCGATGTCTCTGGTTCACCTCCGGAAGAGTGACAAGTCCCAAACCGGTTTGTTATTTGCCCTGAATCAGTCATTTTGTCGGATGATTGTGCCTTGGATCTCGTGAAGTAATGGTGTTCCGCCAGTTTCAATCAACGCGAATCAACTTTTGGAAAATAAAGCAGGCAAAATAAACCTTCTCTAAAAAATGAAACAAACCAAGTTAGTATGAGACGAATAATTATTGCCTTGAATAACATGTATAGAGTGGAAAACAGTAAACAAGTAGCAGACAGAGTATATGAAAATTAAATGCGCGTCCTAATGTGCTTGGGGCCTCCTTTATGCCGGAGGTGAGCTTAAACGCAAAAATATGCAAGATACTGATAAATTGATCCAAGCCAAAGATTGTGATGCCTTTTGTCGGAAATAAAGGTTGACTTTTACTGAAATAATAATGCGTACAATAATAAAGCTGATAACATAAGATATTCATGCTCAGGTTCTAAATCTTGCTTTTGATCACCGAGATGAAGATGGGACCCTAACATTGCTGGGTCCGACTCCTGCGTCCTCTAGATATTGCACAATATTTTGCATTTGCTGCCACATCTCGGGGGTAACGACTGTGTCTCTGAGCCGGAAATTCCTTATCCAAATTGTCGTGCCGATATCTTCAAAACCTTGCTCGCCATCAGGACTATGGTCTGCACTACTGCAATCCTCTCGTAGCCATGCTTGATATTCTGGGGTACCTCCCGCTGACTACCTCCAATGTCTATTGTGTCAATATTGTTCCATTCATCGAAGACTTGCCTAGCTCGGGACAATGAAATTCGCCCGAATGGAATTTCAGAAATCCTCATATTTGCCCTGAGGGGAATTATCTCGCTCTTGTCCCAACCGCTTGAGTACGCGGAGTGGAGCGTAAGGTTGGAGGCCTTTCAACCCGATAAGCTCAATATAATAAAGCCTTTTGCATCTTATGTAGGCTTTTTTGGCATTCGGAGCAGAGGGTATTTCCATTGGATCTGTTCACAGGTGCGGGACGCCAAAAACCCATACCAATCATTCATGCCGACAGGCGATATGAATCGCTTGCTCGTCGTAAAGCCGACGATTTTGTTCGACTCGGCCAAGCATATGTCGACCATATTCGGCGCCGATAGAAGTGTTCCATTGCCCACATCCGCAAAATAAGGTTGCGGCCTTGAAAAACCTGCTTTCACCTCTTTTACATTTCCCTAAAGCCCGAAATATTTCTGCCAAGATCATAGGGGCCAAAGTGAGTTGTGCTCCGTTTGCTCCTTCGAAAAGTGCCCGTGCTACGGAACATATGCAGGTACTGATCTTTCCATACTCAAGCGGGGATATCAGTGAGCGTAGAAAGGCGACGATGAATGCAATGGGTCGTTTGGTCCGCTAATGATCGGGGTGCAAGAAAATTCATTTTTGAATGTCTTGTAACCGTCTCGACAACCGCATTCTCTCATACAGATAATCCATTGAGACCGGTTGTTTTCAAAGCATAGGAGTTTCTTAGTGTTCTTTAGCCCTAAGTAGCGGAGAAATTTCTTTCCGGATTGACAGTGCGGGATAATTTGTCCTCTACCCTGGTAGATCAAATTGGTGAAATAGTTGATTTCTTCCAAAGTAGGAGTCATCTCAAAATCTCCGAATCTGAAGACAACCCGATCCGGATCCCAAAAATGGAGCAGTGCTCTGACCAAATGTTGATCGGGGAAGATGTCGAACAACGAAACGAGGCAACCTAATCTTCTCCTAATTGCCATTTGGCTGCCAAGGTCAAAGTTTGTCCACCATATTTTCAGTTTGTTCGGAATCCCACTCACCATCCTGACTTGCATGCGCAGACTCCATCTATAACAAAATAAAAATAAAAAATAAATATACATTTTCCGATTTTTGGCATACTGTTTAGGCTTGGATCCGTCCATCAATATCCTGCTACACATAATATGCTGATTGGTCGTTGGGTTGTGAGACCCGTCGACAATTTGGTGGTTTTTCTTATTTGTGAAGTTGATGCCAAGGATCAACTCACCTAAGATGTATGCATGCATGACTTAAAACAAAGGGTGGTATAGCTCTATCTTAAATTTTCTAAGATTTGGCTGACTAGACACAAGGTTCCCGAGCGGACTACTCGAGTGAGAAGGCTACGCGGCCACCAGATGGTCCGGTCACTCCGTGCATACGCCAACTCTCCTAAATTTTGGTAGATTGAAAGAAATTTGCGGGTGCGTAAAACACACCTCGCGTGTAGTGTGTGATAGTGTCAATTTTTCAGAGTGGAAGAAATATGAACGAAATGCCAATTTAAGGAAAGCAGTAAGACAATATAGCAATTAAAGCAGTTTATGCAAAAATCTCATAAATAAAACACATCAAAGCACTAAATCAAATAAAAAAAAGTAAAGCAATAATTAATCCGAACTTGCTGTGGTTTAAGAACCTGAATTCCCCAGCGGAGTCGCCATGCTGTCGCGCCCTATTTTGACCTGCTCGGGTCAAAGCGGAGCACGGACGTATTCGGGTGATTCCTGGGTAAAGGATTGAGGAGTCGCCACCTAATTATTTTTTACGGTGAATTAGGACACCTAAATATTTAAACTAAGTGCTGCAGTGTAAACTCCAATTTTAAGGTCTGCGAAACTAGTGAGATTCTAGGTAAGGGTTCTTTATTATCCTAAAGGGAAGGGGTTAGGCATCCTTTAAGATCCGCTAACTTGCGGTTATCCGGTAAAACTCAGGTTAATTATTGCTAGAAAAATACATGTTTTACAAATATAATAGATAAGAGATGTTTGCAAATATGATGCATTTTATACAAGTAAATATGATGCATTTTATACAAGTACGTATTCGGATGACATAAAAGAAAGATACATGTAAAGTTTTTAGAAAATATGCATTTGTGACAATAAATTCTTTATAATGCTAAAGAAGCGAATCTTTCAAAAATCAACAAGTTGCAAAAATAATAATAAAAAGATAAACTTATTTGTACAATTAATTAAAGCAAATAAAGATGACAAGAGTTGTTTTAAAAATCTTGAATAAGCGTGACGAGCCTAAAATAAATAAACTAGCGAAGGATTTCTAAGTTTGCGAGCCTACAAATAAAATAAGCTAGCGACGGGTTTCAAATCTTAAACTATCCTATGAATAAATCCTAAATTTGCCTATTCTAAGCATTTCAATAATTACATAAGTGCGATAAATAATATTACAATACAAAGCGAGATAAAAGCTAAATTAAAGAAAGAAATAACAATAAATAAACTCCGAAGAATATTTGTCGTTATTTTGCTTTAATCCCTGCAAGCTGTCAAGAACAAACGGTTAGAAACATATAAATACAAATAACTTCATATCCGTATTCAAAACAGTGAATGTTTTGATCGCGGAGGGCTCAGACTTAAATTTTGAAAAGAACATTCCAATCACGTCGTGGCTGCAAACATATGACTAATGTAGTTTATTTTTTTGATTGTCTCGCCTACTAAACGTGTTGGTCTCTCGGGTGAAATAGAAAAGATCACTATAATCACGTCGTGGCTGCGAATATATATAACTTGTTGGTTATTTTAGTCACCTCGCCTACTAAACATGTTGATCTCGGATAAAGGTTTAAGTCTTCATCCTTGCCCGAAGTTATATTTCCGTCTTTGCAACGTGTAGGCCTCAAAATCGACGGATATTTTCATCGGCGATGTAGTATCGTGTTCAAATCAAGAAAATAAAATCGAATGTAAACAAAGAAGCAGCAGCAGAGCGTAAAAACAAAGAGTGAGAGCGATGAGCGAAAAAAAAACAGAGGCGTAAAAACAGCTCAAAATGACGCTGTCTAGTTTTAAAACAAGAAAGCAAAGAGAACGGTAATTTGAATGTCAAACAATGGAATCGAAATAGAAAGCAATGTTGGAAAAATCACGGTGTTTAGTTTAAAAGCAAGAAATGATAAAGCAAGAAAAACGAGAATCAAACGGAGCAAATCAAACAGAAAAACAAATACCAACAGACGTGGTATTTATTCGAAACAGTAAAAAAAACAGTAATATGAAACCGAGAAGCGTCTCCCGAAGATGGACGCAATATTGGTTTGGATCAATAAAACAACAAAGAGAATGCGGTATTAATTCAATCAATAACATAATAATAACGCCAAAGAAACGATAAGAGCGATTTAAAATACCCGACCCGAGTTCAAATTCGAAATATTCAAATCGGGTCGCCTGACTTCAATTCGTTGATTCAAACCGAATCGGTGATCCAAAATCGAAATCAAATAATTTCACCAAATTCAGATAACCAACATATAGAAATATGAAATGCAAGAATTACGAAAATAATACCCGAATCGGTCGACCCGACCGGTCGATGACCGACGAATCGGTTGTGCAACCCGAAATCGAATAATTTCACCAATTTCAGATAACCAACATATAGAAATATGAAGTGCAAGAATTAAAAACAATACCCAATCGACCTGACCGGTCGGTGACCTGACCAAACAGTTGATGCAACCCGAAATCGAATAATTTCATCAAATTCAGATAACCAACATATAGAAATATGAAATGCAATAATTACGAAAATAATACCCGACCGTCGATCTGACCGGTCGATGACCCGACCGAATCGGTTGTGCAACCCGAAATCGAATAATTTCACCAATTTCAGATAACCAACATATAGAAATATGAAGTGCAAGAATTTCAAACAATAAGAACCGGTCGACTGACCGTCGTTGACTGACCAAACAAAGTTGATGCAACCCAAATCGAATAATTTCATCAAATTCAGATAACCAACATATAGAAATATGAAATGCAAGAATTAAACAATACTCAATCGGTCGATCTGACCGGTCGATGACCGACCAAAGCAGTTGATGCAACCCGAAATCGAATAATTTCATCAAATTCAGATAACCAACATATAGAAATATGAAATGCAAGAATTTCAAAACAATACATCGTCGATCTGACGGTCAATGACCGACCGAATCCCAGATGCAACCCGAATCGAATAATTTCACCAAAATTCAGATAACCAACATATAGAAATATGAAATGCAAGAATTTGAAAACAATACCCAACCGGTCGATCTGACCGACCAGGTCGATGACCGACCAAACAGTTGATGCAAAATCAGAGAATCAAAAAAATGGAGAACAAACCTTTTCGGACTCAATTCTTGAACAACAAGGGAGGAAAAAATGTTTGAAACCAAGAACACAACCAAAAATATTTTATACCCAAATCGGACCTCCGAAAATATCTCGGTTTTCTTTTTTTTTTTTTTTCTCTTCTCTTTTCTCCTCCCTTTTTCGAAGAACACTAGGGGTTTTTATAGCCCCATTTCTCCCAAAAACCGAGCTCAAATTTGAAATAAAGGGCCCAAAAATAATGATTTTGGAACGGGTTTTTAGGGGGTATGGGTTGGTGGTGTCAGGCGATGCAGCGATTGGTGGTGTCGGGCGTAGGGGCGGCGACGTGGGGGTGGGGTGGGGGCGATTGGAGAGGTTTAGGGGGTAGGGTTTTAGGTCTTTTTTGATTTTGGGGGTTTTGTTTTGGGTTAAAAAGCGGCAAGGTCAGGTGTTGGGCCGGTTCTGGGCTGCGGGTTCTGGGCCGACGGGTTGGGGATTGTGGGTCGGCCGGCTGGGCTTTGGTTTGGTTTGGGTTGGTAGGAATTTAATTGGGAAATTTGGGCTGGTCTGGTTGGGCTTGGGAATTGGGGGAATTAAAATGTGGTGTTGATTTATTTTGGGTGAGGGGAGATTAAATGGGTTATGGGTTGGGCTTTGGTGAAATGGGTGAAAATTGTTTTGGGTTAGGAAATAAAAATGGGTTAGAAATTGTTTTGGGTTTAAATTGTTTTGGGTTTGGGTATAAGGGAATTTAATTGGGGAGTTTTGGGCTTGGACGAAAAATGGGTTTTAATTTAGGTTGGGTAGAAATTGTATTGGGTTAGGAAATAAAAATGGGTTAGGAATTGAAAAATATAAAAGGGGTTTAATATTAAAGATATTATATATATATATATATTTTGTAAAAGATGTGAATTATTTAAAATAACATAACAACGTGATAATAATAAAATATAATTTTTGTGAAATGCTTAATGCTTAATAAAAAGGGAAATGCGATGCAATTTTGCGAGAATAAAATAATATAGCATTTCGGATAAAAATGCAAATGATATAAATATGCGAATAATAATAATAATATGAAGATACACACATATATGCCTATATTTTAAAATTATTTTAAAAGTGTCAAAAATATTAAAAATTACGAATAAAATCATAAAAGATGGGACAAAATTGGGTGTCAACACCAACAGTTGAACAAGATCACCATTAAGAACAAGTATCATCTTCCAGAATCGATGACTTATTGGATCAACTTCAGGGTGTCCGGTGTTATTCCAAGATTGACCTCAGATGAGGGTACCATTATCTTAAGGTTAAGAAAATTGATATTCCGAAAACCGTTTTCAGAACTCGCTATAGTCATTTTGAATTTTGTGTCATGTCATTCGAATTGACAAATTCCCTAGCTGCTTTCATGGATCTTATGAACATGGTATTCAAGCTTTATCTCAATCTTTCATCATTGTCTTCATCGATGACATTCTAGTCTATTCCCGTAGTAAGGTTGATCATGCAGAATATCTCATAATAGTATTGCGGACACTTCAGGACCGCCAGCTCTATACTAAATTTTCCAAGTGTGAATTTTGGCTAAAGTCAGTAGCATTCTTAGGCAATGTGATTTCAGGCGAATGTGTCCAGGTTGATTTTCAGAAAATAGACATTGTAAAGAATTGTCCCAGACCCATCTCAGTATCTGAGATAAGAAGTTTCTTGGGTATGGCAGGCTATCACAGGCGCTTCGTAGAGGGATTTTCTTCCATCTCATCTCCATTGACCAGATTGTCTAAGAAGAAAGTCAAATTTCAGTGGTCAGATGCCTGTGAGCATAGTTTTAAAGAATTGAAAATGAGACTGACTTCTGCCCCAGTGTTAACATTGCCATAGGGAATTGAAGGGTTCGTTTTATATTGTGATACTTTAGGGGTTGGTCTTGGGTGTGTTTTAATGCATCATAGTAAGGTTATAGCATATGCATCCAAACAACTTAAGCCTCATGAAAAGAACTACCCGACTCATGATTTAGAATTGCCAGCCGTGATTTTTGCGCTCAAGATATGGCGTCATTATTTCTATAAAGTTCACGTTGATATTTTCACATATCACAAGAGCCTGCAGTATATTTTCAAACAGCGGGAGTTAAATCTTAGACAGAGGAGATGACTCAAATTGATAAAAGATTATGATGTAGATGTTCTCTACCATTTAGAGAAAGTGAATGTGGTAGCCGACGCTCTCAGTCGGCGATCCATAAAAAGTTTAGCTCAGGTTGAAGAAGAAAAGAGAGCTATGGTAAGTGAAATTCACCGACTAGCCAGTCTAGGAGTTTGACTCATAGACTCCGAAGATGGTGGTGTTATTGTCCAGAACAAGTCTATATCTTCCTTAGTAGCCGAAGTGAAGGAGAAACAATTTAATGATCCCTATTTGTTGCAGCTGAAAGAGGGATTCACAAGCACAAGACTATGACTTTTGAACAAGGGGGAGATGAGGGTACTTTGAGGTACCGAGGCAGGTTATGTGTTCCAGATGTGTATAGGCTCAGAGAGCGAATTGTGGCAGAAGCTCACAATTACAAGTATTCTATTCACCCAAGTTATACAAAGATGTATCATGATCTTAAAGAGAATTATTGGTGGAACGATATGAAGAGGAATGTGGCAGATTTTGTAACCAAGTGTCCGAATTGTCAACAGGAGAAAATCGAGCACCAGAGGCCTGTTGGATTGGCTCAGAACATCGATATCCCTGTTTAGAAATGAGATATGATAAACATGGACTTTATAACAGGTTCACATTGCTCAGCACGAATGCATGATTCAATTTGGGTGATAGTGGATTGACTTACTAAATCAACACGCTTCTTTCTAGTCAAGACCACAGATTCAACAGAGGATTATGCTAAATTGTATATCCGAGAGATTGTCAGACTTCATGGGACCCTAGTGTCCATTATTTTGGATCATGGTGCTCAGTTCACATCGCACTTTTGGAAGTCTTTCTAGAAAGGATTGGGTACCAAGGTAAATCTCAACACAACTTTTCATCCGCGGATGGATAGCTAGGCAAATCGTACTATTCAAACTCTTGAGGATATATTGAGGGCATGTATTCTTGATTTTAAAGGTAATTGGGATGACCATTTGCCTCTCATTGAATTTGCTTATAATAACAGTTACCATGCTAGTATCCCGATGACACCATTCAAAACTCTATATGGGCGGAGGTGTAGATCACCAATTGGTTGGTTTGAAGTTGGTGAAACAGAATTGTTAGGACCAGACTTGGTCCATCAAACTATGGAGAAAGTTAAGTTGATTCAGGAGCGATTGAAAGTGGCTCAGAGTTGCCAAAAGTCCTATTCAGATATGAGGCATAGAGATTTGGAGTTAAAGTTGATGATTGGTATTCCTGAAAGTTTTACCTATGAAATGTGTCATGAGGTTTAGAAAGAAGGGGAAGCTCAGTCCCAGATATATTGGACCATATAGGATTTTGAAAAAAACTGGCCAAGTGGCTTATGAGCTTGAATTTCCACAAGGCTTAAATGTTGTGCATCTAGTGTTTCATGTATCCACGTTGAGAAAGTGTTTGGGAGACCCGTCGTTGGTTGTCCCTACCGAATCCATCACAATTAGGGATGACTTGATGTCACACCCTAGCTTGGGGGTTGTGATTGGCACCCGGCGCTTGAAAGGCCCGAACGTATCACCTGTATATCATAATGTAAACACATAACTGTCTGGGGCGACAAAGCCTCATAACGACATCACAAGAGAAACCGGGAATAACAACCTGAACAAGTGACAGTAAAACCACCATGTGTACATATATCATATGGCCGACCGGGCCATATAGAATGACAATGCATAACTCATTAGTCTGCAAGCCTCTAAGAGTCATATAACAAATAACCATGTCAGGACAAGGCCCCGCCATACTCCAAAATACTAGGAATATGTACAACAATACCTATCGACTCTAGTATAGCAACTCCGAGAGAGAGGAGTGCGACAATCTCCTCTGAACAGGTAACCTACTGAGGAAGGGCGTCGCCCTATCTATCTGTACCTGCGGGCATGAACACAGTTCCCCAGAAAGGGGGCATCAGTACGAAAATATACTGAACATGTAAGGTAGATAACAAATATAAACAGAAGATGTAACATAAGAGATATGGGTATAGAAGGTAACATGTAACTCATAAGAAGCCTCGGAGGGCATACTCTGTCACAATGTATGAATATATATGCATGTTTGTAAAATCAAGCCACTCAACGGGGCTATATAGTATAGTATCAAGCCGCTATGTGGGAGAACTCATATCATAGTATATCGTACCCGGCCTCGAAGAGGAATCGGTCGTACCCGACCTTGATAGGATTCGGTAATATCAAAATCAACTGTAGTGGTGTGCACATATAGGTGTCATACCAGGTCGACTATAGCGCGGCTCCGTAAGAAAATAGATACATATATATATAAGTGCAATGCAAGCAATGACTCTAAAGGACCTTATGGACCCAATCGGAGTGACTCAACGTCGTTATCATCCTATTATTGTTATGTAACTGTGTTTGTATCAATTTTTCAAGAACCAACCAAGTTTGTAAGAAAGCATAATATTAGAAATGAAATCAAGGCGGGAAATACACCTTATACAACAATGAGAGCTATGAGATATATCCACTTGGGACAATGAGGTTCACAAGCTTTAATCTCAAGAATAGAGTTCCTTTTTGAAGTGATGTCGTTATGGTTATGTTTATTCATAGATCATGCCAAAAGAATGAAGGAATACGCCTTAACATACATGGTTCACGAAGCTACAACCATTCCACAAGTCCTTGTGTCACGCCCCCAACTTCGGGGGGTGTGGTCGGCATCCGGCGCCTGAATGGCTCAAGCGTACCACATTACTCACCACTACAAGCATATGTGTCAGCCCAAAAAATGAATTTACATAATAAATAAAACATGGCAACATCACAATCTATCTTTTCGCCTAGAAAAATCAAATGGAGAAAGAAAACATTGATGCTTATCTTATAAAAAGCATCCAAAAGTGATCCCACTGAATGCATTATGGGTATATATTTGCTATACGTAACACATTAAATGAATCCCAATAAATATATACACTACACGTACACTTCCCATCATTGTAAAAATACTTTTATGTACTTTTACAATCATAAATACTCGTAATCACTTATCGACATCTATGTAATTTCAAATTCTAATTTTTCCAATCTCATATCAAGAGTACAAATGTACTGTTAATTTTCAAAACGGAAAAAATAACTTTTTTATGAGAAAATAATTTCCATTCTTATACTAAATAATCTCATTAATAAACTCCCTCTGTGTTGCGTCCAGTCATGTAGTGCATAATTTATTAAAATAATATCAATATTATTAAAATTAAAATTTGAATAAATAATTGTACATAAAGAATAAAGGACATGTTTTATGGATAATCTATGTGGAACGTATTCTATAAATTGATTTATATTTCGCTCCTTGAGTTAATAACTATTCTTGAATATAAAAGTCGATTACTTCTTTCGACTATAATCGTCTATACGTAATACCAATTAGACAAAGTCTTCTCCCAAATAACTATATCCCAATAATTTTAGAAATGAATTAGGAGATCAATATGAGTATGGTTATTTCTTGACATTATGTTACGAAAGAATGCCATGTCCAATATTATTCTTTACCATGACCCATCATTCGAGGATGAATGATCCCAAAGGAGAGATATTGTAACACCTCATATCTCTAAAACATGATTAAGGAGTATAGGAAGTCAAGACGGGGAATTAAAGTTGGGAACTGGTTTTAGTTCTGCAGATCGGATTATACGTCTGAAAAGGACGGACCGTATAAAGTTTTACGGACCGTCAAATTAGACCATAAATATTGTTTTTGAAATTTATGAAAACCCAATAAATTATACGGACCGTATAAATTTATATGGCATGTCGTTTCCCGCCGTAACATTTTTTCCAACTTAAGGGAGTCACTGAAAAATTCAAGTTGATGACGGTCATTTTATACGGACCGTACAATATTATACGAACCGTACTTTCCAGCGTACAAATCATACAGACCGTAAAATATGGTCGTACATTCCCCGACGCAGCAGACAATATAAATACGTAACTTATTTATAAAAATTAGAATTTCTCATTCTTTCAATCCCTAGAACGAAGTTCTCTTCTCCCATTGTCCCCATAACTCAAAGTAAGTCCTTTTCATGTAATTCTACGCGATTCTAATCAAGTATGACCAATTCTTAAGCGAATTCTATTGTTTCTGACATAGGGTTTTCAAGATAAATTCATTCCAAGGTTTCAAGGTTCAAGCTTTGAGTTCTTCTTCAAAGTTCAGACTTTTGTTACAAGTTTTGGAGCAAACAAGGTATGTAGAGCTTCTATCCACGTGTGATAATAACCATGTTCTTCCCCACACCACGTTCATCCATGAAACCATAAAATTCCATAACTTAGGGTTTTGTTCTATTATCATGATAACCCTAATACATGTAATATTTTATGTCATGTCCCTATTACAATTCGTTTATTGTATTCATGATAGGTCACTATGATTGTCATGAACCTGTCCGTAATCCATGAACGCATGCTTTGAATTTCATGAGTTCCTAAATACAAGCTATAATTATTATTACTCAGTTTCCATGAAATTATACATGCTTTTCATGATTTATGCAAGTTATATGATATATTTATTTACATGTTAAACTACAATTGCAAATCATGTTTTACAAGTTATTTTCATGAAGTTCATGGGATTACAAGCCAACTACTTTCAAGTACATGTTTCTGGGAGTTGCACGGAATACCGAGAAGGCTCAAGTAACCTGAAACTACGTATGCCAGCGCATGATAAGGGTCGCTCCGTCCAGAGGACGATACCTTCAGATTATTGATTGGATCTTTTCATGTCATTTTTATGTCTCATACCCCGACAAGGTATGTGAGCTCTCTGTTGGTCGGGCCAGGTACCATACTCCACGTATCCACATGGTGATTTCATGTTGTCGGTTATAATACTACTCTCCCCACAGATATACAGTTTTACAAGGTTTTACACATGTTACTTTATTATGTCAGACCATGTTCGTTGTTTAGTTTAAGTTTCATGTCCTATTATTTTATGTGTCTGCTTATTCTTTCAGTGGCTTACGTACGACACAATTCAAATACACTAACGTCTCTTTGCATGGGGCATGCACTTCACGGTGCAAGTACTGAGTTTCAGGACGACGAATCTGCTAGTTAGGTTTGTTTCGGTATCAGCTATTTGGTGAGCCCTGTCTCATTCGGGGTGTCAGTCCATTTACTTCATGATTATGGTTTATAGTAGAGGTATGCCAGGGCATTGTCCTGGTAAATAGTTTTGCAGACGCATGTTTCAAAGGTTTCATAGACTAAACTAGTCAGTATGTCATGTCAGCATTATTTTCAGACTTATCATGTTTCTCAGATATTTCCGCTATTATATTTCAGACTACATTTTTAGTATATATTTTACATGTTTTAAAATCATTACTATAGCATGTTTTGATGCTCATGTTGATTAGCAAGTCATGTGGTTCGCTCAGGTCACATACAGTCAAGCACCGAGTGTCGTGTTTCACCCAAGCCATGGTTCAGGGCGTTACAAAACTACCCTCCCCAAACCCGACTTGTGGGATTACATTGGGTATGTTATTGCCTTTAGTGAGTTAGAAGCACATGTCCTTCTGCACGCACCGCGAACGGGGCACGAGAGGCAACCTATTAATTTAGTATTCCTTGGCGCATATAAGTCATTTTTGTGCATTAGATTAGTTGTACACTAGAAAAGTGAAGTAAGACTGCGTACAATAGACCCTTGTGGTCCGGACCTTTCCCGGACTCTGCGTATAGCAGGAGCTTAGTGTACCGAATTGTCCTTTTTTTTTTTTAGAATATACACATTGGTATGAGTTCAAAAAAGTCAAATCAATGATGATTCCATCTATGTATAATTGAGTTGCGAAAACTTCAGGATATATCTATATTTGAATTGAATTCTTTCTTGTTAAAGTATCTCGTTAAAGTATCTCTTTCTAGTTGCTCTAGAATATACATAAAAAATTGTGCTAACTTTTTTTGTATAAAAAACGTCTAGTCAAATTGACCCAAGCTGATTTTAACCAAGTTTGAGTAGGTCAAAACTTGAACTCTATTTCATAAACTTCTGTGTTATTTGGACTATTTAAAAATATTTTCCCAATTGTATCAAATTTTCAAAAAATGCACTACTTTTACAGAATCTAACACACATCAATAGCATTTTTAAAGAGAACTAACAACATTATGTTAAAGCACTATCTTTATAACATATATTGCTCATAATAACATGAGTATCATATGTCATATACTTTTAAACTCAGTCAAACACTTGAAAATCTTTCAAAACTGACTTCTCAAGGGACTATCCCCCAACAGCACAAGTACCAAGTAACTCTATCCACCAAAATTTGAACATGAGAGAAGAAATAAATGTTTTTGCTTAATACACTAGCAAAATCGAGAAAATTTAAGTTATAAAACAAAACGAAGTATAATGTAGTTTATTCTTTCCATCAAAACCATGAATGAATAATTTCCAAGTTTGAATAATTTTCAATTTTCCCTTTCAGGTTTCATGCATGTCCCTTCATTCTCTTGTGATCCATCATATTCAGCAATCAAAACAGAAGTTAATGTTACAGCGAATACATTTACTTGTCCAAATATCTAAGAAGTCCATCAAATCAGTTGAGCAATTCAGCTCACATGCCCACATGTCCCCCTCGAACAACTAACCGATTAACATAACTGAATACGAGAGGTATTTTGCAGATCAACTGCTACTTTGATGGACTGGCTAATGCAACATATCAACTGCATCGGGGTGGCTTCTTGGGCTGTTATGCTTACCTCTTACAATCTCACATGACCAAAACCTCCTTTGAATGAACCATTAAGAGGCCGAGATCGTCTAAAGCTAAATATGTCTTCTATTTGAACTGCATTTGGTTCTATCTGCTCATTCTTATGTTCTTGGAATAAAGAAGAATGTGAGCTTCCATAGACTCTGACACTTAACGCCTTCTTCCGAGGGACACCGGCCTTTATGTATTCATTGAAGAATTCAGTCAGCTCCTTTTGAGTCAGTTGCTTTAATGCTTCAATCTGTTTCACCAAAATCAGATTAGATAAAATTTCCCTTACAAGTATGGAAATGTTTTCAATTTCTTCCGACAACAAATAGGGTGAGATCATTTCGTTGAAGGCTCTCTTTATAGCAAGGCTATATCATTCTTGAATAAATTTAACCTTTTCTTTTACAGCAGTTCGATTTCTTTTTGTGCAAAAGCAAAATATAAAGAGATCAGAGTTATTTTTTCTGACAAATGCTGATGAAATGAAAGTACCTTTGGTACGAGTGTAACAATTTTCATACCTCACGATCTCTTCTATCAAACTTGAGGGTCCCATCTGAAATCTCCCTCCAGTAAAATCGAGATTCCTCCCGTAAATTCTTGTGTTTCTCAAGCTTCATATCAATAAGTGCATTCACGTTACTCTGCATCATAAACGGATAAAAGTTAGGGACAAGAAAGCTATACTGGAAAGTTACCGAAGTATAAATACAGAAAAATATAACCCAGCATGTATTGCAGTCACGAGAACTTTGCAAAACCTACATTTTATTGATTAATAAGAAACAGTAGCTAGCTCGGTATACAATCTGGAGTGCTTTCTTACGGAGTAAGGGGGAATCATGAACAATGAAGTTTGTGGTGATATAAAATTATCAGAGTTGGTTTGTCTGTAGTTTATTCTTTTGGTTTGGATCCACTGTGTAAACACTTACATTTTGGTTTCCAACTCTGTGTTGATGATTTATATACAGTTAGTTACCTTGTCAAAAAAAAAATTATGATAGTGTTACCAGCTCACCTTGAATTCATCACTAGTCATCTCATAAAGTTTGCTCTCGAACGTCTTCAGAAATAACTCTACTCTTGAGTCAATGTATTTGGGATCCTGTCAAATTCAGCCAGTAGATTGGTCATAAGCCATAATCAAGAGAAGCATAATGCCCAATCTCATTTCGTAACAGTATCTATAATATAAAACACTTACCTTTGCGGTTGACTGAATGATAAACTGCACCCCATGAACACCAGAGTCGCTCCTAGAAAAAAGAGTTTTAGTTAACTTTTGGTGAAAAATAAACTTTAAAGATGAACAGCCAACAGATCGCCCAAGCAGTATTCAGTAAAAGAAACATTACTTACCTCTGCATGAGCACGGTGATATAACCAAGTTGCTCGACTGATCTAAGCTGGTGGAAGGCTGGCTGCTCTGCTATGAGAGCAAAAAGCTGGAGTTTGACATTCAGCATAAAATCATCCTGATGCACCTGGAAACTCAAGCAAATTTGTTTGACAAGCAGAGAACCAAGAAAAGATTGAAGACACAATTCATTAAGAATGCATTAGACATGCTTCTTTTCCATTTACAAAAGAATAATTCAAAAAATATTAGTTTTGTGCAAGTATTGAACCTCCAAGGTACTCATTTAAGATACCCCTTTTCCAATTTTAAGAAAATGCAAGAGAGGGACAGAGAAACTTGCTGTCAATTCCATGCACATTCCGTTAACTTAATATTTACCTGAATATAATGAACAAGAGCAGAATTTTCATCATTTGGATTTAGACCCTCTGCAGCATAAAAGTAATTTACACCTCTTCCAAGGTTAACCACTCTGTTTGTTAGATGCTGAGATGCAAATAGAGGCTTCGATATTGGTTGCGGACCATTGAAGAACACATCCTCAATACGCTGTATCATGGACTCCGCTTCAGCTTGTTCAACATTTCCTGAGAAGAGCAGTGAATTTCACAAGTTTAGAGATGCAAAATGAAAATAACTTAAAACGGTCCTTGAAAAAAGTTACCTGCTACATAGCACTCCAGAAAGGACCTTGCCAGCAAAAGCGGATAAAATTTAACAAGATCATCAACTTTAAGATGTGGAAGAACTTCAAGTTCATCACTCCAAGGCCATGTGTTGTCTTTTAGCAGTAATGAACAGTAATACATAACTTGCTGATATGGCTGTTGGAACTTGAAATTCTGATACTGCTTTGTCACCAATTCCTATTAACAAACGGAGATCAACAAGAAACAGAGAGTGGTGGTGATGCTCTTGATTAGAAAGAGGTTAAAAAGGAAGAAATAAAGACAAATAGGAGAAGAAAAATTCATGAGTAAACATGGACAATGAACTATAGAAAATCTAAAAGGCTGGCCAACATTTAAATGGAAAAACCAACATTGCAGGTAATGGTGACAGAAACTTCTCACATCCATATGACCAAAAGCGAACTCAGGCAAACAGGACCACAAAAATAGAAATGTGACCTGTATGATATCCTAGTTGTTTCTTTTGAATTAACACTGGACGACAAAATCACAAGAAAAAATGAATGAACAAAAGAAAGAAATTAATGGAATTACCTAGAGAAATTTGTATGTTACTCCTTCAATCCCAATAAAAATGACCTACTTCACTTTTTTGGTTCATCCAGGAAAACTGAACTCTTCCCAAAAATAGCAATATTGTCTCTTGCTACTAAAATAAATATATTTTACATTATTTCAAGCTTGAGGTCAATCTTTGTTACTAATTGCTCAACCTTTTTATTTTTCAAAGTTCAAACTATTATTTTGAACACTTGTCTAGCAAGTTCAATACAATAATTTATTCTCAAGTTAACAGGTCAAAAGTACATCATTATTTCTGTGACAGAAAAATCTTAAAAATCAAAGGAGAATACCATAGGGTTGGTCATTCAAATATTTAACAAGACTCGTGTTCTCTGGAAACTCATTTTAATTATGAAGCTGATTCCGCACCTAAGGGTGTGACCTAGTGGTCAATAAAGAGTCATTAGGACAAGGATGGTACAATGAAGACAAAGCTAAAGGTAGCTGGCAGACATGTTGATGCACACAATAGTATGTAAAATCAGACCAGATAGATGCAAATAAACCAATAGATTTGACAACAAACTTGCTCTTCGAAAATAAGTGAAATTGGGAACTTGAAATGGAGAACTTTGCTATTCATTGCATGAGGAAATGATTCAGAGATTTTAGCTGCTTCCTAAAAACTTTGTAGAGAAAATGGATTCGGTATTCTCTTCTAATAGCTCGCTTACGTTTTCGTAGTTCATCTAGCCAAGATTACAGCATAATAGGATCCATTATTTTAAAGAACTGCCACAGAGTAACTTTTTTAGCTCGACTAGTTATGCAGATAGAGTATGATGCGTTCTTGCAAAAAATTGCTGATGCTCACCTTGATCACAGCGAATCTGTCTGGTTTTACTTGAAATTTTGCTATTTTTTCAACAACTGCTTCCAGTAAGACTCTCAACTTGTCGTTATATCCAAACAATGTCAACTGCGGAAAAGAGAGGATAAACAGGCGAATGAATGAAGGAAAAATAAATAGTCATATTCAGGCCTAACTTTAAGAATTATTAAAACATTGCAGCAAATGCAAGAAGCTCAACAGACATTGAAGTAGCAGTATCAGTTCACTTCAAGAAGACAGGATGAAGCAGCTAGTTCATGTTTAAATGGCATCAAAAGATTAAATATCTTTGGGCCAGCTAAAAGAAGCCTCACATCATTAACATTAGGACTCAGTATTCAGTATAGACAAGAACCTACAATCCTTCAACTTTGGATCTGAGATTACCTCCAATATCATATGACATAGCAGCAACTTAAAGCTAACACCTGAGAGTAACACGGTACCAGATACTAATACTGCGGTTTAATGGATGTAGCAACTATTTCATTCACCAAGTATGGGTTTAATGGATGTTGCGAGCATTTCATTTGTGCATGGAAGAACTAAACTTGAAAAAAAAGAAAAAGGTTACACAACCACAAATAAATAACGCACTTCAAAAGTTTGTAAAGATAGAGATGGGAAGCAAGATGATCACCTGAAAACCATTGTTTGTTTTGTTTATATCATAATAAAGACCAGCAACTTGTGCATTATAAGCTGAAAGATGCAAAAGGAGAGATTTAAAGAAGTGTTATATCTTAAGGAGAAAAAAGCAAGCAAAAATTAACATTGCAAATTATATATTGACAATGTGAAGAAGTTAATGAATAATTATATATTAATATGAATAAGTTAGGTCCAGAGTAATTGTAGAACAGTTGCCCAGCAGTGCATAACTAATCCATATCTTGCAGACGTACCGTATTCATTCAAGTAATCCATCAATAGACGTGTAAAAATCTCAGTAAGAACCTCAGCTTCTGGAGAATGTCCACAGTATGGGCAACTAAAATCGATCATAACATAGGCTTTTGGAGATGAAAATGATGTATCTGGCTTATACCATAACCTTGAATAAGGTGACTTCCGCAGCAGTATTGGAACTTTTGTCTGTTCAACAAGTTACATATAAGAAAAGCCAAGACATCAAAATTATACTCTATATGGCGGTGCTTAATTGGGATATTAAAAAATGAAAAAAAAAATTTGGCACCTATCAAAGGTGTCGTTAGAACTTATGGTTATACCATGCCATGTCAATTATATAGCTATAAGAAAATGACATTTAAGAGCAAAATGGAAGTTTAAATTTAAAGAGTTCCAAATATAGAAAGATATCGTTCTTTTTGGGAGAGACTCAAAAGGAAAAAGTTTCACATAAAATGGATCAGACGGCGTAATAAATAAGTTCTACATTAGCACCTTCTCGAAGACAGGCCTAAGTGATAAATCAGTCGGTATGAACACATTGGGATCAGGGAGATGCAGCTCTTCAATGGGAGCGTGTTCCATCCAGTGCTGCAAAAGTAATTGTTATGTCAGAAAATGTTTAAAGGAAAATAATTTTGTCTCTGCCACTAGAATGTAACAATTGAAAACTTATCTAATGAGAGCGTGTTGCCATCAAACCTGGATAGTGGCACCACTAACTTTCTCTATAGAATATGCAGTTCCATACCATGGCTCAGTCATGCTAGTATTACCCTCAAACTTTGTCGACTCCCAGAAAATTCTGTTCGGAACCAAATTCATTGAGGTCTTTAAATACCTTACATTTTCAGATTTCACAAAATATTGAGCAATAATTGGAAGTTGGAGCTTATATTATATATAGAGTAGAGCTAACCTGACATTGTCTGGGTTGAGTTCATTCAAGAATGACTGAATAACGCTAGGATTAAACTTTGAAGGCAAAGAGGATGCCACCAACCAATCTTCTGGTGGATAGTGCTGAGAAGTAATGTCACAATTTATCAGGTTGTTCAGGTATTAACTTTTTAATGTCAATATTCTACGAAAAGTTCCCAAGTCAAAAGCGAAAAACTTAACAACCATTACCTACTGTTATTCAAGTATATATTTGTGCATATAAATGACACGTGTATATAAAGATATAAATCTTTTTTTTTTAATAAGGTAACATTTGTATTCATCCAAAAATATCAGCATATGGACTGCTGCTGAGGTACTTTACAAGTAAAACCACAAGCAGTGGCCTGGGGGTAAAAAAAACTAGTTAATATAAAGATATAAAACTTATGTGCTGAGTTCAAGGACAGTTCTAACTCAGTCCCAACTCAAACTTATTGAACTTCCAATCTAAAAAAAGAAAAAAATTTAACCAGAATCCAAAGAGAAACTTGACAATCATTGTCCATCGTTACCGTACATCTGTGCACATAAATGAAACAGTATATGAAGATAAAAGCTATGTAATATGATTCAATGATACTCGTAATGCAAAATGAAACTTATTGAACTTCCACACATACAAAGACAAAATACCAACTACTCAGTCTAGATAAATTCACCTTTTGTTGCTCATAGGTTCATGAAACACAAAAATTAGAGTGGAATTCATTGAAGTTCAAGTTGAAACAAAAGTGAAATCATCTCCTGACTAACAACTTTAGACATATTCACCCTCAATGGCCTTAAATGTCCATCTAAATATAAAACTGTAGATACTTTTTTTTTCCAACGGGAAGTGTTACGTTGTCCCACATTGATTGTGGAATGTGTAATTGGACTCTTCATATAGTCTTGAAAAATCGTCATCTAATAAGCTAGCCGGGGTTAGAGTTAGGCCCAAGGTTCATTTGTTGTCAGTCTGCCTTCAGCTATAAACCATTAATTACTCCAGGAAACCATAAAAGTAACTCTAACTGCCAATTGGATGTAAAATCTAATCCACAATAAATCAACCAATTCAAATATGGAAAAGCATATTAAAATATATGGAAATTTTACCTGATCAAAAAATATATAGTATCAATCGATAATATACTTCATGTAGATAAATTAATTCATATAAGAATAGGAATAGATGTTAGAAAATACCTGAATATTCATTGCAATATTAACCACATAATCACTTGGTTGAATCTTGTCTTGATAATGGAAGCCAGTCTCACAAATAGCTGAAAGCTTAATAAAGAAATTTTAACACAAAATAAAAAAATTAGAATAAATAATAAAAGATAAGAAGGAAGTAAGATCATTAAGAGCAAAAATTCCTAAGAGACAGCAAAAAAAAGATGGCCAGGTCAAAACCTGGTCATATTACGTGCCAAGATTAACAAAAGAAATATACAAAAGCAAGATTGAGAAGAGATGATTGTGTTAAAGAGCTAATACTCTAATATCTGTGTCAATCATTGACGTATTCAATGTATCATGCTAAAATGGGTAAACAAACAAGGAGAATGATGCTGGATGATCGACCCTAACCTTATCGTTAACATGCAGAATAGTGCACATGTAATGTGACAGTATTCTTTTCTGGGACCAACCCATTGGGACCTCCTTTTAGAATAAGAAGCTCTTCTATCTCTTTAGAAATCTAACTAAGAAATATCTGGTTTGCTTCTACACTAGAACCGTGAAAATTTTAAGAACTTTGAATGAACTTGAAGATAGTAAGGATGAGATCCTACAGAGATGTGGCGGCATGACCTACACTCACATTAGATGGCAGGTACAAAGTCAAAATTATGAACTGGGAGTTCTGTTTCTAGCAAAAAATAGAGAGACATAGGGCGGTGGTATTAGGGACCTGCCTGGCTGTGCGATTTGACCAATCAGTTGAGCCACCATAAATAGTGACTATATGGGCAAAAAAGATATCAAAGGCCTCAGCCAGTGGTAAAACATCTTTGCTTCAGAGATGCTAGGTTACTTTTTCGATTTCCATCCATGGCCAAAGTCAAAGAGTCCCAATCTTGTAGATTTCTCCTAAAGCTAAGATCCCAAAGTACTTCCCCTCATGCACCCTTCGAATTTTGGACTGTCAACTCAGTCTGGTATGAAACTCTATACAAATTAGAAAATGATACCCTCAAGGCATCGTCCCCACACCATTTACAACAACATACCCAGTGTAGTAACACAAGTGGGATCTGGGGAGAGTAGGGTGTACGTAGACCTTACCCCTACCTTTGTGGGGTAGAGAGGCTGTTTTGATAGACCCTCTGCTCGAAACAAAAGAAAAAAGAATTCTTCACCCATCCCCAACCCTAAAAGTAATATGACCAATTAAGTCTTCGCACCTCTTCATGATACTCCTCCACATACTGCACCCAATGGGATTATAATAGATCTAGTCCTCCACACCCTATAATAGTACCATTCTTCTCTACTACTATTCCCTCCATAAGGTGTTTTCCTCCACTCCGAATCTCAATAACCATTTCCCTACACAGCTTTAAGTACTCTTTTAATGATTTCACAGCTGATAAACCAAAAAAGAAAAACTTCTTTTCAAATTAAGGATTCTTATACACTAAATTTATGTAAAATTAAACTTATTCATCAAATCCTCTATTAGAATACACATCATTGGTGTGATAAATGCAAATGACATATAATGCAAGTCATGAAAAATTAGTGGCATTGACCGGCATGCATGAGGATGCAACTGACCATACCTCTTCAAATATCCATTTGGAGGCACCAGCTTGTTGTAGGTGATGAATATATTTGAATAGCAGACCCATAATGTTTTCAAAATGCTCTGGAAATAAATAATGGACATAAACATCAATATCCCACATAAAGTTCAGGAAAGTTCCCACCTTTAGCTTCATCCAGGAAGAACTACTGTTAGTGGAAGGGCAAATAGGGCTTGGTAACATATTAACGTTTAACACAGAAAAACAACTACCTTGACCAGCATCAGTCAAATCAATAGTCACTTTAAAAAAAGAGAACTCATCAGTCCAGTCTGATTCACCAGCAGATAAACTTGTAGCCCATCCTGTAACAACCAAATAAAAGTGCCTTTCTGAATATAAAATAGTTTGAGAAAAGCACTTTCAGGTACTTGAAGAACTATATAACAAGGATAACATGTAATGAACCCCAATGCAAGATCCAAAAAATTGACTGAAGTTACAAATAGTATGGCATTTTAGCATCTTAACAAACACATTGATTTCATCATTCAGGTATGTGTGAAACCACATCTTATCATTCATAGATCAGATAAAAATGATTCCCGTTAACTGTTTTACACATGTTCTCTCACAATAGTCCTAAATTAAATAGTTGGTTGTAGTAAGTAAATATGTGGGGCTTAACATTGACTTCAAGCATGTAGGTACACATATAGTAACTACTATGTCAGCAACTCAAGTATGAGACAAGTTATAAGTGTGTAAGTTGTCGACTTGTTGTCATGTTTGCAAAGTGGCAGATGAACCTATATACTTATTATCTATATTAGAACTTTCTAATGTAAGCATTTTCTTGGACAGAAGAGATTACACCTCAGAGGTGCTGTTCCGGAGTATCCTAGTATTTCGAACATGTTTTACGGTCAAGAAAGGATGCGACAAGTTTATACCGATAATATTCCATTTCTCCTTCCAAATTTCAAGAATGGGGAAGGATGAGTTGAAGCCAGGAAATGAATGAGGTATGGATAAGGAAGAGAAAGGGCATACAAAATTTTAATCAAGAACTCACCCAACTTTTTCAATACATAAAACAGTGATCCTTCTCCTTCATGGCCAATCAAGTGACTCAGGTACCTACAAGGCCCTTCCTTGTAGTGGTGTATGCCTGGGGTTATAGGCCATATGATTTTCAACTTGTGACCTTGTTTTATTGGAACAGCTCGAACAAGAATCTGAGAAAAAGACATAACCAATAGAAATATTAAATGGACAGTAAAAGAATAAATTCAGTTTGATAAATCTGTAGAACAAGTGGACTATATGGAGAGAGCAGAAGACCGCATGAAGGAATTGAAAATCATTGAACAAGTAGATTCAGCGAACAACAGGCATCATGAACTGATCACTTGTCGAAATTCAACAGCTCAATTGAAAGAAGTCTGTTCGAATACAGTTCATCACCAACAGAAAAAAGAAAGGTGGCACATATATGCTTTACTACTTGATACCTGGAGATGTTCCGCGGTGCAAGGCTGACCAGTAAAACGAATTTGATTACGATCTATGTTTGGGATGTCCTGGAATTTACTCCGCACTAACTGCTCAGCTTTATCAAGACTATCTGAATTATAATTATACAGGTAGCTGTTTGTTAATTTGGGCCGACAGTAATATATTTGCAAATAACTATCCATACCTTCTTTTTAAAAAGGTTCAAAAAGATTATCCATACCTTTTGAATAGACGACCAAGTGCATGAGATTGGCTGAGTAATTTTCTGAATAAAATTTGAGCAGCTCCTGTCTTGTATCTATGCCTCTTTCTTTTGGCTTCACCTCTAATGTATCCCAGCTGCCTACGCACATGATAAGTGATGTGATCATTTCTTTTTCTTGGGATAAGTAAAACTATAATATGGTCATTTTTCGATGTCAGCAAGTAATAGCACCGTTGCATTACAGATAATATATCACAAACAAAAAGGTAATAACATCATAATGGAAAAATCTTTTGTAATATGAGCGTATGGAAAGAATTCCAATATGCTTAGCTCAAAACCGAATTACAAGGAAAATATAAGAAAATGAAATGCTGTTTTTGTTCTCCTATCATTAGGTGAGGACTAAACTCTAATTTATAGTGAAAAGTGATAATCTTAATTGCTGTTTTTGTTCTCCCATCTAGTGTAATGAGTATGAGACTGATCAACTTTGTCAGGGTAAATTTATTTTTGCCGAGCAATCAGAGGTGTCGCCTTGAGTTTATACTATAAGAAAGAAAAAAAAAGCGAGAGGGGAAAAGTATAAGCCAGTGAATTGAAAAATTTCGGGGGATGAAATCTTTTAGATGAGAAATATATTTGTAGGGAAAGAACGAATAGTAGAAAGGAGGGGGCAAATATGTCCACAAGTGACAAACCAGAATATATGAAACAAATAAAGCTCTAAAAAGATTTAGGAGCAGTTTGTCAATAGAAAATTTTCTTTTTTAAAAAAAAACTCAAAACAATGTTTGGTTATACATTGCATAGTTTTTTTGAATTTTTCTTGAAGATGAATTTTGAAACCAGTTTTTCAAGTGAAAAATCTTTTCCACTCAGTTCTCTTTTCAAGTTAAATGCATGTCCAAACACAACTTCGATTTCCAAATACTCTTTTTCAACTTAACATTAAATACTACCTTTATCAAATATCACACTCTTTATGTCTAAACGCCTACTTAGTTAGGAGGGTTTATAGTCTTCCATAGTAAGTTGACTTTTACTAAGAAAAGAAATATATCACCTCCCAGACTTGGTCTGTTTGTCTTTTTTTTTTTGATATATAGTCTGTTTGCCTGTAAGATTTGCTTTCAAGGGAACCCTACTGGTTGCGATATACTTTTGTCATTTTCCAAAGCGACTTAAATCTTGATTCTTCACTTTATTTAACAGTGTTAACTGTGATCAACTCCTTCTGTGGCATTATGATGTGCTTTCTCCATCTTAGAGAGAATAACTGCCGGTTTTATTTCATGAAGGAGAAACTTTCTGACAGGATTTTGTTCTATGTATAGTAAACTAGTTGTTTCTGCTTGAGCCGGGGGTCCATCGGAAACAGCCTCCCTATCCGTCAAAAGGTAGGGGTAAGGCCTGCGTACACTCTTGTTTGTTGTATAGTAAACTAGTCATATTTCTTCATGTACCATGTACTATAGTAGACAATCAGAAAGCAGACACTGAACAATTAAAACCCTGATATTATAATACAAAACACGTGTCAAGGCCAAAGACATTTAGAATCTTTTTTTGATAAGAAAAACCATTATAAAATATAAGGATATGCATCATCGGAAGCTGTACAAACCTGTGCTGAACTTATGGTATGGATGATTCTTCGCACTTAGATGTTTTTGAAGCTGCACAGAATAGTACTTAATAGTTAAAACCTCTACTAACTAAAAATAAAACAGTTTCATTTAGTGCAAAAGTTGGTGAATGATTTAGAATACACTTCTAACTAAAGCTCATGGTATGCGTGTTTGTTGTCCTCATCATTCTCTCATTTCTTTTGGGGGTTTCCACCCGGTGTTCGATACCTGCTTTGGGATCCGACAAATCAGGTCGCACCAGGAAGTCCCACTTTGGAGGGTAAACACGCTCCCTACCAAAGGCAACTCAGTCCCAGGGCTCGGAACCGGGACCTCTGGTTAAGGATGAAGGACTACTTACCACTACACCACATAAAATAAAATTAAAAACTAAGAAAAAAAGCTCTTCCCAGAACTACTATCTCTCTGGAATCACTTCCTTTTTTCCTTTTATTTAGTCGGCAAATGGGATGGAGCTTCTCAAGGAACGAAAGAAGATAAAAGCCAAATACCTGGTTCATTCTCCAAGGATCAGAGAGTAGATTCTTCTGGTGTTCTGTACGGGCAAAAGAGATATGTGACAATGAAATTACTACAAACATATACAGCTAGCAAATCAAAATACATGCAATTAAAAACACATGGGGCATTAACCAGAATCAACAGCTTTAATTTCTCGAGTGGTAGCATCTGCTGACATCAATGGTTTGATAAAGAACTGGGCAAATCTGGAAAAGTAAACTGCAAAAATCAGCTGTGGAATTTTTAAAAATATTAAACATGACTAAGCCACAGAAATTAAAATAATTACCTGTCCAATGCTTCTTCGAAACCGTCAGCATTTACTTCAAAATAGTAGTTGGTATCCTCAGAAGATGTAAAAGCATTTGTACTACCTCCATTCTAATCAAAAGAAGGGACTCGTAAAATACGACTATTTCGTTGAATCAGTAGGAAAATAAGAAACGTACAAAAGCATAAGGAACTTATGGAAACAATGAATTACAGAGCTGTTACCTCTGTGATGTACTTTGAATAACTATCCTCTACAGGATACTTCTCACTTGCATAAAACAACATATGCTCTGGCATGTAACAGAAAAAAGGCCAAATAAAAAAAATTAAAAAGATATATTAGACAACAAAATATGCTAGGAAAGCAACAGAAACCGCTAAGGAAAGTAGGTAAGAGTTGCGCGCTAGCACAGCCTTAGCAGTTACTAAAGCCAATATAACAAGGTTTTAGTCTTGCTAGCTATCTACTACTCCCTCCGTCCCAATTTGTGCGACACTCTTTGCTAATTAGTCAGTCCCAACAAGAATGACTCAATATTTAGTAATAATTTACTTTAAACTTTCCATTTTACCCTTAATGAGATGATTTATAGCCACACAAATATCTATTGCTTATATTATAACATAAATTTTAAAAGTCATCATTTCATTCTTAAACTCCGTGACCAGTCAAATACCGTCACATAAATTGGGGACGGAGGGAGCAATACATATCTTCTATATAGATGATTCATTGTACATGTTTGTTTCAGTTGACACAATCGATTATCATTCATCATTTTCTTAAATGAACAAGGCTATCCTTGAGGGCTATAGATATGCATAAGTCTGAATGGAAGGGACAATGAAATAGAATAAAAAAGCAAAGTTAGAGTAACAATTAAGAAAAAAATTTATTTTCCTGATAGTAAGACTTATAATGTTTTAGCACAACGAAATGAAATCGTCTGCAACTAGACTAACAACATTGGACCTTACCTAATCCAATCCAACTATATCGATCCCATCAGAAACTATGACGCTTTACTTGCTCAAGCTGGATTCAAAGAACTGATCTTCCACTCAGAACACATGGCTAATCCACCGACAACAATCAGTATTTTGCAAAACCACTATCCTTTAAAATTTAATAGGACCCCTAATTACCATTTTTTATTTTGCAATAGCACTTCCTGATACCATTTCCTTGCATCTCAACTACTTTTCATTGGAAACATAGTTTACTACAACCTAAATTTAGCATTTAAAGAATTCTCAAACCTTTTTCTGAACAAAATACATACTCTAGAAATTCTAAATCATGAAACGGACACAAAAAATATAAATTGATATTCAAGTTCTGATTTTAATCCTCCGCTAAGTCAAACAATATAGCTGTTAGGATAACAGTGTAGAATGGTACTTAGAATTCAAATTAAATAACAGTAAAACAATTCTTTTCACTCAAAATTAAAGCTAATTATAAAGAATGAACCTTTTTGCTAAAAAAATTCATACCAAGGAAATGGGCAAGGCCTTCAAGTCCCTCAGGATCACTAAAAGCACCAACACACACATTCATTGAAGCTGCACACTGATAAAAATACACCCAAAACAAAAAATATTGAAACTAATTCATTTTTAATGAAACTAGATACATAAAAATAATTCAAGAAACATTAAAAAATACAAAATAAATGAAAAAAAGATACAAACTTTATCAGTTTCAGGGTCACTGATGAGAAGAATTTCAAGATTATTTAGAAGAACAATTCTTCTATAATCCCTTTTGTCAATTCTAGGCTTCACTATCTCTGCTCCCATATTTTCTTGATTTTTACCAACTGCCATTGTTCTTGAAAACCCAATTACTCGATTTGATTATAGTCCTGAATAAGGGAGGCTGCTACTCCAAATTGTACCTTTGGGTAATTTCATAGTTCTGCCTCCGTCCAGAAAGATTTGATGTTTTTCGCGTGTCAAATAAAGTTGTTATTAACTTAATTTTTTAAATTATTAATTATAGTAACTTATAGCATAATTTTTAAATATATAAATTTAATTTTAAGATATTTAAAAAATTTATATTCTCACATATAATTAAAATTAAAAAATTTGATTTTCAGAAAACGAAACGTGTCACCTGTTTGCCTTTGGTAAGACTTAATTTTCTTGTGGTTTGGAAAGTCAACAATATTTTGTACAATATTTGATTTGTTTTTTTTTTTCATATAAAATATAATCTCTTCCTCCTTCTCAAAAAGCTTTTCTTAGTTAAGATTTGGACGGTCAACGAACATCTTCTATGACCATATTTTTATCTAAATATTTTGATATTTTAAATTATTAATTATTGTAACTTATAATATAATTTTTAAATATGTAAAATTTATTTTAAAAATAAAATAAAAATTCTATGTTCGAATTCATACAGAACATTAGTTAATTTGACCCTCGTAATCCGAATCAAGACAATTTTACATAATTCATTATAATATTTGGTTTTAAATTATTATTTTTCACATGAGTTATGCTAGAATTTATGTATTGTTTTATGAGGAATAGAATATGTAATAGTAAAACATGAAATGAACATTAATAATATATCATGTTATTTATTTCATATTCAAAGCAACTTTTTTATTTATTTAAGCATCATCTATGTATTCAAATTCACTGGCTGATCAATTTGAATTCGCGTCGGATAGGCTATTATCAGGGTAAAGCTGAAAGGTTCTCCATCGTTTTATCCTTTCTTTAAAATGAATTTTCAAAAGTCTTTATGGTCTGAAGTAGTGTTAACCTAGGTTTACCTGAGAGTTTAAATTCGAGACCTAAAAAGCTCTAATTAAGGATAGAAGAATCAATTATCCCACCATACCCGTAGGTGGTACATGTTGGAAATTTGCCTTTGGCGGGGAGGTGCGTCCACCCATATTTAATGAATTAAACACTAGTGTTCCGCATGTTGGAGGCTTTGTCTCTTCTCACATGCATAATCTACTAAGTGAGTAGATGACCGTAGGGCCAAGAATCGTCAAATTTCGTTGAGAAATGAAAGAGATATTGGTCCACGAAGTAAGGTGTTTGAGGCATGGAAATATGGTGTGGGACAAATCTACCACAGCGGTGGGAAAAAGAAGAATTGCTCTCTTTATAAGTCTCTAAAGTGGTAAAGGGTTTGGGACCCCAAGGTATCCCATGTGTTTAAAGGATGGAGGGCCTAAATGTGCTTGGGTTCGAGGCTAAGCCCACACGCGCGCCGCCGCCGCCCGCCCGTCCAGTCCGGGCTCGGGTCACAGGCTGTGGGGACTTTCTGATATTATCTTTTTGGACCCCAAATTGCTTAATATTTACAGTTTGGTCCCTAGAGTTTCTGGAAAGTTGATTTTGGGAGTGACGGAAGGCAGAAACTTTCTGCCTATCGTTTGGACTGTTTTTTGGAGCATTAACCAGCCATTACTTGGATGTTAACTACTCCATAAACAGCCCTCCTTCAATGACCATCATCAACCTCTTTAATGGCCATTAACAACCCTCTGTAATGCCATTAACAGCCCTCACTAATGCCATTAACGGCCTTGTTTATGGCAGTTGAGGAGTTCCTCCTCAATGCTATATATTGATGCCTTTTGGCTCAATTATGCAAAATATATACAACATGAAAAATAGTGCACATTTTCAGTAACAAAAAACAGCACGAAACATTGACGAAAAAGATAGCAAAACAGTGTTGAAAAACAGTGAGGAAAGACACACATATACACAAGATATACACAACAGAGACACACTATATACACAGAGACAAAACAGAAGAGAAAACAGAAACTCTTCCTTCCTTTTCCATTTCTTCAGCAAGTCGATTCGTATTTGTTTTCTTCGTCAGACTCAACCTATATGCTTTGTAATGTTGAGATTAAAGTGTTGTTTTATCTTGGGAGACTATTGCCCGCTACGTAAAAGCATATATACGTGGCAATCTTGTCTTAAGGACAGAGTGCAATCACTCGACTCAACACAACAGTTGTAACCAACCAGATTTGGTGTTTCTTGATTTCATGTTATCAAGATTCAACAACTTTGCGGCAGTTTTGAAGATTGACTATTTATTTATCCTTTCGAACACTTGTAATAGTTATTTACTTCCCGTACTACTTTACAATAGTAACCAACAGTACATGCCACGAGGCTGATTAATCAATCCTTGTAGGGGAGATGAGTGTATCTGATTTGTTGCGGATGTTGCTCGTCACATGCATGAATTTCACATTAATTTTGATTTACGATTTTGATGTAGAAGACTTGTCACCGTTATCACTAGACTATAAGCTTTAGAGATTTGTGCAAAATGTTTGGATATTTGACACATTAAAATTCTATTGTGATTGTCAGATTATAAAAATCAATCCTACTCATATTACTCCTATAACTTCTGCTTCCGTACGAGTATAAGATTTTTAAGTCCTTTCGCACAAAAAAATTTCTCTAAGAAAATTAAATCATATCACTAGGAGGGAACAAAGCAAGCATTTCTATGATACTTAGACAAAATTGAATGAAATTGAATGACGTATGGTTACAATTATTAAGTGACTTTGTATGATATTTAGGCAAAGGTAAGTGATTTGTCCTTCAAAAATAATCTGTTACGTAATAACTAAAATGCAATAAAGTAAAAGTTTCTTAACGATAATGTATATTAATTTCTAATACAGGAAATCTAACTTATGTATTATAATCTCTGCATAACTAATTCATGCATTATTTTTTCCCATCATAACTAAGGCCTATATAACTACTTCTTGCATTACTAATGTCTGCGTAACTCTAACCACTAACAGAACGACCCCGTAATGTATAAAATCTTGGATAAAATGCTAATACAATTAGTTAAGGAGAAAAACCCACCTCTTAATTAGCACGGAAAAGTTCTACAAAAATGACAATTATTTTATTTCTTAAGTATTGAATATTCCATAGAAAGATGATATAGTATGTCTTGCACATATATATATATATATATATATATATATATATATATATATATATATATATATATATATATTTATTTATTTATTTTCTTACCGAGGCACGCTATAGTCGGCCGGGTACGGCACGTAGATGTTCACCCAGCTGCGGTTGGTTGATATCAGACATTACTGAGTCCCACATTTGGGTCGGGTACGGCCGAGTCCTCATCGAGGTCGGGGACGATATATATACAGTATGATATGATTTGCTCCACAATGTGGCATGCTTTTTACATACATGTATACATATGTTTCTGATTATGACAGAGTAAGACCCGCCAGAGGCTATTATGAGTTTCAGGTTGATTCTTATCTCCATATCTCTCATATTATATCTCATGTTTACATATGTTACCTACCTTACATATTCAGTACATCTTTCGTACTGATGCCCTTCTCCGAGGCACTGCATTCATGCCCGCATGTACAGATAGACAGAGCAACGCTTCTCTTTAGTAAGTGATCTGCTCAGCTATGATTGTCACACTCTCTTCTCTCGGAGTTGCATTATAGGAGTTTTAGGTACTGATGCTTATGATACTAGTATTTTTAGGGTACGTTGGGGCCCTGTCCCTACCTATTGATATGTAGATATGACTCGTAGAGGCTTGCAGACCTGTGTACAGTAGATGTTGGTATGTCGTGGCCTTGTCAGCCCCTTTTGTTAGCAGTATACTCGTATTGTGGCCTTGTCGGCCTTGACTATTTGTACATATGCATGTATCACGTTGGGACTCTTATGTATGCATGTTATCTTTTAGTCTGGTCATATATGATTCATTGGAGGCCTTGTCGTCCCAAATTTTATGTTTCAGGGTTCGGATACTATAGCAGTACTCTCAGGCCTTCGGGCACTGGGTGCCGGCTACACCCTCTAAGGCTGGGGTGTGACACTCCCATTGAGTAATTCATAGAGAGTCTTCTCAAGCAGGGACCTGATCATGCTTCTGTTTATCACATGGCAAATAATATTGACAGCTTTAGCCCAAAAACTTTTAGACACCCAACAGGCTATCAACATTGTTCTAGCCATATCTTCGAGTGTATTGTTTTTCCTTTCCACAACACCATTTTACTAAGGTGTTCTAGGAGCAGAAAAGTTGTGACTTATACCATTTTCAGCACAAAATTCTTCAAACTTGGCATTTTCAAACTCAGTACCATGGTAAGATCTAATACTCACAATGTGATTTCCTAGTTTCACCTGAATCTATTTCACAAAGGCATAGAACATAGGGAATATTCCATCATTGCTTCTTAAAAATAGAGTTCAAGTGAATCTGGAGTAGTCATAAACAATCACAAAAATATACTTCTTTCCTCCTTTTCTTGGAATCCTCATTGGTCCATAAAATTCCATGTGAAAAAGATCAAGTGGCCTCGAGGTACTCACTTCTTTCTTTGTCTTGAATGAGGATCTGACCTGTTTTCTTTTAATGCAAGTGTCACACGCCTTGTGATCTTTCAACTTGGCCTTTGGTAGCCTACAAACCAGGTCATTTGCAGCAAGTTTGTTCAGCAATGAAAAGCTTGCATGTCCCAGTTGTATGTGCCAAAGTTCAACATCATCATCCGTGACACTTAGGCATGTCAAGTCACTACTATTCAAATAGTCAAAATCTGCAACATAAGTATTCCTGAACCTTTTTGCTACTAGCACCACTTTACCAGTTTTGAGATTGGTGACTTTGCAAGAGCAAGATAAGAACTTTACTTCATTTTCTTTATCATATATTTGAGACACACTTAACAAGCTGTATTTCAACCCATTTATATAATACACATTCTCAATTGCATGAGAGAGTGTCTTCCCAACCTTGCCAACACTAAGAATGTATCCTTTCTTGCCATTATCAAAGGACACACTCCCACCTTGAAAGACCTTGAGTGAGAGAAAATCATCCATTCTACCAGTCATATGCTTCGAGTAGCTACTATCCATATACCATCTTTGACTGCCTCCTCTCACCCTAGCCTGCAAGAATAATCACTGATTAGATTTAGGAATCCAAACCAGTTTGGGTCCCTAATAATTGTAAAATGGGTGAATCATGCTTCTTCTAGCCCAAGTAGGCAAGGTATTTTTTCTCTTCTGAGGGCTAGGTCCTTCCACTCTGAATCCCTTCTTAACAAAATTCTTATTTTTCTGAAGTGACTGAAATCTAGCTTTGCATGCATTCTTGTAATGACCAATCTGACCGCAATGAGTGCACAACCAATTTTCAGTTGTAGAAGGGATTGTAAGGGTTTTTTTCTTTTTCAAAGCCAAGCCATTTCCTACCACCACCTTTACTCTTGTACATATAAGTAATTACATCAGAAGACCATGTCTAATGAAGTGCCTTATCAAGATCAACTTTTACCCTTTTTGGATCTTCTTGTTGCTATATGTTCTTTTCTACCTCAATAGTGAGGCTCAGTTTCATTTTCTTAATCTCTCATCTCAAGCTCCAGTTGAGTCTCACTAGCTACACCTTTTTTCCTTTAAAAGGAGTTTCCATATAGATTTTTACTTGATTTTCTAACAGGATGTTTTATTGAGTTACCTCATTAATATGTTATTTTAGATCTATAATGGAAACTATCAAATCATCCCTCTCTTGTTCTAAATCATCAATTTCTTCATTTAGAGCACTTTTCTCTTTAACAAGAACATGATAAGCATCTATTTTGTCAATGATATAAATTTCTTTTGATAATAAACTTTCAAGTGTTTCTGAATATCAAGAAAAATTACCTCTTCTTGCTCATCATCATCAGATTTGACCATGAGTGAAAAAATTGACTCATATTCAGATGGTTAATTGTCAATGACTATCATTGATTTGTAACCCTGGTCGTCATCATCTTTAGATTCACTTGAGGAGTCTCCCCAAGCAGCAAGAGCTTGCTTCACCAGGTCATCGGCCGCATCTATCCTTTTGAACTTCTTATCAGAGACTTGGTTCCTCTTAGCAGTCTTGTCTTTCTGGTTGTCCTGCTTATGAAGAGAACATTCTTTAATGAAGTGACCAATTTTCCCACACTTGTGGCAATAATTGTCATTTCCCTTGAAGTTCCTGATGGAGCTTCCTATTCTTGGGACCCCACCTTTTTTCGAACCTTCTTTTCAAACCTGCGAGTGAGGTATGCCATATCAGCTTTGTCACTGTTTGAGTCACTTTTGGCAGCCTGGAGAACCAAGTTCTTCTCCTTCTTTGCCTTACTCTTTTCTAATTTCTTCTTGTTTTTCTTTAACTCATAAGTCTTGAGATTACCAATCATCTCATCAATAGTTAGAGTCTTCAAGTTTTTGGCTTCATATATGACATTTACTTTGCTTTCCCAAGAATTTGGTAGGACACTAAGTAATTTTCTGACCAGTTTGTTGTTTGAAATAACTTCTCCAAGAGAGTGAAACTCATTTATTATAGAGGTGAACCTGGTATGCATATCATGGATTGACTCATCCTCTATCATTATGAACAGCTTATACTCTATGGTAAGCAAGTCTATATTTGACTCCATTACTTGAGTGGTTCCTTCATGAGCCGTTTAAAGGGTTTCCTAGATCTCCTTAGCAGTTACACAAGATGAGACACGATTATACTCATTTGGTCTAATACCACACACAAGGATTTTCTTGGCCTTGAAGTTCTTTTCTATTGTCTTTCTGTCCACATCAGTGTACTCCTCCTTGTCTTTAGAGGGTTGTAAAACCAGATAGATTTGCATTCATAGGAACATGAGGGGCATCATAAATGATGTCCCACAACTCAGAATCTTCAGCCATGATGAAATCATGTATCCTTGTCTTCCACCACCCATAGTACTTCCGTTGAGCCTTGGTGGTCTTGTGGTCAATTGTCATTCCTCTAAGTTTGGTGGTGCAGCCATCAGAGAGATTCTTTCTAGGTGTTAACCTTTTAGAAAGTACCTGATTTGATACCAATTCATAGAAACTAAGAGTCCACCAAACAGTATAGAGAATCATGTTCTCTATTTGTTCACTCAAGCAAAACAGAAAGTAAATAACACACAATATTTACGTGAAAAACTCATTGCTCAAGGGATAAAAAACTATGACCTACCAAGTAGGATATCCAACCTCACTAACTGAGTAACTTCATATTACAACCTATTGCAACATAGAAATTAAACCATTAATTCCTCACCCCTTACAATAACTCTATTGTAAGCCCTTTACAATAACTTTATTTCAAAGCTACAAACCTTGATTAACTCTAGCCAAGAACACAAACCAACAAAAGTTGAAATCTGTCCTACTATGACACTTCTTAAAAGTAGTGTGGGATTACAATAAAGAACAAAATAACAAAGAGTCAAAGCAAACTAAAGGACTTAGAAATCTTCAGTTGTCGTTATCTGGTCCTTCAGTTTGCAAACAACTTTGTTCTTGAAGCACTTGGAGAATCTTGTGGCGGCTGACTTTGCACAAGTGATTTTAGGTTTTTAAGTGTTGTATGAAACCTTACAACATGTTGTGTACATATTGAGAAGAATGTGGGATGAGATAAGGACTACTCATCACTTGGTTTGACCACTAGCACGCTACAACAGTGTTGTTGTACTTCTGCCAGTGAACAATACAATTTTACAGTTGTAACTGTTGACTGTACGATAACCAAAAAGAACGGAGAGCAGACCAGTTCCTTATCTGGTTCCTCAAAAGTTTGACCAATCATCAAAACACAAAATGATATAACTTATCAGTAACATTTTTCAGTTGTAATCCTTCGAAGAAAAGCATTCCGAAAATTTTATGTAAGCGGAATAGAATTTGGTCAGTTTTTGCTCCGTCTGAAGGATTTGAAAGATATGCTTCCCTTTTGGTTGTTCAAGGCATTTCAAGATTCAAGTACTTGTGTGTATTAGATTTACGCCATTCAAGTCTTGAGACACTGCCTGATTCCATTGGAAACATGAAGCATCTAAGGTACATTGATTTTAGCGGCAACAACAACGTCCAGATGCTTCCCACAAACATCTGCAAGTTGCCTAATCTGCAAACTTTGCGGATTGTTCTTTGCATGAAACTTCAGAAATTGCCAAGGGAGCTGGGAAATTTGGCTAGTCTAAGACATCTGTACTTGACAACCAAAGAGCAGAATTTGCCGGAGAAAGGATTGGGGTCCTTGACTCTTCTTCAATCCCTATCCATATTCGGATGTGAATATCTTGTATCGTTATTTGAAGGAATGCAGAAGCTCACGAAACTTAGGACTCTAGTTATCAGTGATTGTCCGAGGTTGACTGCTTTGCCAAGAGGCATAGTTCACTTGTGAGCCTTAGCGAGCTTTATGATTGTCAAATGTGAAGAGCTTATGTTGTCCGATTGGCAAGATTTTGACGGCCTATAGAGAATACATTCACTTGTAATCGGAAGACTTCCAAAATAAAAAAATAATAATACAAAAAAGTGGACAAAAAACAAAAAGATAAAGATAAAGACAAGGAAAAAATAGCTCACATCCAAGAAATTCATCTTAATGATACGACAACATATAATAAGGTAGGAGCCTTCTTTTATACTTTCATCATCCCATAAAAAACGAAAAGAAAAAAAGTAACCAGAAGCAAAAGGTCTTGACTGGCAACTTAGCAAGCTAGTTTTACGTATGTCATCAACCTACTACAATTCTCTTCCTTTACCGGGGTTTGTGACTGGCAACTTTAGCAAGCTCACACAAGTGCTACTGTAGAATCGAACACCCACAAAACCATCAATGTCAATGACTGTAATTCAAATGAATCAGTTGTTAACTTGAAGCACCTTCAAGCTTGTCATCAAAATAGCTAGTGTTCTCAGTGATCCCATCAAAGTAGTCATGCTTTAACCTGACAACTTCCAGTAACGTCGCAAGCTTTTCTCTAGTTAATTCTAACTTTCTTTCACACGTCTCAATCTTGTAACAAGAGTATGATAACTGACTTGTAAGCAGAGCTATTTGTGTTTTCAATTCCTGGATCATTCTTTTGTCCCTTTGAAGATCATTATTTTGTTACCTTATTTTCAACTGAATCAAACTGCATATATGGTAAATGAGAGAAGTTTTCCTTGACATCCATTCTACCAGAGAAATGCCAATGACAATCTTCCAATAGAATGAGTTGCTCGATTGAAGTAATCCAATGTGAGCTGATAGAAGAACTAATCATGTCAGTCTGAACTTTATTCAGATCCAAACTAGTCTTTATTAATGACATCTCCAGTGAAGATGCATGTGTGTTGGTGTAATAAGATATTGAAATACAATCCCACCCCCTTCAGATTGACCTTGTCCTCAAGGTCGAGATTGGGCAACAAATTGGGGAATTGATGTGAAAGACCACCAAATGGATCGTTAGTGCCTCCTAGATCAAATGGAAACTTGTTATCCGCCAAAGTATATGTGGAACCAACAAAGAGAAGATACAAAAATGCTATATTTCTGTCATCTATAGATGGTATTCGAGAAACATAAGCAACTTCTTTCATGTGTAGTCTTTGTTCCTTAAGGACCATATATCCATTCACATGTACTCTGGAAGGTGCCTTCTGCACATTCCTCTAAAATAGATAAATCAAGCATTTCATAAAAGCTCAACAAAGATGTAGCAATTTTTAGAGGATCAAATTTGTTGACAGAGAAGAAATTAGTATCTGCCAAAGGCAAGCCACCATCAGGGTCATATGAAAACTGTAAGGATCCATTGTTACTCATAAATTGAACATGAATTTCTTCCACATAAAGAATGGCAGGATCTTCCTCCAATATGTGCTTTAGACAACAACCTTTAGTACTTTGCAAACCTGTGACCCTGGCTAAAGTATTAAGAACTAACAGTGCAGTTTTTTGAATGGAGTTTTTCATAGTTGGCGACTGAGATACTACTGTAGCAGTCCGCTTTGAATGAAAAAACACAATATATTTTATGTTTCTCATTTTGCCTTCCTCGAACAACACTGGATATTTGAAAATAAGGCATACTTCATGATCCTTGTCAACCCATATTCCTTTTTTTACTGTGCAAACAAGGAAATTTGATTGGACCATGTGCAGCCGAGATTTGTGAAATATTCAATTGCAGATTAACCCTTTTGAACCAATGGTCCCAGCCACAAGCAACTCTCCATTCTTCCACGTGCTTAGCAACACTCACATTCTCTTGATTTGTGTCCTCTTTTATGTGCATATTGAACTTGGAAGCCTCATCATTAGCTGCACCATTAAAACAAAAAGCAAATAACCATTTAATGCCTTCCCTATTTCTCCAATGTGAGTTGAGTTCAAGGGAAATTGTATACCAAAAACCAAACTTTCTCAATGGACAATCATCATCAATCTGCAACTTTTCCTTCCATCGCTATGGATATTGAGATCATAGCAAACAAGCTTTTACTGAAACTAGACTCTGTTGTTGACATTGCAAAGACCTTGAATTTGCATTCCCTACTTCCAAAATTGGAACTGTTTGTCAAAAACATAAAATATAATAGTGACTATTGTCATGATGTAGCTGAGATTCTGAAGCTTGCTTTGTGTGAGGCTGAACATGTGGTAGATAAATATGAAGTTTACTCTTTGCAAAGCCAGTTGCTTAAAACAT